>CM032058.1:50736612-51062364 GCA_018831715.1 Matsumurasca onukii | reverse complement strand
CTGACGTTAGGATTCAGCTGAATCAGATCCTTAATGGGAAAATGATTGATTAGTTTAATGCGCTGTAACAGCCTAATAGTGCGTAGAGGCTAAATAATTACGTGAGTGTATATTGGCTACATTTCGGTAAAATGATTTTGGTTGACAATAATTTTTCGTTTTTAATGAAGGTTTTCGGAGTTTGAAAGTTTATTGCGGATATTTTCTTAAGTTCAGTTTAGTGAGCACAATGTTTAAGAGGTTTCGGGATTTGCTATCTGGTTCCCCCTTCAGGTGAAAGGCAACCTTAAAACTACGGATAAATTACAAATAAACCAGTCTCAAGTAGACAGTCACAAAAGAATAACTAAATCACTATTTGAGATGCCGACTACTCTCATGAGGGTATTTTAAAAGGCAAATATGTGGTGAAGGATATGAGTGTAATGAGTGGTATTTGAGTTATGAGGTGTAGTCTTGTTACAAACTAAGGCCGACTCTTCCTTAGAATGGGTCATTAATTAATAGCCCAATGACCAATGGAAATACAAGGACCAACGGCTTAACATGACTTCAAACCACGCGAACATGATACAGTATGTCTAAACGATGGTGGGAGTAGATGCGGGTATCATCAGTGGATCACTGAGACTATCCAGAGGTGTATTATACCGCAATGTCTCTTCAAATTATGGACCTGTTAAGACGACCTGCGTCCCCTGCTGTAAGACCGTCTAAATACGGATGAGGGTCTCCAATGTGATGGTCCTTGTGATCGGTGGTTTCATCGTTCTTGCGTTGGGGTATCTAAGACTGAGTATCAGAAAATTGCTAGCGATACTTCAGTTAAATGGTTTTGCTCACGTGTTGATTGTGATACCGCTCCTTCTGTGCCCAATTTGAATACTATTCTGGCAGCTCTAGTACAAAAGATCGACGACCTTTCCGCCAAAGTTGATCGTCTCAATGATTACCTGAAAATGTGAAACTTATTCAAGATGATGTGAAAGCTATTCACGACAAATTTGAACAACTCGAACCTCGTATCGAGCAGCTTGAACACAGAGTCTCTGATATGGAGAGTCGAGTCACGGCAAAGCTGGCGGACTGTAATAGTTTTGAGGAAACTCTAATGGAGATCAACGATCGTAAGAAACGTCAGTGTAACGTAATTCTTTATGGAATTGCTGAAAGTCCCAGCTCAAACATTGAATCTAAGAAAAAACACGACAATCAACAAATAAAACATCTTTTGGCTGAAGTGTACCAGGAGGCTAATTTTGAAACTATTAAATTTTTTAGGATTGGAGTCAGTAAGAAAAATAACTCCAGACCGATTAAGGTCATTTTCCCCTACTTGACCATGCTCAAATCTTTTCCAAGCGCTTCTCTGATAAGTATGCTAAGGATGATGGTGAAATTAGCATGTCTAGAGATCGCACAGTTAAGGAGCGTAACCATCTTCAAAAACTTAGGGAAGAGCTGGTAGCGAGGAAGAATGGTGGAGAGGATGATCTTACCATAAGATATATCAATGGAGTTCCCTCTATTTCCAAGTTGAAACCAAAAAACGCATAAACCCCAACGGTCGAAACAAAATCAGTGTACTTTTTCAGAACATAAATGGATTGAGGTCTAAACTTGTAATGCTGCGCCAATCCCTTAGTCATTCTGTATATGATGTGATTGTACTGGCGGAGACCAATCTTACTGAAGATATAAGTAGTGTTGAACTGGGTTTCCTCAATTACAGAGTATATAGATGTGATAGGACTAGTCTATCGAGCCAGAAAATCAGTGGTGGTGGGGTTATTGTGGCAATCAGGGACGGGCTCGATTCTTGGGAAATCTCCCCTTCTTCTTGTAATATTGAATGCGTCTTTGCAGCCATCAAACTCAAGAACTCTATACTGGTCGTGGGCGGTGTCTACCTGCCTCCCAATCAAAATGCAACTCAATATATAGAATTTGCGTCTATTCTGGAGGAGCTGTCGGTTACAATGCGTGACGTTAATCAGTTTTTGATTATTGGGGATTTCAACTTGCCATACGTTGACTGGTCCAATCACTCTAGCCACTTTAACGCATCAGCCCAAAGTATTTATGATGTTATGAATCTTCTCGACCTAAAACAGTGCAACAATATCTACAATGATCGGGGTGTCCTACTTGATCTGGTCTTTTCTTCTTTACATTTGCATGTCCAAAATGCGACAGACCCTCTTCTCCATGCTGAATGTCACCATCCTGCTCTGGAGATGGACCTGGATATCAATCCTTCAGATAACCTTAACTACAGTGCCTTCGCTCCTAATTTAAGGAAGTGTGATCTTGCCCGTGTATTCGAATGGGTTCAACACCTAAACTATCCTGTATTGGATAATATTGTGCCTGTCGAAGACGTGTTCTCAGAATTTTGCTCCCAACTTAGTCGTACTATAAGGAGCGCATGTCCATCAAAATACATTGGAAAACGATCTTTTCCGGTTTGGTTCTCCCCTGAGCTGAAATCTATGATCATCAAGAAAAAAGCAACTTCATAAGAGCTACAAGCAGAATCTTGATGACCGTCTTTATCATCAATTTTGTGGTGTTCGTGCGGCATGCGGTAGACTAACGAGGGAATGCTACTCGGCATATATTCAATCTATTGAATCATCTCTTAAAAGCAACATTCGCATATTCTGGAGCTATGTCAATTCATCCAAGAATCATCACTTCCTTCCCGAATGCAGCTCGATAACGAATTTGCCGAAAAGCCTCAAGACATCTCTAACCTGTTCTCCACGTTTTTCCTCCGTATACAAGTCTCCATCCTCGCCTCCTCCAAGATATGACTTCAAAGCATGTACCTCAATTACCTCTTGTTATGTGAGCTGTGTAGAGGTTGAAGAGGAGCTGAACTCACTTGATGTAAACAAGGGAGCTGGGCCAACGAATTTCTCCATTGATCCTGAAATTCTGCAGTAGCGTTTTATCTCCTCACCTTACCATATACTTTAACCTGCTCATGGCTGCCGGCACCTTTCCCTCCAATCTCAAGTTGGGCTATATCACGCCAATTTTCAAGTCTGGTTCCCCTGCCGACGTCAAGAATTATCGCCCGGTAGTTATACAGTCTTCAATTGCCAAGATCTTCGAATCTCTAGTTCTGAGGAGGTTGTCTTTTCATCTGAGGAGTATCATCTGTACTGAACAACATGGTTTTATGAAGGGACGTTCGACTACTACCAACCTACTAGCCTTCCAGGATCACATTTTCACTACCTTCTCAGAGTCTCATCAGGTGGATGCCATTTACACGGATTTCTCCAAGGCTTTTGATCGTGTAAGTCATGATCACTTGGTGGCCAAGCTTGAAGCTATTGGACTTGGAGGTTGCCTCTTGATGTGGTTGAAGAGTTATCTGCGGGGTCGTTCTCTTCAGGTGCGGGTTGCTGGCTGTTTATCGAAACCTTTCTCTGCTATTTCTGGTGTACCACAGGGATCTTTGTTGGGCCCAGTTCTCTTTTCAATATTTATAAATGACTTGGTCCAGCACACTCAGGGATCAAAGGTTCTTCTCTTTGCTGATGATGCGAAATTTTTAGAACAATAAAAACCCTTAATGATTGCCAAATTCTGCAGAACAGTATTGATTTGTTGATGAAGTGGTGCTACGATAATGACATGTCCTTGAATATTTCTAAATGCTCCGTGATGTCCTTCTCCAGGTCTAGCACTCCTATCACCTTCCCTTACATGCTTGACGATCAACCCCTCGGACGTTCTCTGATAATCAAAGACCTTGGTGTCATACTTTCATCAAATTTAAACCCTCAAGACCATATTAACTATATCTGTAAGAGAGCTAATTCTGTCCTATATTTCATCATAAGAAACAGTCGCAACATGTTTTCTATTCATGCGTTGAGGATCCTCTACATTCATTTGGTCAGACCGCTACTTGAATTTTCGTCACCTGTTTGGAGCCCTTATTTGATTGGTCACATTGAGAGACTTGAGAACGTTCAGAACCGTTTCATTCGTTTGGTTGGTGTGCTACTGGGCTTTGACTACCGCACTGTTCCAATGCACGATCTTCAGCTTCAGTTGAACTTGATGCCACTTCATACGAGACGAATAATCAACGACCTACTGTTCCTGAGGAAGCTGGTCAACTCAGACATTGATGCACCTGATCTTCTCTTCAAGTTGGACTTCCGTACTTCTCGTCACTTGCGCCAAACCCATCTGTTCGCTAGACGTCAGTACCCAACCCAGTACTTGTTCCACAGCACTTTTCCTCGCCTTCAACTGCTGGCCAACAACATGCCGGACGACATCGATCTCTTCTGCACGAGTAGTGACTCCCTCAAAAAGAAATTGTTGGGCTGGAATGCGCTTCATTGACTTGCTGTGGGGTGTTCTTTCGCTTCTTTGTTTTCGACCGTTTACCTAAAATGTTTTCATTGTATCACATAGAGTGTTTTTTTTTATATAAGTTAAATATTTTATACTATATTGTTAATATTTATTAAACTATTTAGATCTCATTGTTAAATATTTATACTATTTTATTATTGTTAATTATTTAAACCTATTTTATTACCGTTAATTATTTATATTTATTCTATTATTGTTAATTATTTATACCTATTTATTATTGTTAATTATTTATACCTATTTATTATTGTTAATTTATTTACCTATTTATTTATGTGAATTATTATACTTATTTATTGTTATAAATTACTTTACTTCTTTAATTATGTTAATTTATCAGTATGGAGATTCAAACTATTGTATTACTCACATTATCCAAGTTAGTATTTAGAGTCCAGTTGCATGTTTGGCTTGACCCTTGGTATGTAAGCCCATCCTAATTATTTATGTACTTCTATAACGAAATGTATATTATGTTGAAATTGGTTTCTGACCGTTGAAAGAAAATAAATAAATAAATAAATAAATAAACCACTTTTAGACTATATCATCCTGAAACCTGACCTCCATAAAAGCTGCATTGCTGGACCAACCACGGTACCTGTAATTAAAACAAAAGACAGAAGCATTTCTACTAACTTCCTTGTGCTGCTTAAAACAAATGAATAAATAAATACTGTTAAAGTCAAACAAATAAAATGTGAATGATTCAAGTATACTATGTCCAACATCTCAAAGAAATAGTTACAAGTGCGTTGTTCCCTTATTTATGACGGGTTATTTTACGCTGATTACTTTGGCCAAGTTCTTTTCTAGTTCCTTTGTTATGTTTCCAAAGTTACTTTTCAGTTATGTGTTGTACTTTGAGAAAAAATAACACTTCCAAGTGTCGTAAACATACTCAATATTATTTAACCTTTCTACCACAATCAGGTCTTATTGAATGGCTTTTTTTACCTTATTTTGTTATTCATGTGTTAAGTATTCGCCCTTACTTCTTATCGATGTTTAATCATAACCTGATAATAAAGCCAGTTTACAGTGTAAAATTCAAATTTTTTGAGAGGCAAAAGGTCAGTAAGAATTAAAAGGTACTTTTAATTCCTCTAATAAAATAATGCCGAGTTCGGTTGCGCTGGAAAAACTGGATAAAAGTTATAAAGATTTTTACACTTTTTACCGTGCTGTGAGTTATATTCAATAGGTCACAGCTGCAGTTTCCACTTCATTGTAGGGGTGTAGCAATGGGTTTAAATTTCATCTAGTGAGTCAAATTACAAATGTATTATAAAGGTAATACGTTAAAAACTCGATTTAGATATATACAACAAGGTACATTTTAGACGGAAGAGCAGGTATAGACCAGATCCAGGGTTACTACTCATGCTGGAAAGGCGATCTATTTATGCTAAACCTACCGTACGTACATTTGACGGAGGATCAGGTATGAATATACGTTAGTACCATGGTGGAGGCTGATCTGTTTATTTAAACCGACGTAATTTGGACGGAGGGCACTTATGGACAGATAGGAAATTGTGCCATAGTGGAGGCAGGTCTGTTTATTTTAAAGCGACCGTACGTACATTTGACTTAGCAGGTACACCAGATAGGACGGTTAATTGCCATGGTGGAAGACTGGTCTATTTATGTTAAACCGACCGTGCGTACATTTGGACAAACCGTATGGATCCAGATAGGGTTGGTACCATGGTGGAGAGGCTGATCTGTTATGTCACCGTACGTCATTTGGACGGAGGAAAAGGTTTGGTCAGGTGGGACGGTTGGTACCATGTGTAGAGGCTAGTCTATTTATGTTAAACCAGGCGTACGTACATTTGGACGGAGGAGCAGTATGGACCGAATGGGACGGTTGGTACCATGGTGGAGAGGCTAGTCTGTTATGTTAACCGACCGTACATTTGGATGGAGGAGCAGGTATGGACCAGATAGGAGGGGTTGGTACCATGGTGGAGAGGCTGATCTGTTTATGTTAGCCCGTGTACGTACATTTCGACTGATGGAGCAGGTATGGACCGAATAGGACGGTTGGTAGAATGGTTGAGATGCTAGTCTATTTATGTTAAACCAATCGTGCCTTGCATTTGGACGGAGGAGCAGGTATGGACCGAATTGGACTCTTAGTACATGGTGGAGAAACTAGTCTATTTATGTTAAACCGATTTACACGTACATTTTGCGGAGGAGCATGTATGAACCAGATGGAGGTTAGTACCATGGTAAGAGGCTACTCAGTATCATTGCAGCCGACTGCACGTACATTTGGAGGAGGTAGGTAATCTACGAATGGGACAGTTGGTACTGCCATGGTGGAGAGGCTGAGTCTATTTATGTTAAATCTATAGTGCGTACACATTTGTCAGGATAGGTATGGACCAAATATAACGGTTAGTACCATGGTGGAGAGAGCTAGTCTATTTATGTATTAGTTATAATAAGTGAGCATGGTTTCCAGAATGAAACATCAAAATTTTTCAATTTAAAAAAATTTTCATGCAAGCTATATATGTGCAGGCAAAATCTATAAACTTGGTGGTGTTGCGGTATTCTGTGGACCAGACATCAATGTAATGAGTTTGAATAAATTTTTAGCTCTGAAGAGATATAGAAGTCTGGAATTTCAATTTCTTCTAAAAGAGAATGGAAAAATTGTTGTTATCGGCTTATACCGCGCTCAAGTGGAAATTTTCTCATATTTCTTCAAAAATTTGAACAACTTTTGGAGTTCTATTTTTTAATAATCAAAATTTGTAATAATAGGTGATTATAACATTAATGTTTTGAATACTGTACAATCAAATAAAAAACAGTTTAAGATCTACTCAAACATTCAGAAATTTAAAATGGAAGTTAACACCCCGACGCGAATAAACCGACCACTTTCGGCAACTGCTATTGACAATGTGGTCTCAAATTTATCCCCAGCATTGCTTTAATTTGAAATCGTAGATACAAATTTATCTGACCATCATGGTCAAATAGTATCTATAAAGGTGACAATGTTAGTTGCAATCAAACATGTAAGGACAATAGAGGAGAATGTTTAAAAACAACAATATTATTACAAAGCTTAGGCAGCTGTTGCACATCCAAACTTGGCAAGATCTTTATCTTGTTAATATAGATGAAGCTTATAACAGGTTTAGAGCGATATTTTGAGGTGTTTGAATGTTACTTGCCCAATTAAAACTGTAAATATTGATAGGAAAAGGTCTTTGAATGATTGGTTTACAAACTGGTTTATCGGTATCTAGAAAATCTAAAATGTATAAGGAAATCAACAAAACTTCCAATAGTACTGCATTTACAACATTTTTACAAAATTACAATAGGGCACGGGAAGCTTATCAGGCAATCTTGTATGAGCAAATTACGAGCAAGTAAGCAAAAGGCTGGCACGTAATTAATGACGCGGTTGAGTTAAAACCTGTTGATAATACAACGGTGGTTAAAGGGCAAGCAGGAGTTTGAAACCGTTTCAATCAATATTTTGCTGGCTGAACAGAATCAAGGGCCTTCAAATTGATCCACGACAGTTACAAATAAACATAATTCTATGTTTCTGACCCAGTAACAGTAACAGAGCTTATATCAGTGATTAAATTTGCCATCAAAAGAAATCCTACTGATCTAGATGGTTATAAGTTTGGGTTTTAAAAACAATGTTACCGAAATTCTACAACCTAATTATTTCATTAATAGTTCGTTTGAAAAAGAATTGTTACTTTTTTTGAAACAAGCGAAATAATGCCTATATTTAAAAAGGCTCTGCTTTGTCATTGGAGGTTAGAAGATAATATCTCTACTGCCCGCTTTTTAAAATATTTGAAAAAAACTATTCTTAATCCGAATATGTTCATTTTTAAAGGGAATTCAATATTCTGTCAAGCCCAATTTGGTTTTACTGAAGGAAAAAAGTACTTTAGAAGCTATCAACGAATTTGTAGAATTTACTGTTTCAAATTTGGTGAAAGAAAGAGAGGACTTTGAGTGTCTTTGGGACCTGTCCAAGGCTTTCGATTGCTAAATCATGCCAATTACTAGATATCTTATTTTCTTACGGATTCGGAAACTCCTACTATTGGATAAAACTTTATATTTAAGTAATAGAACTCATCAGGGTTTTTTTAAATTGAAAACGTTGTCTAATGAAATAGACTTGAACCATGGTGTCCCCAGGGATCTGTTGCCCTACATTGTTTATTTTATATGTTAATAAATGCAAAATGCTATTTGAATAGTTTATTAACTGTAACGTGGTGCAATACGCTGATGACTGCTGCTTAGTTTCATTGCAAATAACTACAATGATCTTAAAGATCTTGCAATTGAAAAAACGAAAGTTGTATAGAATATTTTAAAGCCTTGATTTAGGTACAAACTTTTAGTAAAACCAATTGATCATCAACTTTGAGTTCGTCTTAATACAACGAAAATGACAAATTCAACTTTACCATCAATAATTATACCCTTCAAGAAGCTGATTGCGTTAAATTCTTAGGCATTTTGATAGATAAAAACTTGTCTTGGGATCACCACATTGATTTGGTATGTAACAGGTGTCCACAGGACTATTTCTGTTAAGAAGTTTGTCATTATGTGCAACCAAGATGTTTTGAAAATGGCATATTATGGCATTATATATCCCCATCTTTCCTACGGATTATGTTTATGGAACTGCTCTGAAACCAAAATTCAAAGGCATGCTCCAAAAGAAAGCAATTAGAATAATAGCCAGGCTTAAACACCGAGAATCTTGCAAAGAAGCATTCAGAATTTTTTTTATCCATATTGCCAGTATCATCCTATACATATTACAAACTTGATTTTTTACATGTTCAATCATTCGTTTGAAGAAGAACATAATAATGCATGCAACATAGAAATCAGTCAATTCGGTAATACCTGGACTACCGATATTGATAAGCTTCCTATTGGGCTGGTGAGCAATTATATAACAATTTTGTCACGTAAAAGATATGGATTTAAATCAATTCAAAGAAACAAAAGCTTAAAATTACTTGCTTCTAAATTCGTTTTACAGGTACGGTTTCACTGGCAGCTAAATTAAGTATAAATTTCATTTATTTTCCAGTGGTAATAGGTTCCTTTATATGTATATATGTCAAAAAACATTTGGACGGTAGATATTGGACCAGATAAGTATTAGTATTATTAGTCTATTTATGTTAAACCGACCGTACGTACACCAGCTAGTAGCTCTGAAGTTAGGCACAAAATAAACAAACTAACAGCACAATAAATACACAAATAATATTATCATACACGGCAATTTGTATAAGTTGAAACCTAATAGATTATTAACCTGGCTTATTCATACTCTAAATTTAAATAACGTACATGTATTTATCTAAATAAATTTTTAATTATAATTAATATTATTATTTAAATCCTTTATTTAAATTTCTTAAATTATTTTGATGGAATACATACTGTAGTTTGTCATTCAAAATATGTTTTGACATGGGAATACAACCCATATACGTAAAAGAGTGTCCTGACTCACTCACTCATCATTATCAAACCACAGCCCAAACTACTAGACCTACAGACTTTGAACAACAAGTTACTTTATTCAAAACAATTTCAGTAACAGTTATTCAAAACAAACTTTCAACTTTAAGGGTGGCATTTCTCGGCGGGATTAACTATGACTCTCGCAAGGTAGCAAACACCAAAAGCAACGATCTGGTTTGCGAATGTATCTGATGGGCATTAGTTAATATTTTACCGGTGGTTAGCTTCTTGGGTGTCCATCAAAGTCTACAGGTTACATCTACAATGTAAAAAATCAAGAGTAATTGGAAAAACTAAGTTAATTGTCTTTAAAGGTTTAGGCTAAGCTCTTCCTTGTTTGACTGAATAAAACTGTGACCTGACATTGGCTATTCCCTGATGATCTCTACATGAATCTGTTCTAGTCTTGCTTGATATACGTTGTTTTAATCAAACTGTATAAATATTTGTCTGGGCTAATTTGTTCTTCGTAATTTCTTTCTTCTAGATGCCGAAAAGATATAGTTTTCTAAGTTTGGTTGGCTCTAAAGTATACCTGTTTCTCTTGTTTTAATACGAAAGAACAAAAGATTGCCAGGGAAACACATTTTATTATTAAGTTACAAATTTTGTTATCTCTGAGCGCTATGATATTTTATACAGTAATTAGCGGGAACCTGACAGACTCTAATCCTGCTCAAAAAGATTTTGTAAGTGAGCAGTTTTGTTCCTACGCATTTGTTTCTTCTAAAGGCAAACTATTCTCCTGAACAGAACCATCACCCTGGTGGTAGGGCGTTGTGTGAATAAAAATTAATTAAATCAAAATATATTATATAACGATTTAAAAGAATCAAGCCATTGTTAATCATATGTATCATTATTATTTCAAAACAATAGTCGCACTTCATTGTAGTGCTTTATGATATACAATGTTTTTGTTTGATTATCCAAGCGCATAGACAAACAAATCTGATGGTTTTCAACACGGAACAGGCAATGATACATTGACCATGGAGAAACATGGGTTTTTCCAGATTAATACCACAAACATTAATTACTGATTCCCTGTGGACTTGTTTATGGTCAGCAAAGCAAGCCGCACTGGAAACTGTAGTCGTTTAAACTAAAATGGCACATCAGTCGGAATCATTGACGCGGTATGAGAACATCCTCTCCCTTTACACTTTCCTTTGAGTATAGTTGTTTTATCACGTTGTTTAGCTAATTTTATCGCTAACCGTGTTCCGCCGCAGACGCGGTTGGTTGATATTTCGCAACATTATAACAACTGATCCAACCTTTAATTGAAGATTGTGAGGTGGGCAATCCTGGCAAGTCCAGCGAGTTTAAAAAATTCCGGTGATAGTGACTACATCATCTTGGTTAGGAGTCGAACTAACTGATTTATATATCCTCATCGCCTGTAATTTGTTCTTGAATTTTGGAAATTTAATTCATTTACATCAATGCGCTTTGCAGCCATTGTAGCTCGTTTGCTCAACCAATCATGGTTTCTGTAATTTTGAGAAACATCTGGAAAAAACCTTCTGAATGATTTCATCTTTTGATCGAGTTAACTGACAAAACTTTGAGGAAAGCACGCAGCCAGTCAACGTGTCTATAGGGAATTGCCATATTACCAATGTCAATGAGTTGTTTAGAGAATATGTATGTTTCAGATTGGTCATTTGGCAATCGACACGCATATTATTGCTAAATAAAGTATTTTTTGACATGTTTCCACAAATTGGAGTACTTTAGACATGCATTGAGTTACATCTGCTGGTGTTGATCGTGGAATCACTGGCATGTTTTGACGAAAATCTCCTGCTAATAAAATTAATGCAACCACCAAATCGGTTATAAATACATGCATGATCTTTAAGATTCTGTCTAAAGCCTCCAGATTTTTTATTTGCCATCGTGCATTAATCCTAAACAATAATTTTATATTGCTGCAAACTTTTGCCATTGCAGAGTTCTTTCGAAATGTTGCAGGTTGGAGTTTCATTGCTTTGCATATTTAATGGCAATTTAATGGCAACCCATGATGTTTTAATTCCTGTTTCACTTCTTAACATATGTCAACAACATATTATTGAAATAATCACGACATTTCAATATGTGATTGTCTTCATGTTCCCGAATCATTAGGCGGTATGGAAACAATAGTTATTGAACTAATTTTGCCGGTCGAACCTGTAAATATAATTTGTTTTCATAACATTGAAATTTTAAATTCAAATTGAAACAGTAAAATACATAATATAGTAACTGAGATATTATCGCCATAGCTAAATATTTCTAATTACTGTAATGGATTTATCATTTTATTGAGAAATCATAGCCATCTTCTGCTCTTACAAAATATATGGATATTGTAGTGCATCATATGAGCGGTGTTTCCTTTATACGCGTTGTAATTCGATCATTCTTACGATGTAAAACAATATCACGGATTCCAAGTTTTCTCCAACTAGCAACGATAGCAACTTCATCAATAGTTGGTGCATTAAAACGTCCTGCATGTTAATCGGCAGGTGTTTTATCAGCTCTGATTACAATTTTGTGATTATCAGATGGCATCAGATCCAGCAGTTTTAACAATATAATCAATTGATTGTGTCATGAAATAGAGTTTGTAAATTGTTCTACAATAGACCTCATTACTAAATTGTTATGTGCACAACGCAGATCAATTTCTTGTGGTGAATTGCCCATAAAATAAATTTGCAGGAATTTGTGAAGTTGCTATCTGACACTGGTAACAGTGAACTCCAAGCAGTTCTTGTGATATATTTCCACTTTATCTGTAAATTCCAAACCAAACACTAGTAAAATAAAGAGCAAGTAAAATGTGGGGAATAAATTTATGAATTGTCAGGTGATCAAAACTTAAATAATATTAGTTCTTAAACATTATATATTTAGTCGTAATCAATATCCATTTTCAATCAATACATAAGTGTCACTGGAGACTGAACCACCAAATAATATGCGGTGACTAAGTGATATATTTCTTAATTATTAAGCAATTGAAGATTAGTGACACATCTGAACTTAAGTGACAGAAATTTTGTTCGCTAAAATAATTATGCGTAACTGCTATAATACATACCTTGAAAGTTGGCATAAACTTTTCCCGAACTACATGTGTTTATTATATTGTTGGATATTTGTCAAAAAGTGTATGGAATCTGTTCCTATTCCTGAAACCAATGAGTACAATGGCTCTGGTGGTGGATCCAATGGTATCAATTTCACTTTACCATTTGCGCAACACAATCCATTGGCTTCTGTTTTTGTATTTCAATGCCTCACAATATGAGCAAACCGAGTCTTAGAACCATTATAACATTATTGGTAGTTACTTGTAGCCATAGACACATCGTAAACTGGAAAAGCAGCTTTGACAAACTTGGCGCGATTATTTGTTGAATGTCGCACTCCGCTTCACGCGTTTGCATATCTGAGTTCTGACTTGTTCATTTCGGTCTTCACGTTCTTGTGCAGAATGAATAGATTGGTATCAGTTTGGTTTGTAGTATTTGTGCTTCACCTAAATTGTTTGTCTTATAGGAGGCATATCAAACATAAAATTATTTGTCACTAAACACTAATTAAGTAATCACTCTACTCGATGTACGAATTAGTTTCATATTACTACAAAAGCAACTCAGAAAAATCCAACAACAGTACAAAATGTACCACGGCAAATCGATATTGATAGTTTGTTGTTGCTTTTTTTTTCTATAACCGTACATATGTTTTATGTCGGTAAATAGGGATATCAGCTGGCAACGAATAGCACAAAGCCTAAATTGTTTTACGTTTTAGTTAGAACACGCTTGAAGGGGAAAAGAAAAGGTTTTTAAAGTGGTTTTCCGGAATTCTCGAATTTTCTCACAAAAATTATCTTTGAACTCCAACGACATAATAAAAAAGATTTTGGCCAAATTGGTCCAGGCGTCGTTGAGTTATGCACTTTAGAAACACATTTTGCGATTCATTTTTATATAATAGATTATATTTTTGTTTAATCTCAATCTCAAAATTTGCACTTAAAAGAAAGCGAAGACAGTTCTTTGCTAGAAGTTTCTTCTAACTTTGGAAGGAATACTATTTGGTTTGGTGCTAAGTAGCTTTATAGGTGCTAAGTTGGATGGTTGCAATGTCAAACATTGCAACTTTTAGACAGCTCAATTGCATCCAATTACAAGTGAGAATTTGGACCAATTTCACAAGAAGTTTTTTGAGTTTGATATCGCTTAATTTGTTTCATAGAAATATAAGAATTAAAAGACTCAAATCTGTGCATCCGAGCTTTATATGGATTAAGATTCTTACTAAAAAAATCTCTAAGTAATTCAGAAAACGCAAACAAGGTTAGAAATCAATTTAATAATTTTATAAGTTGTATGTTGGCAATATTGCCCAAGACGCGAAACCGCTACATTAAAATTAAGTTATTAGCTTTTAATAAGATACTCAAAAAACAATACTCGTATACTCTAATATCTTAACTCTATCGAGGCTTAATACTAAGATTAAGCCCTCTGGTAAGCCGCGTCACAGTTAAAATTTAATATACTTCTAAACGTTTAGATCTTGCTGTGGAGAGCCGCCCTACCAGTCAACCAGCTACTGAGGATGACTCTAAAGGAGTCGAAACGTTTAGCAGTACTGTAATTATATTCTCGACTGTACGCAAGCCCTTTTAGATCTTAGTGATACCTAATATGTCTTTATCCATGGTGAAGCACGAGTGAAGTAGGCAATAAATTTGAAATTTAATCGTTCTATTTTGACTTCTGTCAAACAAGACAACGTTACAATGGTTCTTGATCGCGTGATTCATTACCGCTTACCAAAGCTGAATCGTTAGGTAGCTGGTAGCACACTGGAGTTTTACCGAAGCGGCGGAGTTAAGGACATTGTTATATCGGTAAAGGACACGTTATAGAGCAGTAGAAGTTTGGGAGTTGGGTCAAACCTGTTATAGTCTCTGCTTCCCTCTAATTTACCACACGGCCATTGTGGTTCGTGGTAAAGTATAGGGCTTAGAACCATTGGGTATAATAAATGCTAGAGAACTTAAATAAATGGTGTTAATTTCTTTGAACTCAATTTCTGTCTTTGATGAGGTACCTGGTACTCAGAGGTTCAATAATTTAAACGTGCCATTGTTACTATTGATCGATTCTTGGGTGGATGTAAAAGTGGTGACTGCATTTGGAACCTTTGTAACTTTTGTGCAACATTTGTTAAGAACTTTTGAAATTACAGTTGTTTCTGAATGAGACAGAAACTTTACAAGTATGTTTTTCACTGATGATAAAACCGCTTCAAACCTCTACTTAGACGCAATTAATTTGCCCATTTTATAGTCTAAGTAATTTCTACACTAATAAAAACGGCATCTGTTATTCTACCTAAAAAGAAAATCTTCAATCAAACATTTAATTCATTTCGCATCAATTGTCCCCGTATGCTGAGAGATTAAACCGTGACTCAGATGTTGAAATGCATTCACTTTATGTATTGGGAATTATTTGAAATATAATTTCCGAAGAAAGCTTTTAGAAGTGAGTTCGCCCGAAGCACTCACATACGGTGATTCTCAACAGATTTCCTCTCCGCTTCAATACCAACAGGAAATTAACTTTGAATTCTGAAAGTGGAAACTTCACTCAAATACTTTCTCGACAAGCGTGTGCTCTCTTCTTTAAAAAGAACTTATCCAAACTCTTCATTGTAGCCGGTTGTTCCTGTACTATAAAGCTGGTTGTACAGGACTGGTGACTGAACGAGTAAATGCTTAGGCAATTTCAGGAAAACATTCTTTTAAGGATCCGACAAGTTAGGTAGCAAAAATATGGCGTCTGAAAATCTGCCTGTACTTTTAGCCATATTTTGATCATAGCGGGCAAAACATCGGATCTTCGATTTAAATGGAAATCGTTAGTGGAGAACAACTTACGTCAATATAATTTTGACGTTTAGCCCCTGACGGTGGTGCGCAAATATTTCTATTTTTGTAGCTGGTTTGTAATATATTATGTTTTCTTTGGCGATGGATGGTATTGGTGAAGATGGATTCATTAAAATTATTTATTTGGTGGCATCTCATATCTTGCTTACCACTTTTTATAGAATACGAATGTGATATCTCTACTAGAGTTTCCAAAATACTTCTGGGAATAATACCGGCAAAGTTGTGGAAAAACTCACCTGACAAGATAATTTATTGTGTTGACCTCTTCGTACGTACTCAATGTTGTCCCTAGTAAATATTTAATGAGTTAACTTTGTGAGAAAAATGAAACCTATTTTGTACATAAATTAGATTACAATCCCAAAATAAAAACCACAAAACTTCGTTTAGTAGATATTTAACTCAAACTTTAAATTAACTTGTATAGAGTATGTGTGGCCAGTCTCAATATCATTCTATAAAATGAAACTTTACATTCACTATTTCAAACCCGTTCTACTTCAAACTGTTTCAAAAGTTGTCTACGCAATAGACACTCGGTATAGAATGCGTTGAAAAGTAGTTGTAAAGACTGTTAAACTGCTTTGACTCATCCTTTATTAAATGAATTCGTACATGAAATCAGTGAAAACAAGTGTGAATGATTTGTTAAAGCCTGGTTGCAATCTAGGTCAGACAACCCAATGAGCTACGAGTGGTTCAACAACAAAACCACTACATCGTTCTACCGGGACGTGCAAGTTTGATATATAACTCAAGGTAAAAGTTTGCGTTTTCTAATTAGCACTACCTTAACTATCCACTCTAAAGCACAGTGTATAAGGCCGGGCAATGAGAGCGCTAACCTGTGAAACGAGTTAATTTTGGTAATTTTTATGAACGTTTTGTGACTTAAGGAAACTTATTTGCAATGGTAATAAAATGTAGTAAATATGTTTTGGCCCACTTTCAAGCCAAAATAATCAAAGTATATTTACACTTTTTAAATGTAAATAAGATCCCTGACATTTATCTGAATGTCTTAATATACCTTAGCTATTCAACAAGGTATTAAAAAAAGTAATTAAATTTAATTATAGTAGGCAGGGGTTGATTAAAGCTAGTATTGTTTGGCTGCACTTAAAGCAATTCAAGTAAGCGGCAAGAGTACAGGTGGTCGGACTAGCGGAATAGTTGCAAGGCAACCCGCGATTAAACTAAGCTAAGCTGCTGTAGTGAATGGGTAATCATGAACCATCGCTGCCATTCATAATTTCAATTAAACTTTGTTATTTTTACTTTTGAATTAGATGGTAAAGTGCCTTGTTCCATAACTACGCAAATACCACTCGGAACAATTTTTAATACTTTAAGGAACGTGGCTTTATACTCCACAATAACACATATGCTATTAACGTGCTTGATACTCAATAGCTTAAGATTTAAGGGTTATTGGTGGGTTTCAAGCAAGGCAGCCAAACCTATCCTTACTAATGTATAAAAATGAGATATGCACTGTAGCCTTAGCTTCACGCAAATACCACTGGACCATTTCGTAATGAACCTTTACAGGAATGTACCAGTATAACGGGCCAAATACATAGGCTATTAACATGTTTGGTAATTTAATATTTACAAGCTGGCGGTTATTGGCCGAAGCCACTATGACTCCTCACAAGGCAGCCAAAGCACTATATACTTACTAATATTTAAAATGAGATGGTGTGCCTGTTCTTCAACTACGCAAAATACCACTGGACCAAGAAATTCTGGCCTATCTATTCTTCCGAAACGTTTGGCATACTGGACCGCTTAGAATCCGGGCGGCTATTGAAGCTGTAACGGAAACTTTGCTAAAGGTGGGCGGCCATAACACAATGTTCCTTAACGGCGTTTTGTACAATACAACCTACAAAATAAATAAAAAGACCAAAGTGGAGTCTGAAAATGCTTTTGGTAAATTTTTGACTGGCTTATAAGTCAAAAATCGGCTGAACCTTATACAAATAAATTCTTGTCTGAGGGTTAACCACGCAGCGTGTCTAGAAGCACAGTTGAAGTCCATATCACATTTAAATAACTTGCAAAATAAAATCCAAAGGGGGTAAAAAAATGGCCGGAACGGCGGAAGTATTATGGAATTCACGTTTCCAATACATATAAGAGATCGATGGGGAATTAACAGGCAAATAAATGGAATTTCTAAGGATAAATAGGACACAATTAAGTTTTGTTTACTTTAAATTTGCGGATTTCATTAAAATATACACACAGCTATGTTAATAAAGCCCCGAGGCGAAGCGCGTATACTCTCAGCTGGGGTACTCTTACTGTAATTTTAGCGCTTATGACTTTAGCGGATCCGTGGCGATTAGTATCGTTTTACCCAGAGCTGATCACCCAGTGGCGCGGGTCTGGATGTGGTAGATCAAGGTTGTATAATGTGCATCACTACGGTGACGTGCCAGGGGTGGTAAAGGTCGAGGTTGAGTGGTGAGAGAGGACTTTGTAGTCCTTAATTTCGCCCTCGTTAAACAAAGACAAACTTTACCTTTTTACCTTTTACTATACTCTGAGCTTCTCATTCCCAGGAGTTGTTCAATCCAACATCACTACAAACAAGCCCTTTGTGTTACTTTGTATTAACGCTAGGTAGATTGAGGTTGAGCGGTAGAAAGAATAAGTAGTCCTAACTTCGTTTTGTTATTCAAGACAAACCCTTTACTTGTTATTGTCTACCTATTATTAAATTGTCTTTGACAATGATACCGTCTCTTATCAAAGACACTAATAGACAGGTGATGCTATGATGTACAACATAACTATCACTAAATAGCACTACACAACAATAATATCCCCAGCAACTGCTTTGTTGCGTGTTTGATTGTGGCTCATCAATGCTGATGAGATTCTATTCTACTGTATCACGCATTGATGGTTGGTTAATGCTAGGATACAGTGTAACTATCACGTGACTGATTGTATCTGTACAGGTCTTGTTACTGAGTGGCGTTTCGCTTGGAAGGGTTATAGTAATTCTTGAGTATCACTTTACCGTTTTAATAACTTCTACCCTGTTTGCAAAAGATTTTGTTTTAGCCATAAATTTCAAATCAATAAGAATGGAATGACGTTTTCCCCCACAAGAAAAAAGTTTGCTTCGATCAAGTAAACTACCATATTTATTGATTTTTAAGTACACCAACCATTTTATGAATTATATTTATTTTATATGTGTACCATTCAATGTTTTCTTAACATTTCCATCGGCTATTACCAATGCGGCCAAGCGTACGCCTATAAGCGAAACGGGCATGTCCCACTTTATTGTATTTATTTATATTTGTTTTTATTTTATATTTATTGATTGTTTCAGTAGGTAGTGTGTATTTGTAATTTTCTTTTGTAAGCTAGTCTTACAAAACTTAATACGACAACATTTACTACGAAGTCATGCATTTTCTACTTTCAGATGATATCAGTGAAAATACAATTATAACAGCACCTGAAATTAATATATTTCATAACAAAACCTTTTACGAAAAACATTCAAAATTTAACGCAATCAAACTAATTAACAAGTTACCTCAAGAAATGAATTTGAAGACAACCATAAGAAATTCCAAAAGAAGTTAAACAATTATCTGATTGGTAAGACTCATTATTCCACTTTGTAATTGTTTATACAAAGATATATTGTCTGCAGCAATAAATATTTATTTATTGAAATAGTTCTAGCTACCTTTAAAAAAGGTTTTCTTCATTTTAAGGGATTTATCACAGTATTTGATTTATAGATCTAAGTATGATTAGGATAGACATTTAATTACCAGTAATGCACTGGGCATGAGCTCCATTACTCTAATGGATGACCCATCCAAAGGCGACTGAAGATTATTACAAACTATGTATCACTATACTAATCATTATTTTACTATTGACTCCCTTAAGGGTTCGCACTGCACAGTATGAGTGTTGAAAATGGCCAGAACGTGTTCTGGGGGTCAGGATCGTTGCTCATTTCATAGTCCCAGGCCTAGTTCTTACCACGCTGACGGCTTGAATACCCCATTTTTCCAAAGAAAATTTGACAACAAGCACTTAGTTGCTTCATTAGGGTTTGCAATCCAACAAACGCTGTTGTTAGGCTGTGAGATAACATTCTGTATAACATAATTAACGTAACACAGATTGTCTTGGGTAGATTAGAGCCAAACGTGAAAATCTGATTTGAAATGGATGTTTCAAAGCTCTACAAACAACACTGTATTTTTTCGTTTCCATAGTTAGTTTTTCTCAAAGTTAAAATACAATTTAGAAGAATGGTTACCAATCTGTTCAAAATATATTGCCTAGTTGAACAAAAATTAAACTTACAGTAACACTTGCTGTACTTATAACAACGGTATTTGTTGCCCTACAACGCTCAAATTGTCAGACTGTCCAATACTACTTTAAAAATAAAGGTTAATTGGTTTTCCAACAATTTTAACTTAGGTTAAAATCACATTAATTAACTTACTGAGGGACTTTGATCAATACATAATTAAATACACAAGTTCTTTCTAATTTGTTATAAAGTAGGAGATTCCCGAATTATATACCAGTTTATGTTTTTTTTGTATTTTTTAATTGCTTACAAAGAAATACAATTTTCATTTTATCAATAGCGAAAGTATTAATATAAGCTGTTGAAGAGGCAAATACACAGCTACTACTTCAAACTTCAAGTTGTGAATAACTGAACATTTTAAATAAAAATTTACTATGCGTGGTTGATTATTTTAAAAGATATTCATTAGTATCTTTCAAGAGCTCGTGTGACCTTCTCCACTACATAGCCAAAAAATAAAACTTGAGTAGTCAAAGGTCCAGTATTTTGTGCTCGTAGCTATTTGATTAAATGATTTATTTTGTCTTTAAGTTTACATAATCGACAACGTCAACATCTCCTTTTACGATAAAATAGTACTAGTTAAAATACAATTTAGAAGAATGGTTTCCAATATGTTCAAAATATTGACTTGTTGAACAAAAATTAAACTTACAGTAACACTACTTAACTACTTATAACAACGGTATTTGTTGGCCTAAAAGGCTCTGAATAGTTTGTAGCTCTCTGTGCTATATTCAGTCGGTTCCAGCTAAACAATAATGTAGACACTATCAGATCAAGGCATTTAATCCAATTAACTGTGAACAGTGTAATGCGGATTGTGTATTGAACATTCAATGGAATGTGATTGCATTGCTGCTGGGCACAGACCATTGAATGGTTATTTCAGTACGAGTGAATGCCTTTGATTTCAAATGTGGTCGACACCGTGACAATTTATGCTATCAATTAAATTTTTTAAAGTAAGTAGATAACTAAAAAGAGTAAAATTACTATATGAAAAAAGAATAAGTGAATGTACAGATAACAGGAAACGTAAATAACGTTGAGAACAGGAGGAATTTACTTGAAAATACCCTAAAAGAATCACCATTGTTTTAAAGTTTTCATGAAGTATTGTGAATACCCATGAACAAAACGACTTTTAATCCAAATAAAAGAAGTCCATCTAACTTGATTTACATCAAATCCACAATTAAGTACAATACTAATCTTAATTTAAAATATATTTTACTAACAAAGTAAACGGTCCTTTGCTAGTAAAGCGTGGGGTTCCTCAGGGTTCTGTGCTGGGACCTTTATTGTTTTTGATCCTAATAAATGCCTTGTACTACAGACTTGAGGGTCAAGTCTTGATGTTTGCAGACGACACTAGCTTTTCTCATACCAAAGCAACTATCAGCTGGCTACGTCTGCTGTTGATGAACTCTTTCTACCGCCTCACATTGGTTTGATAAATCATATCGTTGGCCTAGCAATAGGTAGTATTAATACCACCAAAACAAACAAGAGTAAAATTACTTAAAATATTATTAGTATTACATAAGTAGACTTTACTGCTTTTAACAAAACAATAACTGATTTATTCTATTTGTTTACAATATGAACAAACAAAACATATGATTAATGTCATATAATATTAACATTTTAACAATAATACCAACAGCATTCCCTTTCTTTCTCTTTGTACCGTGAAGGAGGACAACATTTCTTTGGCTTCTTCTGACCTCATCATGAAATACCACCGGCTGACTGTTACCAGACGTGTATCTTCTGGCGGCGAAGTTTTTGGTTGGGTGGTTTACAGTTTGATTCTTGTTTCTCGATCAGATGCCACCTATTTCGTCGGTACACTCTCCTCGAAGCTTTTTCACGAGATAAGATCTTGGCCAGGGTAACTTCTTCTGCTTCTTCTTGCTTTAAATCTTTAATCCACTTTAGAACCAACCTTGAGTTCTGGAAGTTCAGTACGTTTCCAATTGTCAAAATGTTGCTTATTTTCTGTTTGAGCAAAGCATCTGTTTTCCGGAATTGTTCGTTATCTTTTTCTACGCTTGAAGTTCATTAAGGATGGTAACGTTGATCTGGTTTTCTTCCATATAACAGCTCAGCAGGTGAAATCCACCCTCCAACTTGATTGTAGAACGATAAGACAACAAACCTAAATTTGGATCTTCATTTTCAATAAAATCATTTTTTGCTATCTTCAAAGCATTTTCTGCCTCTCCATTGATTGAGGAAAGTGGGCTACTTAAAACCAACTCTATTCAAACGATCTTGCAAAATCTCTAAATTCATCCAGAAGGTAAAATTGGCTACCCCATCGGTTCTTAGCTGCAATGGTATACCATGTCGTGATTAATCATTAATATAATATTAACATTTAACAATAATACCAACAGCAAACCACCAAAACAAACAAGGTAAAGTACCTCGCTACGAATGAACCAATTATTGATGTAGAACCAACTCATCTGTGAAACTGCTTTTAAACATCAACAATTAGATTTTAGCTAGTTTTGACATATGACAGCCTAAAACCACAGTAAGAAAGAGTTTTAGATAAGGTCTTTTAAAAGAAATGCTTTGCTTGTCGAGAAAGTATTGAGAGAAGGAATGAAGTTTCCACTTTCAGAAGTTCATGTGAACAAATTTCCTGTTGGTATTGAAGCGCGGAGGAAATCTGTTGAAAGGAAATCACCGTATGTGAAATTGGGCGAACTCACTTCTGAAAACTTTTTTCTTCGACTATATTTCAAATAATTTACAATACTAAAGTAAGAATGCATTTCATAACATCTGTGTCACGGTTTAATCTCTCAGCATGCAGGGGATTCCTGATGAAATGAATTAAACGTTGGGTGAAGATGTTTTTGAAAATTAAATTACAATTGGAATATTTATTAAAAGGTAAAGTTTGTCTTGTTAACGAGGCACAGTATTAAGGACTACAAAGTCCTCTCTACCACTCAACCTCGACCTTTAATTAGCGTCACCGTATTGGTCACATTACAAATGTAAGTGGTGACTGCGGGGATCGAACCCGCGCCACACTTCCCAAGTGGTGACTGGGGGATCGAACCAGCGCCACCGAAATGATGAGCTCTGGGTCGCGTGCGATACCAATTCGCCACGGTCCGCCCGGCGGATACATTTTATTACTGTAGAAAGTTATATTTGGGCATAAGCAGAGACATAAAGCGCTGGTAAGGGTTGGAAGTGGTTTATCGTCAGTGAAAAACATACTTTAAATACATTTTTCGCCTCATTAAACCACTATTTCAGTTAAGATTTTGTACTTAACAAAGTTGCTTCAACGGTTTAGAGCGTTCACCACTTTTACATCCATCCAGGTCGATCAATAGTAATATGACGATTTCATCGTTAGTGAACCAGAAGGGCTCGCTCGATATTTTGGGATATTTTAACATTTTATTGTCATATACAAAATACATTGTGTTGACAAAATAAAAATGTGATGAATGGTAAATGATACATTATTTAAAAATGAATGGGGTTATAACAAAAATGAGAGACAATGGTAATTTTAACCACTGATAAGAAGAAATGGTCTTATAAAATATACAACCTACTGGTGACCTCTCATAAAAAACGAAGTTAAGCTAAGAGATAATCATAACTTTTTCTAATTTCAACAATCTTGAAGGTCCTCCTCACACCGCTAATAGTGCCCGACGTTATGAATGAATCCAGTGAAACCCCAGTTCCAGGCTCATCAGAAGCCACTTCGTTATCAGACCTGATAATGAAGATGTCCCATCTTGAAAGGGATGTTGTGTTAATATTTTTAATAACAGATGTTTTGGTTTGATGTGATTTAGTTTGTTGTTGTTTTGTAAATAAAACATTGTTCAACCAACTTCACTAGATTATTAATTAAATTATAATTTGAATCTAAAACACATTAACAAAAGACGTTGGATGAAAAAGAGATTTTACAATTAAATACATAATTATAACGCTATATGACATACCACATTATAAATTCCCCCACATTGTTTAAAAGTGCTGTATTTGTTTAATTTAATTGGTATTTAATTTGCTACTACTATACAAAACTATTTTGTTTTGTTACTTAGATAATACAATAAATAATGAAATCATAAAGCTGAAGGGCTGTACTACAGTAAATTATAACTTTAAATAACATTTTAAAATATACTGTATATAATAAGATTTAATCAACAGATTTCTTAATGGCAAGTGAGTGGTCCATAAACTTCTGAACCCACTGGTGAACAGATAAGTTCTAAGCTCCTTTTGAAAACATTTTGTGTTTTGGAGATTTTGAATTTTATTTGGAAGATTTTAAACAGTGAGATTCCTGCCTGAGATGGCAGTTTTTTTTAAATAATTCAAGTCGATAATAGTCAATTCTATAACTAGTTACTGATTGAGTAGCATGACTATGAATGGCAATGCCTTGTGTTACACTGCAATTATTAAGGCAGAAAAGAATAGAATCATAAATATAAAGAGAGGAAAGGTTCAAATGTCTAATCGTTTAAAAGGATCACGACATGACTCTCTGGTCTTCAAATTGCATAAGACTCTAACGTTTTGTAAAATAAATATCCCTTTAACTATAGTTTGTGCACAATTCCACTAACAGATGCCATACTTTAAGTGATGATAAATAATACCGTAAGAAGCCAATGTTTTTGGAGCAATACTTAGACATATTTCTGAGCAAAAGTACTCCAGACGATACTTTAGTGTTATTGCATGTTACTGTTGTAGTGTTACACATGCATCCAAGGTCGTTAGATCTTAATTGTATCATTATTTTGAAAATATGGTTTAATTATGTGATTGTTTCCAAACATTTCTTTAGAAGTATTATCATTTTTGTATAGCTTGTCTTCAGTTGGGGCTTGATTTAGATATAGAAACATTGTTTCTGAAAGCCCCCATCGAAAAAAAAAAAAAATTGGCTGTTAGCTCACAATTTTAAATGAATAGATTATTTAAAACCACCAGAAAGTACTTTACTAAATAAACCTACTCAAAAGTAACGTCACACTAAGTAAAGAAAACAAAACCAAAAGCTGAATAGTCACCACATGACTGTAAAAAGCTTCAAGTGAAGGGTGAAAGTCTCTCAAGCCTAAGCGGTGAAAGGCACTTTAATGATTCAAACCATTACGTTGCTATCGGACTCATGAAGTTGTGGTTTCCAACCCTACATGTGAGCTCATATTCTCAACCCTCAACATTGTTCACAATGTTTATCTCCTCTTGGTTGTTGCATGTAGATGGTGATTGGGTTCAAAATAAAATTTACACTCCAAATAAAACAAGTGATCCATTATAACCTAAAGGTGAAAGCTGGTGGTTTATTCCAAGGTTAAAAATGAAATTGAAAGTGAAATGGAAGGTTGTTAATGGATCTATGGTGTTTTTAGACGGACAGTGTGCTTGTAAACCGTAAGGTGATTTACGTTATTACGATATAATAAAAAGGTTTAATATTTGTTTTACCTTATTGAAAACTCCAGTTTTGGACGAAGGCAGTGCTTGTTTTGTGCCAACAACTCGAAATTAACCGCTTGGCCCTCGACATTTTAACTTACTTTACACTTTGAAGGTGTATGCCATTAAACCTTCCGATTTAGGTGTTTCATTAAACTCTACTCAATTTTACATATTAGTGTTACCTCTAGGTGTGTTGTTAGTCCTTGGGATGGTCAATATTTTTTCAAAATTTTGTACTTCTACAATAAACTTAAATAATGAGTTGTATAGACCCCTAAGATGTTTTTACACTATTTAATGATGTATCGCGTACAATTGCTTGCATCTGCATATGCATACATGAAGAAATGTGTCCGTACTCGTAGCTAAGTAAGATCACGTGACAAGCTAAGGAGATGCAATGTCCTGGTGGCTCGAGGGGGAGGGGGGATGCACTCGTGCTGCTGTATGAGCCGGTGGCGAGTAGAGGAACTATAACTAGCTGCTGTCTCCCGTCGTTCCATATGCATGGGCTGTCTACTTAGCACTTGATTGTCTTTGGTATCATTAGCATTGATTAGATATAATATGGCAGTACACATGTAAATGTATACAGCTCCACTACTATAAGTGATAACGTGTTATCCTCGTTGTCAGTGTTTTGAATACATTAAACATCGTCATAATAATTAATAGTCATGATTAGTTAGTTATACACATTTATATATTCATTTTACAATTTAAAATAATCTGTAAACTGGCGTTTTCCTAAAGAGTTTCAATGTTATGTTGTTTTAACCTCGAGATGTAGACTTTATTTCTCTTAATACTTTCTTTTACGTTGCTGTCTTTGTTAAAACTATTTTACTCAAAATGACTCACAAATATATAACCTGCATTATTCCTAATCCCATTTAAAACAGCGGAAACAGGTAAAATACACAGTGAATTGCAGTTGTAACGATATCAAGATAGCTTTGTAATCACTAAATCACTTTATTTGACTATTTGAGATGCCGACCACTCTCATGAGGTAGTCTTTAGTCGAAGAAAAAGTTGTCTTGCATAATTTTATTTCCCGGGAAGAGCATTAAAAAGATAGCTCCAGAGTACGCCGTATCTCTTTGGGATAGAGCCAAGAGATGTCTTGGGGTGCGAGATTAGTCTTACGACTTGTTTTTAATTCCAGCCCAGAACCAACAGTTTGTGGATGGGCTCGTTAACTGACGGTGGCACTTATCACTTTGAGAATGTAGAGGGAAGAAAAAAGTTAAGATATTTAACTGTCTAAAACGCCTTTACATGAATCAAAGGTGAATTGCCTTTTATAATTGTAATAAGTTTCTTTGTTCGATGAAAACTTTAGAAGAAAAAAGAGGATCCACCCCATGTTCAACACCATAAGATATTAGGATGAGAAACAGCCATGGTTACCAGGAGAGATTTTTGTAGTTAGCAATGGTACAAAGTTCTTAAGGAAAGCTAATGCGAAAGACTTCATCACATAGTCCGGTAATATGAGCAGACCAAGTAAAAGCCTGAATCGAAGGTCAAGATTAAGAACTTTATGGCTACGACCTCATTTATAACGAAACATTAATCAAGTTAGAAAATTTTATTTTCCTGTACACATTAATATTTTCCGTACACATTAAATTAAGTTATTAAAGCATAATAAGATACTGCAAATACAACACTCGTGATACTCTAATATCTTAACTCTGACCGGTGCTATCACTAAGATTAAGCCCTCTGGTTTAAGCCGCGTCACAGTTAAAATTTAAATACCTCTAAACGTTTAGACCTTGCTGTGGAGAGTCAGTCTCAGCCAGTCAACTAGCTACTGAGGATGACTCTCCACAGCGAGGTCGAAACGTTTAGCAGTACTGTAATTATATTTCGACTGTGACGCAGTGTAAGCCGGAAGCCTTAGATCTTAGTGATACTCTAATATGTTTTATCCATGGTGAAGCACGAGTGAAGTATGCAATAAATTTGAAATTTAAACGTTCTATTTTGACTTCTTGACAAACATGACAACGTTACAATGGTTCTTGATCAAAGTGATTCATTACTGCTTACTAAAGCTGAATCGTTAGTAGTTGGTAACATTGAAGTGAGCTTACCGGAAGTTGGCGGGAGTTAAGGACATTGTTATATCGGTAAAGGACACGTTATAGAGCAGTAGAAGTTTGGAGTTGGGTTTCAAACTCCAGTTATACCTCGCTCTATTTACCACGCGGCCATTGTGGTTCGTGGTATAGTGTAGGGCTTAGAATTATTGGGTATAATAATATATGTTAGAGAACCTAAATAAAATATGCTGAAGTTAATTTTTACGAAATTGTTTGATTATCTCTAAGCTTTGTTTTTGATGAGAGGTCGCTAGTATTCAGAGATTCACTAACGATGAAAACGTCAAAGTTACTATTGATCGATTCTGGGTGGATGTAAAAGTGGTGTCCACTCTAAACTTTTGAAGCAACTTTTGTTAAGCACTTTTGAAATTTCAGTTGTTTCTAAATGAGGCAGAAAATTTAGTAAGTATGTTTGTCACTGATGATAAACCACTTTAAACCCTTACTAGCGCTTTATGTGGTCATTTTATGTCTTAGTAATTTTCTACACTAATAAATATTGCAATTGTAATTTAACTAAAAAATTTCACCCAACGTTTAATTCATTTCGCATCAAATTATCCCCGTATGCTGAGAGATTAAACCGTGACACAGATGTTATGAAATGCATTCGTACTTTAGTATTGGGGATTATTTGAAATATACTTTCGAAGAAAAGCTTTCAGAAGTGAGTTCGCCCGAAGCACTCACATACGGTGATTTCCTTTCAACAGATTTCCTCTCCGCGCTTCAATACCAACAGGAAATTAACTTATGAACTTCTGAAAGTGGAAACTTCATTCCTTCCACTCAAATACTTTCTCGACAAACGAAGCCTTACTTTTAAAAAGAACTTATCTAAATCTCTTCTTATTGTAGGGTTTAAGTTGTCCTGTACTATAAAGCTGGTTGTACAGGGACTGGTGACTGAACGAGTAAATGTTTAGGCACTTTCAGGAAAATCTAAAAACATTTTTAAAGATCTGACAAGTTAGCAGCAGCTAAAAATATGGCGTCTGAAAATCTGCCCTTGTACTTAGCCAATACTTTGCATCATAGCGGCAAAACAGTTGCTCGGATCTTCGATTTGATGGAAATCGTTAGTGGAGAAACAACTTACGTCAATATAATTTTGACGTAGTTTAGCACTGACGTGTAGGTGCGCAAATATTTTATTTTTTGTAGCTGGTTTTTAATACAGTAGCACAAACCAGCTACAAGCTTTAGAACACGAATGTGATGTTCTCTATATTTTATAGTTTCAACACCCTTCTGGGGATAATACCGGCAAAGTTGTGGGAAAGCTCAGCTGACAAGATAGTTGTTTGAGCTGTCCTTCTTTCGTGTACTCAATGTTGAAACCTTAGATGGTAAACTCGCAAATATTTAATGAGTTTACTTGTGAGGAAAACTGAAACCTATTTGTACATTAATTAGATTACAATCCTAATAATTAAAAATCTACAAAACTTCGTTTATTAGATTTTTAACTTAAACTTTAAACTAACTTGTATGTATACGTTTGCAATCTCAATATCATTCTATAAAATGAGACTTTACATTCACTATTTCAAAAACTGTTCTACTTCAAATTATTTCAAAAATATTTACATTTTAAATGACATTCCGGTATAGAACGCGTTGAAAATAGTTGTTAAAGACTGTTAAACTGCTTTGACTCATCTTATTAAATGAATTTGTACACGAAATCAGTGAAACCTGGTAAAACAAGTGTGAATGATTTGTTAAAGCTTCGGTTGCAATCTAGGTCAGACAACTCCAATGAGCTACGAGTGGTTCAACAACAAAACCACTACATCGTTCTACCGGGACGTGCAAGTTTGATATATAACTCAAGGTAAAAGTTTGCGTTTTTAATTAACACTACCTTAACTATCCACTCTAAAGTAGAAGTGTATATAAGCAGAGGCGGTTCGAGGACCCAGCAACTCCGGGTACGCCCAGGGCGCAAGGAGGGCGGCATTGGGGTGTTGGGTGCATGCTAAAGAGGGAATTCTTATGAAAGAAGTGAAAGAGTTTGAGATCACCGATACCCAAAACCAAAGAAAATTATACTTTATTAATTAACTATATGAAAGGTGGACTGCAGCAATGCACAGTACATTTTCAATTTGTAATTCCTTTTGTTTGTGACATGTCCTTTCAGACCTTTCACTTAAAGAGTTGAGCAGTGATTATTCATTTGTATTGAGTAATTGTGATTGATTTGTGTAAACGTGTTGGTGCCTGGAGGTGTATAGGGCAGGGAATGTAACATGAGGTTTTCTAAACCAAGTAGGGCAAAATTTCAGAAAAGGGCGGCTAGAAGCATAACAAGAGGAACCTGTTCTAGAAAAAGTCCAAAATAACAGGGTTTAATAACTGCCTATAGCTAGTCAAAAGGTTTCCATAAACATTTTTAATTAAAAAATATGCTTTCATTTATAGTCATATATTACTTAATTTAGTGTTATTTTTTTATAGCAAGTAAGCACTAGGACAATTTTAAAACTCTTGTTAACGTTATTTTGCTTTCAAATTTCTAAAATTTCCACCATGGGTGAGGGAGTCCCCCAGACCACTTCAGGGCGCCATGAATGCTCGAGCCGCCCCGTATATAAGGTAGGGTAATGATAGCGCCACAATTTGTGGAACGAGTTGGTAATTTTACGAACGTGTTATGACTTAAGGAGTCTTATTTGCAATTATAATAAATGTAGTAAATAGGTTTTAGCCTACTTTCAAGTCAAAATAATCAAAGTATATTTACACTTTTTAAATGTAAATAAGATTCCTAAGAGTCCTGATTTATCGGAATGTCTTAGCATATAACTTAGCCATTAGACAAGGTATTGAACTAGAAGTTATAAAAAAATTAGTAATTAAATTCAATGAAAGTAGGTGTAGTGTTTGTTAAAGTTTAAGTGTAGTTAGGTTGCACTTAAAGCAATCAAGTGGCGGTCAAGAGTACAGGTGGCTCGGACTAGCGGAATAGTTTAGCGCAACTGGCGATTAAACTACGTTAAGCTGCTTGTAGTAAATATGGTAATCATGAACCATCAGCTGAGTTCAGAATTTCAATTAAACTTTGTTATTTTCTTATCTTTTTAAAAATGAGATGGTGTGTGTCTGTTCTCTCACGCAAATACCACTGGACCAATTTTAATGAAATTTTACAGGAATGTGGCTTATATACCTGGCCAACACATAGGCTATTAACATGTTTGATAATTTAATATTTTCAAGATGGCGGTTATTGGCGGGAGCCACTATGACTCTCACAAGGTAGCCAACACTTATCCTTACTAATATTTAAAAATGAGATGGTGTGTGTCTGTTCTTCAATCACGCAAATACCACTGGACCAAGAAATTCCCGTCTATCTGTCTGTCTGAAACGTTTTTAAGGCATATTGGACCGCTTATAATCCAAGGTTGGCTGAAGCTGTAACGGTGAAACTTTGTTAAAGGGTATAGCTTATTACACAATGTGTCTTTTACCTATGTTTTGTATCAATACAACCTCCACAAAATAAATGAAAAAGGACCAAAGTGGAGTCTGAAAATGTTTTTTAGGAATTTTTGACCGCTTATAAGTCAAAATCGGCTGAACCCATGTCAAATAAATTTTATTTGAGGGTTAAATCACGCAGCGTGTCTGAAGCTACAGTTGAAGTCCATATAACATTTTTAAAATAAATTGCAACAACCAAAGCGGGGCTAAAACGGCCGGAACGGCGGAAGTAACTATGAATCTCACAAGGTAGCCAATACATATAAGGAGACGATGGGGAATTAACAGGCAAATTAAATGGGTTTTCTAAGGATAAATAGGACACAATTGTTTTGTTTACTTTAAATTTGCGATTTTCAAAATATACACACAGCTATGTTAATAAAGCCCCGAGGCGAAGCGCGGGTACTCTCAGCTGGTACTACTGTACTTTAGCGCTATACTTTAGCGGATCCGTGGCGGATTGGTATCGTGCGCGACTCCGGAGCTCATCACTCCAGTGGCGCGGGTTCGATGTGGTAGATCGCAGGTTGTATAATGTGACTAATACGGTGACGCTAGGTAAAGGTCGAGGTTGAGTGGTAGAGAGGACTTTGTAGTCCTAACTTCGCCTCGTTAAACAAGACAAACTTTACCTTTTTTACCTTTTTACTATACTCCAGAGCTCTTTACCCCAGTGGAGCGGGTTCAATCCCACATTCACTACAAACAAGTCTTTTGTGTTACTTTGTATTAACGCTAGGTAAAGATCGAGGTTGAGTGGTAGAAAGAACGAGTAGTCCTAACTTCGTTTTGTTATTCAAGACAAACCCTTTTACTTGTTACGTCTACCTATTATTAAATTGTCTTTGACGATGATACCGTCTCTTATCAAAGACACCAATAGACAGGTGATGCTATGATACAACATAACTATCACTTAATAGCACTACACAACAATAATATCCTCAGCAATCAAGCTTTGTTGCGTGTTTGATTGTGGCTCATCAATGCTGATGAGATTCTATTCTACTGTATCACGCATTGATGGTTGGTTAATGCTATGATACAGTGTAACTATCACGTGACTGATTGTATCTGTAGAGGTCTTGTTACTGAGTGGTGTTTCGCTTGGAAGGGTTATGGTAATTCTTTAAGTATCACTTTACCATTTTAATAACTACTCTCCTAATTCAAAAGATTTTGTTTCAAGCCATAAATAAATTTCATTAGGAAAAGTTTCTTATTAAATTTTAAAAGGATTCAGTTGTAAAATGAACGGTCCAATAAATGTGTTGTTTTAAACGAGGAATTTTAGAAACTGTTGTTATGTTTCCACCAAACACCAACTGACTGGTAGGTTATAGCAAAGTAGTAATATTAACAAAAGACGTTGATGAAAAATGAGATTTTACAATTAAATACATAATTATAACGTTATATGACATACTACATTATAAATTCTCACATTGTATAAAAAGTGTTGAGTTGTATAGTATTTGTTTAATTTATTACCAATATACAAAAATTGTTTGTGTTACTTAGACAATACAACAAATAATGAAATCATAAAGCTACAAGCCACTACAATAAATATAACTTAATAACATTTAAAATATACTGTATATAATAACATTTAATCAACAGATTTCTTAATGGCAAGTGAGTGGTCCATAAACTTCTGAACCCACTGGTGAACAGATAAGTTCTAAGCTTTTGAAAACATTTTGTGTTTTGGAGATTTTGAATTTTATTTGGAAGATTTTAAACAGTGAGATTCCTGCCTGAGATGGCAGTTTTTTAATTCTAGTCGATGATAGTCAATTTTATAACTAGTTGCTGATTGAGTATCATGACTATGAATTTCAATGCCTTGTGTTAAACTGCAATTATTAAGGCAGAAAGAATAGAGTCATAATTATAAAGAGAGGAAAGGTTCAAATGTCTAATCGTTTAAAAGGATCACGACATGACTCTCTGGTCTTCAATTGCATAAAATTCTAACGTTTTGTAAAATAAATATCCTTTTAACTATAGTTTGTGCACAATTCCCCACTAACAGATGCCATACTTTAAGTGATGATAAATAATACCGTAAGAAGCCAATTTTAAAATGTTTTGGAGCAATACTTATAGACATATTTCTGAGAAAAAATACTCCAGACGATACTTTAGTGTTATTGCATGTTATTGTTGTAGTGTTACACATGCATCCAAGGTCGTTAGATCTTAATTGTATCATTAATTTGAAAATATGGTTTAATTATGTGATTGTTTCCAAACATTTCTTTAGAAGTATTATCATTTTTGTATAGCTTGTCTTCAGTTGGGGCTTGATTTAGATATAGAAACATTGTTTCAAAAGCCCTCATCGAAAAAAAATAAAAAATTTGGCTGTTAGCTCTACAACTTTTAAATGAATAGATTATTTAAAACCACCAGAAAGTACTTACTAAATAACCTACTCAAAAGTAACGTCACACTAAGTAAAGAAGTGGCAACAAAACCAAAAGCTGAATAGTCACCACATGACTGTAAAGCCCTTCAAGTGAAGGGTGAAAGTCTCTCAAGCCTAAGCGGTGAAAGGCACTTTAATGATTCAAACCATTACGTTGCTATCGGACTAATGAAGTTGTGGTTTCCAACCCTTACATGTGAGCTCATATTCTCAACCTCCAACATTGTTCACAATGTTTATCTCCTCTTGGTTGTTGGAGATAGTTGGTGTTTGGATCAAAACAAAATTTACACTCCAAATAAAACAAGTGATCCATTATAACCTAAAGGGGACAGCTGGTGGTTTATTCCAAGGTTAAATATGAAATTGAAAGTGAAATGGAAGGTTGTTAATGGATCTATGGTGTTTTAGACGGGCAGTATGCTTGTAAACAGTAAGGTGATTTACGTTATTATAATAAAAAGGTTTAATATTTGTTTTACCTTATTGAAAACTCCAGTTTTGGATGAACTCAGGCCTACAGTGCTTGTTTTGTGCCAACAACTCGAAATTAACCGCTTGGCCCTCGACATTTTAACTTACTTTACACTTTGAAGGTGTATGCCATTAAACCTTCCGATTTAGGTGTTTCATTAAACTCTACTCAATTTTACATATTAGTGTTACCTCTAGGTGTGTTGGTAGTCCTTGGGAATGGTCAATATTTTTTCAAAATTTTGTACTTCTACAATAAACTTAAATAATGAGTTGTATAGACCCTAAGATGTTTTTACACTATTTAATGATGTATCGCGTACAATTGCTTGCATCTGCATATGCATACATGAAGAAATGTATCCGTACTCGTAGCTAAGTAAGATCACGTGACAAGCTAAGGAGATGCAATGTCCTGGTGGCTCGAGGGGGAAGGGGGATGCACTCGTGCTGCTGTATGAGCCGGTGGCGAGTAGAGGAACTATAACTAGCTGCTGTCTCCCGTCGTTCCATATGCATGGGCTGTCTACTTAGCACTTGATTGTCTTTGGTATCATTAGCATTGATTAGATATAATATGGCAGTACACATGTAAATGTATACAGCCCACTACTCATAAGTGATAACGTGTTATCCTCGTTGTCAGTGTTTTGAATACATTAAACATCGTCATAATAATTAATAGTCATGATTAGTTAGTTATACACATTTATATATTCATTTTTACAATTTAGAATAATCTGTAAACTGGCGTTTTCCCTAAAGAGCTTCAATGTTATGTTGTTTTAACCTCGAGATGTAGACTTTATTTCTCTTAATACTTTTCTTTTACGTTGCTGTCTTCGTTAAAACTATTTTACTCAAAATGACTCACAAATATATAACCTGCTTATTCCCATTTAAAACAGCGGAAACAGGTAAAATACACAGTGAATTGCAGTTGTAACGATATTAAGATAGCTTTGTAATCACTAAATCACTATTTGACTATTTGAGATGCCGACCACTCTCATGAGGGTATTTTAAGGCAAATATGTGGTGAAGGATGAGTGTGATGAATGGTAGTAATGAGTTATGAGGTGTAGTCTTGTTACAAACTAATATGTTTAGACGGATATTTATTAGTTAGAGCCTAGCATTAATGTGGATTAGACATTATACTAGCAACTTTACCAACATTTAAAATATTGACTAACGACTAATGCATAAGACACTCGAGCCTTACACATTGCTTATCTGTAATCATTGAAAAGAAACGCAACTTTCTTTAGAGAGCCACAAACCAATATAAGAAAATTTTAAAACCTAGATGTTTTTATTAAAATGCTATGAGGTAACATCAAACTTTGTCCGACAAAGAGTTGTTTATACATACACTAACTGAAACTTCCAAAAGCCTGGAAATGTTCGATTCTTTTTAACATACCACAAGTTAAACCACAAACAAAAATAAGTCACGTGCGCCTCACTGGCTTTTACACCCCTTAACTTTTCACCAAGGAAAAGCAAAACGTTTTTTTATTTCGTACTAAGATGATAGTGTTTGCAATTTTATAGCAATGAACATCTAAGTTTAATAGCGTATTAAACAGGGTATGTTATCATTTAATTATTTGTTGGCTATTGAGGTGGGATTGAAACTAAATTATTAGCGAACAAACGGAACATGGCATAATTTGATCCCGTCTTCAGGTTAAAAGAAACCTAAAACATAATATAAAATATTAGACAACGAGCTTTTAAAAAGTAATCAGCTTTTCAAGTTCAAGCAAGTATTCTTGAACTTGTACTCGTTCAGCAAGTAATCAAATTTTGCCAGAGTTTTCATTCTAAAAAAAAAACACAGTCCAAATCATTGCAAAACTGCAACAGAGAAAGTCCTAAACAGCGTTCAAAAATTTGAAAATTTTGACGCTAGCTTACCTCTTTATTTTAGAAACCTGTCTTTTTTCAAATCAAAATGCGGTCTCGTAAGAGGAAGTGACTTTCACTCTTATGAAACTAGAGGCATGGAAAACTACCGAACTGGGAGATACAGAACGGCTGTTCATGAACGTTTACCTTCTCAGGTAGGAGTTCGACTCGTCAACAAGTTGCCAAATTCGATAAAAAGTGCCCAGGAGCTCAAGGCTTTTAAAACTCGTCTGAAAAACGTTTTGGCCGCAGAAGAATTTTATAATACAGACGAGTCTATGGCACATGACTGGGAAATCGCAGAACACTCTGTCTAATTACAGGACTAGAGTGGTTCAATTCGAATGAATGAGAGAGAGTGAATGTCAAACATTTATGTATGAACGGGATTTCGATGTTAGAATGTGTGGAATTTTTAGCTTCGAAAATAGAACTGACGATTGCATAACATGTCGCACGTTTTTCGCAATAAACCATTTATTTATTTAGCTTAAGCTGATCAGTCAAACTCAACCAAACAGCATGGGTTTGTGGGTTTTGTTTGTTGTTTTTTGTTGATAGTTTTGTGACTTTGTTAGTAAAACAAGCACAATGTGTAGATAACTTTTCGCCTGAAAACTAGATACAAATTTAGACCACCGAAAGTGTTTTGTTTATTTAAAATGGTTTTCATATTATATTTAAACTTTAAATTGTTTGAAATGAGCGTGTAAGTGATGACAACTCAAATCGGTAAACCATTTTTAACCTTTTAAACAAGATTTTCAATACCCTAATTCAAAGTGAGAAGAGACAACAAGTTTAAGCCGTTCTCGTGAATGTAGCAGCTAACAAGGTTACACATAATTAAGCTATTGGGGTTAAGCATAATTATATTCAAAGTCTGCACAATTCAATGCAAAATCCATTATACGTGGATTTAATACCAGGTATTTATCAAAATTAATTGCCAAAACATTTCATCGTATAACACAGTAACTATTAAATGATATACTTATCAATAAACGATCACATGTTAATGTGATAGTAAAGATGTACTTTTTACACATTTTCACGATGTGTTTAGAGATTAATTTGCATACACTGAGCTTTCTGGTACCTTTGTTTTGGTACCTTTGTTCTGCTTTGATTTGGAATATATGCTAACTAGATGACCTATATTTATACCTCCTTATATTAGCATTCATACGTTCATACTCACTGTTATTGACATGTTCACCCAATCAGGCCACGGGAACTAACATACATCATTAAATACAGGGTGTGTCAAAAAAGTGTAGTCCGATACGCAGAAACGGATTTTACATACAAAAGTAAGTCGAAAATGTCCAGTCAATTTGTTTTTATTTCAGCTTAGTTTAGCCGTAATCCCCTATTTTGTAGTTTTTAGAAAATAATTAATAATTCAAAAACCCTTTGAGATATTTTGTGAAACTTGGTATACAGAAGTTGAACTATTATTGAGGACATTTTCCATCGTTAGTGAACAAAAAAGGATCACGACGTTTGGGATTTGAATCAATCAGTCAAGCTTCAGTTGAAATAAGGCCTCTGGCTACCGCTCATTAAAAATGAACTTAAGCGTAGGGACAACCATAATATTCAAGTACATTTTCAACAAGAAACTCAAAAACTCATAGCATGGTATTAAGGACGCAAAACAGGCCACAGAGAACTGAACTCACGTAAGCCGCCCCCTTCTCCCATTGGCTGTGCATAAATAGGGATTTTTGTTGTACTCTTTGTTACAGTTGGCTAGCCTGCTGCTAGTGTGTGTGATTGGCCTGTCATCGGCCAACCAGTTAGTCTAGGGTTAGCTCGTTCAGTTAGTGGACGTGTTTTGTGATTCGTTTTGAATTTACTCCGGTGACTTGTTTACTTTCATAGTGTGGCTTGTGTTTGTAATATTGTAGTTTTGTTTTCTCTAGGCTATTCCTAAATTCTAAGATTTAATTTGTTGTTTGACTTAACAACTACATGTTGTTTGGTAGAGTTTGACTGGTCAGCTACGCTGACTACTTTAGGCTAGCTCATTTTCTAATGTTCTGTGTTATGTTTTAGGTTATTTTCACCTGAAGACGGGATCAGATTGCAGATCCCGAAACGTCGTGATCCTTTTTGTTCACTAACGATGGAAAATGTCCGCAATAGTTGAACTTGAAATCCTCCCATTAGTGACAAGTTAACTTCGACAAAAGAGGATAGTTACAAAGGTAATACCCATTAATTGTTGAATACTATCCTAGGCTAATATGAATGATATTAACTGGTATGTTGAAATGTGTACGCACATCAAGTAATCACTATTACAAATGGCCGATACAAATTGCAAATACTCTTGATGATGTGACATTAGTACTACAAATGGTAGATATCTCCATAAGGACTGCTTTAATGAGGTTTCGATATAACTTCAGCACCAGATCCCCATAACTAGGCTATCTTCTTCAAGCTTTGAATAATTCATATCCTTTATGAACTACGGATTCCCAATTTTCCAACTTAGTTTCCAACAGAGGCTGGCAAACGGCCAAGAAATCAGATTGAGATACAGCTTCAGATTGTTTGGCTGCCTCTTTCATTACAGCCCAAGTTTACAGCTCGCAGCGAAGGCCTAAATCAGAGGATTTTAAAACGAAAGGGTTTCTATTGATTATTGAATTGATGCAAACCGATGGCTGGATTTCTGTTGTCTTTCAGTGTTACTTCTAAAACATTTGCAACAGCATGGATATATTAAACATAGGCCCAGCCATTTCAAAGTTACCAACCATAAACTAAAATCTTGTATGTATATATGAAACATTGGACAAATTAAACTCATTACTTTTAGGTTGAATAGTAATGCAATTAGAAGTAATCTTTCACAAACTCATTTATTTATGAGACTATGTAGCAATTCTTTTTCACATTTATAATTAACAATACATTTAATTTGTTTGTTAATAATATACAAAACAATAAATTGTTGTGTAAAATTGCGATTTAAACATCACTAGGACTCGTTGTTCAATCAATGGTAATTTATTTAACTGCTACGACAGACACGTCAATGTGTTTGCTGAAGTTTGAAATGTGTGTATTGTAACACAGATTCAATTAACAATAATCAAATAATATTTTCAATTTCAAGACTTTTGTGTGGTTGATCATAATAAAAACTTTTTTCGAAATTACAAAAATGCTGTTTTAATGATTTTACCATTAAAACAGCATTTTCAGTGGTTTTTTAAAAGTTTCTTTATTAATAACTAAATAATGTTGTATCCAACTCAAATCTTTACTAAGCCAGATTAACAATTTAAATGCATTGGATAAGTAATACATAATAGTTTCTTCACAACAACTTTGTTGTGAAATAAAATAAAATTTCTCCTTTGTGTTTAATAATAAATTTACAATTCTGTGAATTAATGGATATTATTCCATATTAGAATTGTTAGTTAATTCATATAATGAAGTCACCGAGGTCATTTCAAAGGCTTTATAGGCGAAACTGTACCATTGGTGTTTCACCTTTAAACAGTAAAACTGAGAAGTTACAAAGGTAGCAAAATTATCTCAAGGCAACGAATGTCTAATTTTAATCTGAATATATTTAACGATTGACAGATTGAAGTACGAGATTATTTAATCTATGAGATAATAAAAATTCAATACAACAACCTAAAATATTATTTAAAATACACTTTGTTTGCTAAATTTTGTGTTTTAAATTAACTATTACTATCTAGGCTTTCGGTGTCAGACCCGTCATGGACTAATAACTAAATTGTCAGACTTTCTGCCCATTCTAAGATGTGGCATCCTCAGTGACTACACAGCCGAGACTGAAGAGAGATCTCAAGCGTCAAGTATATATAGTCCAGGCAGGAGGCGCACAGGTGTACTGCAGGTGTTTCACATGAGATGCAGGTGTTCCATGTACTGCAGGTGTCATTGAAATAAGGCCCCTCTGGCTACCGCTCATTAAAAATGAACTTAAGCGTAGGGACAACCATAATATTCAAGTACATTTTCAACAAGAAACATCTCAAAAACTCATAGCATGGTATTAAGGACGCAAAACAGGCCACAGAGAACTGAACTCACGTAAGCCGCTTCTCCCATTGGCTGTGCATAAATAGGGATTTTTGTTGTACTCTTTGTTACAGTTGGCTAGCCTGCTGCTAGTGTGTGTGATTGGCCTGTCATCGGCCAACCAGTTAGTCTAGGGTTAGCTCGTTCAGTTAGTGGACGTGTTTTGTGATTCGTTTTGAATTTACTCGGTGACTTGTTTACTTTCATAGTGTGGCTTGTGTTTGTAATATTGTAGTTTTGTTTTCTAGGCTATTCCTAAATTCTAAGATTTAATTTGTTGTTTGACTTAACAACTACATGTTGTTGGTAGAGTTTGACTGGTCAGCTACGCTGACTACTTTAGGCTAGCTCATTTTCTGTTGTGTTATGTTTTAGGTTATTTTCACCTGAAGATGGGATCAGATTGCAGATCCCGAAACGTCGTGATCCTTTTGTTCACTAACGATGGAAAATGTCCAATAATAGTTGAACTTCTGAAATCCTCCCATCGTCGACAACAAACTTCAAACAAAGAATTGGTATACACCTTTTGTGTTTTCTTAATAATGTTTTACAAAATAATTTTTATCTTACGTATAAAATGTAAAAATAGCGGCGATTTAAACGTTTCAAAGTCAAATGGAATCAAATTGGAACTTGACTTTGATTTTCAAATGACCGTCATTTTGAAATTTGATAAGTTAATCTAACTAAAATATTTTTGGAAACGTTACTAAGAGAATACACCCACTCCAAACTAGTCTTAGGTTCGATCTTAAGTTAAGATATCAATTAAATGTATTGAATAGTTTTGAAACAACGACTCAATAAATGACTTTATGTTTATATTAAGGAATAATATTTAGTTTTGATGTACTCGCCGAGATGATGGTTTTATAGCTGAAACCGGTCGCGAGAAAATTACATTTTTTAAACTGGGTACTTTGTTCAGTTTCTTTAAACTTTGTAAAATAATTAAATGTAGTTCCTAGATTAGTGTAGTCCTCTGAAGACGGGTGGAGTTTTAACTACCCGAAACGTTAGGAGTAGTTTTTCTCCGGAAATGGCAGGAAAAGTCCGTTTCTTTCTTTTTACAAAACTGCTCTCCGCCACTTCTATGAACTTTCAAACTAACAAGTATATAATGTTTACACTTACGCCTTTGTATTAAATATACCGGCTTTCTGCGGTAGATATTAAACGTCATCATTAAAATGCTAAAGTCACTTAAAACAATTCAGTGAAGGGAAGAGGAAGTTAACTTCGACAAAGAGGATAGTAACAAAGGTAATACCCATTAATTGTTGAATACTATCCTAGGGCTAATATGAATGATATTAACTGGTATGTTGAAATGTGTACGCACACCAAGTAATCACTATTACAAATGGCCGATACAAATTGCAAATACTCCTGATGATGTGACATTAGTACTACAACCGGAGGATATCTCCCATAAGGACTGCTTGACGAGGTTTTATATATAACTTCAGCACCAGATCCCCCATAACTTAGCTATCTTTCTTCAAGCTTTGAATAATTCATATCCTTTATGAACTACGGATTCCCAATTTTCCAACTTAGTTTCCAACAGAGGCTTTGGCAAACGGCCAAGAAATCAGATTGAGATACAGCTTCAGATTGTTTGGCTGCCTCTTTCATTACAGCCCAAGTTTACAGCTCGCAGCGGAGGCCTAAATCAGAGGATTTTAAAACGAAAGGGTTTCTATTGATTATTGAATTGATGCAAACCGATGGCTGGATTTCTGTTGTCTTTCAGTGTTGCCACTTCTTAAACATTTGCAACAGCATGGATATATTAAACATAGGCCCAGCCCATTTCAAAGTTACCAACCACAAACAAAATTTGTATGTATATATGAAACATTGGACAAATTAAATTTATTACTTTTAGGTTGAATAAAGTAATGTAATCTTTCACAAACTCATTTATTTGGCGAGAATATGTAGCAATTCTTTTCACATTTACTGTATAATTAACAATACATTTAATTTTGTTTGTTAATAATATACAAAAACAATACTTGTTGTGTGAAATTGTGTGTTTTTAACATCAATAAGGACTCGTTGTTCAATCAATGGTAAATTGTTTTAACTGTCTACGACAGACACGTCAATGTGTTTGCTGAAGTTTGAAATGTGTGTATTGTAACACAGATTCAATTAACAATAACTAAATAATGTTGTATCCAAACTCAAACTCTTTATTAAGCCAGATTAACAATTTAAATGCATTGGATAAGTAATACATATGCTCTTCACAACAACTTTGTTGTGAAATAAAATAAAATTTTCTCCTTTGTGTTTAATAATAAATTTACAATTCCGTGAATTAATGGATATTATACTCATATTAGAATTGTTAGTTAATTCATATAATGAAGTCACCGGTCACTTCGAAGGCTACATAGGCGAAACTGTACCATTGGTGGTTTCACCTTTTAAACAGTAAAAACTGAGAAGTTACAAAGGTTTAGGTAAACAATAGCAAAATTATCTCAAGGCAACGAATGTCTAATTTTAATCTGAATATATTTAACGGTTGACTTAGATTGAAGTACGAGATTATTTAATCTACGAGATAATAAAAATCTCGTACAACAACCTAAAATATTAAAATACACTTTGTTTGCTAAATTTTGTAGTTTTAAATTAACTATGTTTGTAGTTCTGTTCTGAAAACAGCTGCTTTAGACACCTGTATTGACAGTTCTAAAGTGTCAGGTTTTCACCCAGGTAAATAAAGTATTGTTTTGATGCATTTTAAAGCGCTTTTTCCATAGGGAGAAAAAGATCATTTTAATGATCTTTTTGTGGCATGAGCATCAGCTAGTTCAACGAGTTTGTTTTGAATTTTAACACTGACTTATAGTAAATCAGTGTAACAGCTATTTCTTCAAAACAATATAATTCAGACTGCTGACTAATGTTCAAATCAATGTTTACTTTCCCATTATTTGAAAAGTTATTAGACATAATGTACGATTATGGGGAATAAGCAAAGAGACGCATAGACTGTACAGCATATACGCGATTCTCTTGAAGTGAACGTGTTTTGCTCTTTATCTTGTGAAAAGGATTACGGTCCGTTCTTCTTTCTAGAACTATCTGTAACCGGAATAAATATTTTTAATAAAAACTTAAAGCGTTCTTCTATATAATCATGTAAGTAATGAACCAAACTTTTAAATAATAAATTTTCCATGAGCTATACAACTTGTCTATTTCATTTGTAATCACCCGGTAGGTGTTACAAGAGAACGAGCCAATATAAAAAGTTCTTTCTTTGCGTCGTTAAATTTGTATTAAAATTCCCTTTTTTTGAGGTGCCACAAAGGGGGAGGGGTTGCAATTTAAACATTTTGGGGGGCCCTTCACTCCCTTAAGTTAGGGGGGACATATAAAACTCACCCTGTATACTTAGTTCCTATTTTCTTCCCTTAGTGTATGTGGTTGAAATATCATTTCTTTACATGTCCTGTTTCTGATAGGTGTTACATTTTTTACAGGTAGTATGTAACTATTTCATCTGTGCTAATCCATGTAGCTTACTTTTAAAGGAATTTCAGATCAAATATACAATAATTACGAAATTCAATGACACTGAGGAGGCTAAAATAATCCCTAGTGGATTCTGCTTCAGGTTGTTTGTACTGCATGAATCTAAGTTGTACTGACTCAAACAAAACTTGGAACAAATTCATCTGTGTTTTTCAAAGGTTTAAGCGTGAAAAAAATTTCATTATTTGAATAAATTTGTCTGCAATCTCCTCCGGAAAGTTTAATTTACAACAGGCTTTTCGATTGGAAAACATGATGATTCAATAGTATACATTATTCCTGATTGGCATAAACCATTAATTTGTTATTATGTACTGATATTTCTGAAATACATTCTTTTCGACTCATTAGCCATATAAATTTCCACACCACTTTGTAAACTTTATATGAGTGTATATCTCTTACACGAGGTTGGAGCATAACATAAAAGACTGCAGTGTTGCCTTTTGATCTGTATTTCTGATAAGTAAACAGAGACATCATCTTGAAAGAGTTCGTTTAAAAATCTCAACAGATTTCCCCCAGGGTTCGTTGATGGGATTGAAGTTGGTCTCCGAAGAGAAATTCAATATCTCTTGGAGTATTTGCTTGCACTAGCATATTTAATGGGAAACAGGAGCTGAAACCTAACAACTTCAGAGACACGTTTGTTTTGCAGTATAAAATCACTGTGATCCGTTGCGTTTATTGGATTGTAGAGGAGTTCCCCACCCCATGTACACTTTTGGTAAATCTGCACATCCTAGGCACAGTTGGCATTTTGTATTATAATAGAATGTTTGCCGCATCAAACTAGTGTTGATAAACTTGACTTGACTTTTCATAACTAATATTTATTTTAAATAAGTTCAAATATAAATACATAGGTTTATAAAGATATTAAAGTTTGTTATGGAGGAGTTAATTGTTGCTTCCTACCTTACATTAAAAGTCTACTTATGCAGGATCTTGAGGAGTGATCTCTTTAAGAATACTTCAAACCTGTACATAATAAAATCTTTTTCTCGTTTTTGTTTGGTTGTAAATAATAAAGAAGTTTTATTATCATTAAATCAATGCAACGTACATTGTTTGCAATCTTACTACTTAACTTAGCTTATTATAATCGTAACTTTGTTCTTCTTGTTTCATCTTAACCTTCATAGCTTCCTTTTTACCATTGTTATATCTAAAGTAGTCGGAAAACAGGTGTAAATCGATGGGAACAAATACTCAGGCCGACAAGCAGCTAAGTTACGAGGCTGTAATATCAATCAGATTTACGTTTACGGGTATTTTACAGGAAGTCATACTACATATCATGAAAGAAAAAATATTTCAAATTACAATTAATCGGACTACTAATTCCATTGTTCCATTGTTGTTAAGCAAAGAATCAATCTTTTGGCCACCATTTTAAAACGACTTGATGAACTTTTAGTAAATGGATGTATAGAAACAAAATACATATTTATTTTAAATTTCAATGCAATCGGGCAAAATTTACTTTTTTAAATAATTAAAATCTATTTTTTAATGAAAAGTCTCCTCCAAAATGCGGACTTCAGTGTTCCGCTTTTGCTGGTTAACAAACTCGACCGAGATATTCACAAAAGAAACATTTGTGCCAAATTTGGTGAGAATCGGACAAAATATGCGATTTGTAGAGATGATACACAAAATATATACACGTGTATATAAAGTTTTGTAAAATGCTCAAAACTTACTCTAGGAGTCAGGATCGGTGCTTATTTCATGGTCCCGGGCCTGGATCTTAACATGCTGACGGCATGAATATCTCATTTCCCAAAGGAAATTCTATAGTAAATCTTAAATATTTCGTCTCTATTCAAAATCTCTAACTACGAGAAAAAGTTCTCATTTAAAACTATTGGCTACTGCAACCGTTGTTATTTAAACCGCGAAAGATCACTTAAACTAGCGAAGATAACATTTCATGTATGGTTTCAAATAAAAACTAAATTAGGTTAAGTGCCAGTTTTGACAAAACTCATTATAGATGGTAGAACCGAATCAAGATGGCGACTAAGCTCAAAATACAAAATACTTTTTTTTGTGAATGTTAATTACTACTAATAAGGCGTTTGTATATTTCCTGTGAGTAAAAGAATAAACAGAAAACGTATGATTTAAATCAGTTTAATGAATTATGGAGACATATAATATACGACGCGTACTTGAAGTCCAGTTAAATAAAAAAACTACCAAAAACTCGAATCAGTTTACTTTTCTTTCCAATAATTAATTTATACATAAGTGTTTTCTATTGATAAACAGTCTGTAAAACAACTAAGAGAAGATATCTTATAAGTAACAAGACCCCGAGGAGTGTTGTTCTTACAGATTTGCCACGAAAACAAGGGAAATCCGATTCAGTTCCCAATCCGCTTTGTCTATCGTAGCCTAGATTCCCTCAGCAGTGTAATTTGAAGAATATTTTCACACAATGTTCATTCTGTTTGAATAGAAACAATCACGTGCGGGTTTATGCGGTCCTAAACACAATAATATCTCGTTATTAACGTGGTTCGGAAGTCACGTTAAACCGTTGGTCCTTGTATTTCCATTGGTCGTTGGAATATTAATTAATGACCCATTCTAAGGAAAAGTCAGCTTTAGATCGTAACAAGACTACACCTCATAACTCATTACTACCACTCATCACACTCATCCTTTACCACATATTTGCCTTAAAATACCCTCATGAGCTCAAAAATACCCCACGTGCGGGTTCATTCCCTGTATGTTTTGTTCCGCTTGAAGCTTGAACTAAAGATTATGTTGTAATAGGTAGATAGCGCATAGCTTAGGCAAGAAAATCAACGTAGCTGCGGCAGCCCCAGCACACATAGCGCTGCGAGCCCTGTCTCTCACCGCCTTTCTTACATCTTGGTATCACATGCTTAAGTTGGTGTAATGTCGATGACATAAATGTGACCAAATTATGCAACTTTCGAGGATAAATGAAATTTCGCTAGCGTCAGTGGCTCTTATAAAAACGTTTAAACAAATTCTGTGCTCGGGGTTCCGGAGCTATGTACCTCCCCCATTCGGCATCTATGCGCCATCTAACTATTATAACATAATCTTTGCATGAACTCAAGTTGTGTGTAACTCTGAACTAACCCAGGATGGGACAATCAGATCGTGTGGAGAGGTTCGGTAAACCACTGCTAACTCCGTTATCCCATTAGCTTTGTGATGTTTCAACCCCACATTGTATACCTTTGACTTCGTGAACATGAGATTTGAGGTTCGTTACCGAATATAATAGTTATGATATTTAACTGTGAAGTATTTGCCGGATAAAAGCCAATATTCTTATTATCATACCATGGCGAGCAAACAAGTTTCTGAAGCTTACTGCTTCATGGGCTTATATACTTGTTTCTGTTCCCAAATGACTGGTACTTACTTCAAAACAAAATCGGAAGCAAATCACTTGTTCGTTCTATTGAAATTTTCCTTAAGACAGGTTGGTATATTTTACATTTATTATCAATTGCAAGAGCGTACAGAACACTCTCGACACTACAGAATAAAGGAAGGATATACAGGAGAGGGAAGAATCTCAAGTTGTGGGTACGCTTATGAACACAACGCCGGGAGCGCGGTGGAGTTTTATAAACTCTTTGTCAACCCCAGGAAGTCACGTTCCTGCGAGTCAAACTCCGTTCCAAGAACAGATTTGGTTTAGTAATTACACTTATCAAGAGTTTTATTGACGATATTATATTTGAAAAGCGAAGTTATGACTTTAAAGCTCTTCTACTTATTAACCTTGGGTAATAAAAGAATATTGAGCCTGTTTTAACCAGTTAGATTAGAAGTTAGACACAGAGACCTCCACCAGTATAGCACAAGAAACGCCACCAATTTTACACTTCCTGAACTCGCCTAAGTCTATTTGAACAAAAACCAACCTACAAAGGAGCTCTATATTTTAACCACCTCCCTGAACACCTCAAGACAGTACAACAAAAACACTTCAAACGTCATCTGACAGCATGGCTTCAAGAACGGCCTTTCTACGCAGAAAAGGAATTCTTGGACTACCAACAATGAAGAACATACAATATATTAATCTGTTTTGTACTTTTTATTTTGACGCATTACTGTTCTCAACGAATATGTTGATAAAGAAATTGTCTATTGTCTATTACAAAACAATGGCTTTTAAAACACGGTTAACAAAGAAATATTACAACAAGAAGGAATTCAGTCTCTGTTTTCCCGCATTATGATTTCAATTTCATTTCACAAACAATTTACTAATTTTAACTATCCGCTATCAACTGAACAAAAGAAAACTTAAACAAACACTTTCCTGCGTCCATGGCTCAGTGGATAGTCACGGCTTGCAAAGCACAAGGTCGCGTGTTGTATTCTCAGCGCAGATAGATGGGTTTGGACAGCTTTCCCGAAAAGCGTTTGATGATTACCACAAAACATCCTAGGTTAAGTCCTAGGCAAGTCTCTAATTAAAATTTCTACAGGCGTAAACAATGAAAAAGGCCAAACAGGTAAAGATTCTTTTACTAACACTTTACCTAACGCGATAGTTAAGAAATTGTCAATGGGAACTATAAGGGACGAAACTACGCCATTGGAGGGAATACGCAACGATTCCACTGAAAATGGGTCCGCATCCGGTCCTTAAAACTTAGGGGCTTGTTTAAGATCTTAGACCCACCTTCTGAAGACCGTGCTTGGGGTCAAATGGTAAAAACCGATCGCTCGAAAAACACTTTGGATTTGCCTGAAAACGAGTGTCAAAGCCTATTTAAGACTAACGCCATTGTCACGTTGAAGTGGAGAGGGTGGTGATCTTGCTTGAACACCCTGTATGTTTCGCTTGAACCATAAACTTAGTTGTGTGTAACTCTGAACTAACCCAGGATGGGACAATCAGATCGTGTGGAGAGGTTTGGTAAACCACTGCTAACTCCGTTATCCCATTAGCTTTGTGATGTTGGAACTCCACACAGTTGCTTTGACTCGGTGAACATGAGATTTGAGGTTCGTTACCGAATATAACAGTTATGATCTGTTATTTGTGAAGTATCTGTCGACCAATTGGAGTTCGTATAGACAAAAGATGAGTTATGTTAACGTGTCTTTGTACGTGATGAGCTTGCAAAATGAAAGTGCCCGTTATGAAAAACATTTAAAAGTTTGAAAAGATTAACTCCTTGTCTTACAAGAAGTGATTGTTTCATAGGTAATTTCAATCTCAAGAAATACAGAGATAAACTATTAAACAGCTAAAAGCAGGGATAAAAATATAATAATGTACAACTAAATACGAGTTAGTCTTAGATGACATATAGGGTGAGTTTTATATGTCCCCCCACCTTAAATTTTGAAAGAGGAAAATTTTGAAAACCCATTCGGGAATGTTTTTATAGGGTTCTGAAGTTTTGTTTGACATACCTTTTGTTACCCAGCCCCCACCCTAATACGGGGGAGGAGAGGGCCTCCAAAATATTTTAAATACGAATCCCCCCCTTTGTGACACTTTATTTTAAGGGGTATAAAAACCCAAACTCATTGATACCACTAAAAGATTTTGCGACGTTCCTGTACAAAATGGCGGCTCAAAACATTTTCATTTTTTAAGCAAATAAATGGACGCTGTCACTATATTTTTCAAGATGTTGAAAAACAAGTTAGTTTTTAGCCACTCAAAGCTTTGTTACGAAAATGATATGTTACAAGATAAAGTTTGCAAACTTTTGAAAATTGACAAATTTTGGAAAATGGCAGTTTTTAAGTTTTTTTTGTACCATATCATTTTAAAGCTTTACAAAACTAAATCTGTCATTTTTCAAATTTTTAAAAAGTATAGCGACAGCGTCCATTTATCTGCTTAAAAAATAAAACGTTTGAGCCGCCATTTTGTACAGGACCGTCGTAAAATCTTTTAATGGTATCAATGATTTTGTGTTTGTATACCCTTTCAAATAAAGTATCACAAGGGGGAATTCGTATTTAAAAATTTAGGGCCCTCCCCCCACTGTTTTTGGTGGTGGGTGGGTAACGACCTATAAAAACATTCCCCAATGGGTTTTAAAATTTTCCTCTTTAAAGTTAAGGTGGGGATATATAAAACTCACCCTATATCATGTACCCGAAGCATAACCAAACGGTAAACAATTCGAATCAGCTGTTTTGGAAGGTATGTGTAAACTGAGTGCGAGGCTTACTTTTATAAGCACTTTCCAAATCTTGACGAAGTCACGTTTACAAGTAAAACTTTGCCTCGCTTTCAACGAAATTATATTGAAGTTAACCGTTGCTTTGTAATTTAAAACGTGAGAACTCAATTTATCTAACTAATAATGGTTGTTTTGTGTCACTTTTACAAATTACTGTAAAATATTTATCACTAGGTTAAGGATGGCCTACGACAGAAAATCTTGTTATAGTATGATTATAGTTTTAGCATTCTGTTGAATAAATCGCATTTTCTTAAATACATATTTAAACGCTTGTTATGTTTAAACCTATAAAAAATACCCTGTTTGAATCAAACTAACCCTGAAATAAATTAACCAATAATTGACAAATAGACTTAGGACCGTTTTTTCAATTCAGCTTTAACCGGCGGTTAAAATTTAGGACAAAGGCCAATAATGAAAAGCTGGATATTTTTTAGGTTAAGTTTTACTTTTGTCTGTTTTGATTTTGCATTTTGGTTAATTACAGTTTGTATTTAGCTAATTAGCATAATGTGTACATGTTAAATTCAATAAAATGGTTAAACTATACCATTATTCATGAATGATCTTCAAATAATTCATTTAAGTACTTTTGAACGTTGCGTGAAAATGTAAACATTGCAGACTGTAAACAAACTTAACCGGTGGTTAGTTAACCAGCTGCTAACCGGGCAATTGAAATACGGCCCCTACATAATTATGTTGTTTCTAAAGTCAAAGTCAAAGTTTTTTTATTCATACAGTAGAACATGGTTGTTTTTTTGGTACAAGTCATGTACTGGTTTTACATTTTACATTTAATTAGAATTTTAATTTCATTTTACGTTAGAACTAAAATACATTTATCCTTTAGAGATATGAAAATGCCGGAAAATGAGGATTTCTCTCCCCTTCCCAACTAGTATGACTTGCTGAAAAACTGCACTATCTAGGGAGCTTAAGGGCTTCTTCAGGGCTGTGAAAGCTATCCCGTTCAGGTCACTTTCTCAATTCGACTGGAAGCCATGAAAATTAGAGAGTTTTTAAGTGTGGCTTGAAACCGGCAATAATTGAAATTGGGTCAGTAAAAAAAAAGTGGGTTTTTAAACAAAGAGAAAGAGATTGTGATTTATCTGATATGGTTTACACATATGCCGAGTGGAGGTATTCGTGCTGTGCTGAAGGAAATAGGTTGCGGTTTTGAAGACGAAAATGGAGGAGTGATATATTAAGAGGTTGGTCCAGGTGAGGTGACCCGTCAGAAACAGCTCTCTACAGCTTTCGCCTGGTCTCAGTCCCTAACAATCCCTCAAAAGCCCTCTTTTGCAAGATGAAGATCCTATTGAAATTTATAGAACCTGAGATCCCCAGAAAGGAAATCATACCGTAGCGTAGCCTAGCTTCAATAAGACCGGAATAACCTAAAATGGGACTTCCCTGTGAGGGCAAAGTTGAGAGACATACTCAAGGCAAGATAAGATGGGTGATCTGTTTTAGACAAAGGTTCAATGTGGGTTTGCCATTTCATAAAGAGTCAATGTGAACCCTAAAGAATTTATAGCTGAGACAGTTGCCAATGAATTTGGGGTGTGACGATGAACCTATTGGGAACATTCTGCTTTTTTTGAGTGTGAATTCCATAATCTGTGTTTTGTTTATTATTTAGAAGCAGTTTGTTTTCAGTAAACCAGTGGGAAGGGAGTGAAGATGATACATTGTTAAATTGACTGATGAGGTGCCACTGGGTCAGTGTTGCTGAAAATGAGACTGAATGTCATCTGCATAGGGAAATGGTTGGACGAGAGTTGGGATTTTTGGTTTTAACCAGATAGAGGCTGTAAGATCATTTGAACAACAAGTGGGGAGAGGACCAAGAATCGAGCCCTGAGGGTACTCCTGTCTTGACGATTGAAAACTCAGAGGAATACTTTGGTGCTGTGGTTTGGATCACGAACATATTGGACTCGGCCTGAGATAACTGAAACCAGTTAAGAAATTCTCAGAAACCATATTATGAAGTTTCTAAACCTGAATGCTATTTTAGGTGACGTATCTCTGAGTTTGAAATATTATTGCGGACGAATTCCATCACAAGTGAACAAGAAGAACAGGATCTGCAATCTAATATTGTCTTTAAAAGTAACCTGAAGACGGGATAAAATTGCTAACTCCGAAACGTCATGTTTTTTTGTATTTTGATAGTAAACGCTCGCAGTAACTTTTGAAACTTATACACTTTGCTACTTTGCAACAAACCGAGAGTAATATATATATGTCGAGATTTGAAAAGAAGGTTGCACCTTTTGAAAGTTTTTATGAACAATATACCTTGTCAAACATCGGTTTACTAAAATTAAAATTAATTGTTTGACACGTTTTCTATATTCACGCTAAACCAAAAGAGTACCTGAATACATAATATAAATTAAATCGCCATATCTTTGTTTATTGCAATTTATGACGGTTCGATTCTATAATCCCCACTTCCATTACTTGAATGTACTTTTAAGACCTTATGTAAATTCAACTATCTAGAGTATTAGCAAGATAGTTTAATTTACATACAGAGATAGAGTTCTAATAGTTTAAGGATGATCCCTAAACTATAAACATGTTTTACATTAGGATATTGAAGTTTGCATGCTCTTAAACGCTTTCAAAGCTGTTAAATGTTTCTTTATCTTTTAGATTTACATTTTGTTCACATCAAGATATGAAATACATGTGTGTGTAATGAAAAAGTTTAAATCGTAAAATCTGTAAGCAATGTCTGCTTGAGAAGTATTGCAAAGTAATATATAAATGGACGTTATTGGACGAGATTGAATAAGTAAGCCGATCACAGTATTATTACTCGTATAAAGCAGCAAGGTTTAGTTCAACGGCATATTTTAGCTAACCAAACCCTTTTTAACACAATAATAATCAAAAACAATGTATAAACTCTACGTCACGAAACTTACATTAAGGAATTTGGTCTGAAAATATGTACCACTTCTTTACTCTTGTCGCCTAGCCGTTACAATAGTCTGTATAATAGTATGTAGTATGTTCCTTATTTACCAAATATTCAACGGGTTGTTGTAGTTGATGCCGGCAGAGGGTGACCTGAAGTCAGTGAAAAACTTTTCTTTATTAGTTGGGCTTCTACAATGTACAAATTCAATCCCTTGATATATGAATTCATCTCCCTTAAACCCTCTTACGGAGGGAAGTTATTGGGAAGTTCCTCAAAAACAAATGGTTCAAGAGTTTCATTTTGCAAAATAAAAGCGCCCGAACTATTGCAAAATGTTAAAGAAGAGTGTCATGCAGGCCGGCGTTCAAAAATTAACAAATGTAGACCCTACCCTTTCTTTACATTCTACAAAACGGTCGTTTTTCAGGGAAAAGCTGTCAACGAAAAGCTAATTTTGTCTACACACTTGTATAATGCTTTCGAAACATTTTATTATTTATTTCGTAGGTCGTGCAATTATGGTGAGCACATGGTAAACAGATGAACTATGGAACACTAAGCAAGCTGCTCTATGCTACTTGAGTTTATCTTGAGACTGAGAACATTACAAGCTCTACACGGTCTGAGACCTCGCTTACTTAGAAGTAATGTCTACATTCTGATCCTTGTTGCAGTTGTACTCCCTTTCTCTATGTGGAATAAGGTGTAAATCTGCAAAGTGAACACTAAGCAAGCTGCTCTATGCTACTTGAGTTTATCTTGAGACTGAGAACATTACAAGCTCTACACGGGCTGAGACCTCGCTTACTTAGAAGTAATGTCTACATTCTGATCCTTGTTGCAGTTGTACTACCCTTTCTCTATGTGGAATAAGGAAGGTGTAAATCTGCAAAGTGAACACTAAGCAAGCTGCTCTATGCTACTTGAGTTTATCTTGAGACTGAGAACATTACAAGCTCTACACGGGCTGAGACCTCGCTTACTTAGAAGTAATGTCTACATTCTGATCCTTGTTGCAGTTGTACTCCTTTCTCTAATGGAATAACGAAGGTGTAAATCTGCAAAGTGAACACTAAGCAAGCTGCTCTATGCTACTTGAGTTTATCTTGAGACTGAGAACATTACAAGCTTACACGGGCTGAGACCTCGCTTACTTAGAAGTAATGTCTACATTCTGATCCTTGTTGCAGTTGTACCCCTTTCTCTAGTGGAATAACGAAGGTGTAAATCTGCAAAGTGAACACTAAGCAAGCTGCTCTATGCTACTTGAGTTTATCTTGAGACTGAGAACATTACAAGCTCTACACGGTCTGAGACCTCGCTTACTTAGAAGTAATGTCTACATTCTGATCCTTGTTGCAGTTGTACCCCCTTTCTCTAAGTGGAATAACGCAGGTGTAAATCTGCAAAGTGAACACTAAGCAAGCTGCTCTATGCTACTTGAGTTTATCTTGAGACTGAGAACATTACAAGCTCTACACGGTCTGAGACCTCGCTTACTTAGAAGTAATGTCTACATTCTGATCCTTGTTGCCTTTAAGTGGAATAACGCAGGTGTAAATCTGCAAAGTGAACATAAGCAAGCTGCTCTATGCTACTTGAGTTTATCTTGAGACTGAGAACATTACAAGCTCTACACGGTCTGAGACCTCGCTTACTTAGAAGTAATGTCTACATTCTGATCCTTGTTGCAGTTGTACCCCCTTTCTCTAAGTGGAATAACGCAGGTGTAAATCTGCAAAGTGAACACTAAGCAAGCTGCTCTATGCTACTTGAGTTTATCTTGAGACTGAGAACATTACAAGCTCTACACGGTCTGAGACCTCGCTTACTTAGAAGTAATGTCTACATTCTGATCCTTGTTGCAGTTGTACTCCCTTTCTCTAAGTGGAATAACGCAGGTGTAAATCTGCAAAGTGAACACTAAGCAAGCTGCTCTATGCTACTTGAGTTTATCTTGAGACTGAGAACATTACAAGCTCTACACGGGCTGAGACCTCGCTTACTTAGAAGTAATGTCTACATTCTGATCCTTGTTGCAGTTGTACCCCCTTTCTCTAAGTGGAATAACGCAGGTGTAAATCTGCAAAGTGAACACTAAGCAAGCTGCTCTATGCTACTTGAGTTTATCTTGAGACTGAGAACATTACAAGCTCTACACGGGCTGAGACCTCGCTTACTTAGAAGTAATGTCTACATTCTGATCCTTGTTGCAGTTGTACTCCCTTTCTCTAAGTGGAATAACGCAGGTGTAAATCTGCAAAGTGAACACTAAGCAAGCTGCTCTATGCTACTTGAGTTTATCTTGAGACTGAGAACATTACAAGCTCTACACGGGCTGAGACCTCGCTTACTTAGAAGTAATGTCTACATTCTGATCCTTGTTGCAGTTGTACTCCCTTTCTCTAAGTGGAATAACGCAGGTGTAAATCTGCAAAGTGTATCTAGAGTTTACCTGTTTATTTGTAACTAGGCTGTCAGCTGTCACTAGTAGTTTTAACTGAAAATTGTTCTCAGAAAGGAGACATGTTGGTGTGTAAACAATAAAACGTCAAAAGTTGTTAAAGGTGGTAGATTAGCCACATCAATAAGTGTCTGTGAAATTTGTATGTGGGTTTACCTGTATATTTATAACAAGTTAGATTAATCCGTCTTTCTTTCAGGGGTTTCGTTTACGATCTAATAAATGCTTTCAAAGGTGTTTCAAATAGCCGTAACTAAGTCCCTAATCTTGTACGAAATTATTAATTGAGATAGAAAAATCAAGTGATTTCTTTCTGATAATCACATCTTTTACTATCCTTTGTTTCTAGACTGATCGCTATGGTGTTCTGTGTTGACAGTATCGCCTCATCCGTTGAACTTTTGAATCCTATGGGTTTTCACTTCATGTTGTAATACATAATTATAATGAAAAGAAAGGAACTTCAACTCTCAAAAGAATTGCTTTTCACCCGCAATACTCGTGAATGCTAAATGGATTTTCAAAGTGTTTGATACATCGATTGGTTACATATAAATACATGTTTTACAGAGGTTCTATTCATTTTTCTGGTCTTGGTATCACTGGTGGCTGGACACCAGCTGATGCTTTCTTTGGAAAATTCACATTTTTAAAGATCAGGTTGAAAATTTAATGTTTGGTAAAAATGGAATTAACTTGTAAACATTTCAGTGCATTAATTTTTCGGAACTTTCATCGTGACCTGACTCGACAAGGGCGCACAAATGAACATAAATGTTCATATAGTGATGAAGCACCTTCTTACAGCTTGGTTAAGAACTGATTTAACGAATTGAATCGTGATCGATGATCACTGCAGGACGAACCCCACGAAGGTCGCCCAACTCGATTGTTGTGCCATAAGACATCGATGACACATCGTGAGAATGAGGCATCTAATTAATATGACAAGTATCAATCCGATTTTGGATGAACATTTGAACGTGTAAAAGGTTTGTTCACGCTGGATACCTCATAAGTTCACAAAAGCTCAAAAGGAAGCTCGTGTTGATTGGTACAAGAAAATGTCGAAGAAATTCGCTCAAGGTGCATTAAAATAAGTTTATAATATCTGCAAAGATAATAAATCATGAGTATACTCAAATGATCCTGAAATAAAACAGCAATCCACCGTATAGACTTTTCAAGACGAGCCAAATTCAACCAAAAGGGGTTGCCTGTTTAAACATAGTGGTCATGTATAGCAGCTTTGTATCATTAAAGTAACGTATTACGGTCAATTTGGAATGGTACAAAACTATTTCCTTGCCAGAGGTGTTCGAGAGACTTCACAAAATGTCAAATATAGATGCATCATCCTTCGCACGGATTGGCTGAAACTGTGCAGTTTTTGACAGGGTAAAACTATGAAATGAATACTCTTCCACCGTACAGCCCTGATTTGACACTAATGACTGGTTTTTGTTCGTTCACGAACATCTAGAAAGAACTATGTGGTCAACGTTTTCCTACACCTATAGAAGCAGTTGTTACGTTCAAAACCCATATTTTGGAAGTACCTATAGTGGGAAAAAGTGCTTTTAAAATTGCCTGCAATTGTGTATCAATCTTCATCAAAATATTTTTTAAATCAATAAAACCGATTTTGACTTTAAACTTTTGTATTTTAATCCCTAGGCCAGAATCATCAATAGCAGCCCTCGTATTTACAATTTCATCAAAAGCTACGCGTATCAAGTTTAGTATTATTGTAGGCCATTCAAAGAACCTATTTTGTAGAAACTCTTTTTTTAGACCAAAATAAATTCCCGGTATCCGGATTTTTGGTCTAAGAATATTACTAAATTATTCACAGAGCTTACTCATACTTTATAAATGAATGCATTACAAATATTCAAGACGTGTTTTGGAGGTCAAGGTCGGTACTCATTACATAGTCCCAGGTCTGGGTCTTCTCATGCTGACGGCATGAATATCTTATTTTCCTGCAGGAAACTCCCTAATAACATCTTACAACAACTAAAATTTTTATTTAATAAAAGAGTGAAAGCGTTGAGAACAAAAGAAAGCTCGAGTAAAAGGAGTTCATTAAATATTTCACAGCTCTTTCTGACCTGGAATTAGTCTGTTTGACTCCATTGTAAGAGCTGTCCTCACATAGCTTTGCTCTTTGTGCTTCCAACAATATCACTGACAGTTCGCTGAGAACATTTTTAATACTCGTAATAACCTTTTTAGAGGGTTTGTTTTAAGGAACTGCTTATAGAAACGAACAAAAGGACGGCTGAAATAAAAGTTGAAAGTTTTGCTTTGAGACACTGACCACTCTTAGAGGGGATTTTGAGGTGAATATGGAATGATGGTGAGTGAGATGAGTGTTCTGATGGATGATGAGGTGTAGTCTTGTTACAGACTGTTCAATTAATTTCTAAAAGTGTGAAATTTTAAGAGTTATAAATATTTTGTATGAAACAGAAACAGTTTGACAACCTACAACGTTAGTTTTACATACTATTTTAAACGGGAGATATATAATCCAAGTTTAAGAGTCTCTTGACTACTATCATTAAAGTATTAACTAATAAAACAAGGCACAGGTGCCATGGATGGTTTTGACCTTCCAGAGGTCGCATCACGGAGGTTACCTCCTGGTGAATCTCTGTTTATAAATCAAATCGTTTACACATGAGCCTTACATCATAACCTTGTGAATCCGTATACCTTCGACCCTTCTTTCTTAGAACACGATCAAACATAATTTAGTTTTTTTACAGCTTCGATGTAGTTAGTTTTTAACTTTTTGTATTAGAGCTCGGAGGTAACTTCCGTGATGCGCCTCCTCGCGTTACAAGGCAACACGGAATTAACCTCCGTTTGTGACCCTGCTTGCAGCAGGTGAACTCATTGTACCATTTTTGTAGTTCTATAGTTATTTGGTTTTCACTTCACCTATTGCACTTAATTCTGTTAAAATGTTGCAAACATTTCATACTGTAAGAAAAACGTTGTTTTGCCATCGTCACTAAGGTTACCCTTCTGGAAGTAACCTCCGAGTGCGCCCTCTCATGTTTTGAAAGTTCATGTGCCCTCTGGAAGTTAATTAGTTTGGACATGGTTTAATAGTTAATAGTATTATTCAATACTAATAGTAATATTAAATAGTATTATTGAACTAATATCCAACAGTGTTTAAATTGTATAACTAGTTTTGTTTTAAAATGATTGAAAACTGATAAAAAGTAAAAATATTTCATCTCAAAGGAAGTATAAAAGATACAATTTACGAATTCTGAAAGGAATTATTGGTTAATACGGGATCTCCATATCATATTCTGTTTGCAGTTGAATACCTCCACTCGTATAAAGATTATACCTTCACTCGGGTTCGATCATGTTCTCAGCTCACAAACATCTTTTCCAACATTTCCCAAGAACTATTGTCCTTTATCGATTCCATTATTGTTATGGGAACATGAGGATAATATTAGGCATAGTACTAAACAACGGCTGTATGTTCTAAAACGAATCCAATAAACTGAGTAAGCTTTTAACCATGAGTTATGTTTTGAACCATTAATTGTATATCACTGAAAATTCGTGGAACGCACGTTAAGATAAGGGGTTCGGCCTTGAGCTCTTTTCATTGAGATATTTAAAATGACATCAAAATTAATTATAGTCCTTTTGTAAACCTTTTTGAAGTTCTAGGTGTACTTTGTATAATTCCCGGGTCGAGTTAATAATTGTATTGCATCAAACTATTTAATTGAAGTCCATTGTTGACGATGGGAGAATTTAAATTATAAACTCGTATTGTTTTCTAGGCTTGTGATTTAATAATCAGCATATCCTGAATGCCTTGGGCTAGTTTATTTCCTAATGTTCTAGTGTATCTTTTACCTAAATAGGGATAAGAATACAGATTCCGGAGCGTCGTAGATTTCTCTATCACTAACGATGGGAACCTTTTTTCAAACATTTTTGTTTATAGTGCTATAATTATTTCATTAATACTGTGCGGTTTGTAAATTGCAATCAGGAGTCACAAAACAAAGATCAATCTGTTAAGCAAAAACACATGAGAAGATTTACTTCTTAGATAAAAGTGGCTTTAACTCAAACCCCAGAGGCCCTAAGTAATCTTGTCGGCCGTAAATTCTCAAGGCTTACTCCTCCTGCTTAATATTCACTTCTGACACAACAATTAAAATACACATTGAAATAAAAGTTACATTTGTTATAATCGTAACAGCCGCGTTTACTTTCTGTTGTATATCTGTTTTCTTTATCTATGTAATTTAATATTTGTTCTTCCATGTGTTTTAAGCTTTTTTTAACATGTGTGAATGTTGAATTTATGATGATATTGATTTTGATCCGACAAGAAATCCATGAATAAACTGCTCTAGTCGCTCGTTGAGGAATGTGTCGACTGCAGCCGACTCAGCTGTAGTCATAGTCGCGCGTCAGCAGAACGCCTGGAGTCGCCAGTCGTCGCTTAGTTGCCTCGTTAAACAAGAGATTTTTTGAGTAAACAAAAAGTAAATGACGTTTAAAGATCAAGAATCTGACCCGTCATCAGGGGAAAATTAACCAAGAACCTAACAAAAACATCAGGAGACGAGCTAGTCTAAATTTAATCAGCGCAAACTGACCGGTCACCATCACTAAATAACATTTTTTTACAATTATTTATTAATTTTATAACAGCTATCATAGAAAAGACTTCTACGGCCAGTGACAGCTGCATACTGACTGCCTGGCTTGGAACAGCGGACGCGGGACGACCAATCACAGCCGTGAATCAAACTGACCAACCGTTACAGAGAACACAAAAATATTTATTTTTGCACACCCCATGGTAGGGAGATTCTTTAGAGTTTTGACGAATGATCAAGTTTTCATAACAATAAATAAATAAATCTTTTATTGCATAAACAATATACATTGTATCGCAATCGTCAGTGTTTTAGGTTATCTAAAATTGTCCATTCATTCACATCGAAGTATCTTTCGGACATACAGAGGTATTCATTCATTCATTTCATTCATTCGAATTATTCCCACTCCAGCCCAATAACCTGTCTGTCAGTTTTAAGAGGTCTCCCAGTCGCACTTGGATCTAAAAAAGAGACATGTTTCAAGGACATAGAGGCGAGATAGTGTCAACAATTTTAGTTGTTTGAAAGCTGGCTTGCACGACTCTCCCGTTGAAGTTTTGCGATTGTTCGGATTGCTTGCTTTTGCAGAATGAAAAGCCTAGGAACATTTGCATTTGAGCAACCTCCCCACAAGGCCAAACCGTAGGTAAGGTGTGGGTAGACAAATCCATAATACGCCATCATCAGTACCTGAGTCGGGCAGTATTTTGAAAGTTGTCTCAAGATACAAAGAAGTTAAAGTGACTAACAAAACTGTAGAAGAATCTTTACACGTTAGTAACATAACAGTTTTAACCGTCACTTTGCATATTATAGTGAAGGTTTAAAACAGTCGCACAAACGTTTTTCAAAGGTTTTTCAAAGTATCTTAGAATACAATATTCTCTTTAAAATGTGTTTTGTGGGGAGGTTCTAAGCGCCATATTAAAAGGCACAAGACTTAGATGACTGACATACTGTTAGATGAAACCAAACTGACTCACTTGTACGCACGTTGTGCAGTAGTTAAAAAAACGTGTTTGAGCAATAAAACACTTTACATTTAAACTCAGCTCAAATTCAAACACAAACATCTCACACTAAGAATTGCAGAAGACATCATTCCAAGACAGGGTCTTTTGTCGTATTTTTAGCCTTAGAAGAAGATTGCTACTAAATATTGTAGGTGAATAGCCAAGACAATGGAGTTGTATGTCTGTTGATCCCCTAACATTTCATGTTACAACTGAGAACTTTCTAGGAACCTGTTTCATTTGTTCTTCTGGTTTATTTACCAGGTACAACGAAGTTAGACTATGTTTTGTTTCAGACCAGTTTCTTATAACTCGTAAGTATGCAGACAATTTCACAACTGTACAATGCATATATTTTACAATGCTGGTTTTAATATGCGTTAATGTCACACTTCTCGTGATGAATGAATATGTTGTTCGTTTGTACCTTTGCTGTATATTTTCGATTGTATGCAAAGTTGAAAAAAATGTCTTCTGTAGAGTAAGCCAAAGTGTAGGGTCAGGTAAAACCTATTTCTTATCATACTCCGGGATACCATGATAAAATTTACTTTGTTTGATACGGTGATGCGACGTTTAAAACGGCAGCAGCTCTCATGTTGAGAATACAATTTGTAATAAGAACAAAAAACTTATTTACACGGTGGCACACGGTTTAGTAGTAAAGAAACATTGTTTTGAACTCAACAGTCTGAATTATAATGTTTTGAAAAACTGTTACATTGATTTACTATGTTTCAGTTTAAAATTCAAAACGAACAACAATCGTTGAACCAGCTGGTGTCCATGCCAACAAATACCATTGACACTATATGTTTATCCCTAAGAAGGAAAACATCATCAAAGCAATACAGTACTTTATATCAAATCAAATCAATGGTTTATTGCATAAACATTTCTACAATGTATGGCGATCGTCATTTAAGATGTGCAACTAAAATTTTCCATTCACTCAAACATCGAGAACTCTTTCAAACATACATTATGTGCACTCATTCATCTTCATTCATACGAATTGTTCCTCCCTAGCTCTTTGATCAAATTTCCCAATTGTGTGCCAAAAACTCATCAACGCTGTAAAACGCTTCTGCGACCAAAGCGTTTTTTAAGCGAGTTTTAAGTGCCGTAGGCATAAGCATTTATTGAATTTGAAGCTGTACGAAATGAACTCCTGCCTGGGAGGGCAAACGTTCATGGACTGCCGTTCTGTGTCTCCCAGTCCGGTAGTCATCCCTGCCTCTAGTGACATAAAAGTGTATATCGTTACCTCTTATGCTGTCGCATTTTGACGTGAAAAAGAGAGAAGATTCAATGTACAGGCAAGGAAGTGTCGACAATTTCAGATTTTTGAATGCTGGCTTGCACGACTCCCTCCATTGAAGTTTTGCAATTATTCGAATTGCACGTTTTGGAGAATAAGCATTCTTGAGAGGTTTGTGTTTACACAACCTCCCCATAACGCAATCCGTAGGAAAGGTGTGGGTAGATTACTCCGTAATAAGCCGTCATCAGTACCTGAGTTGGGCAATATTCGGATAGTTGCCTCAAAACATAAATGCCCGAGGCTAATTTGAGCAGACGTTGTCTACGTGACAGTCCCACGTCAACCCTCGATCAAGGTGGATTCCGAGGAATTTGGTCGAGTGTTAAAGTGCCTGGTAACATGCAGAATATACCTGAGTGTACAAGTGTCACATCAATACATACGTCTAAATCAGCTGTTCTTAGAGCAAAATTACTAAAATGTATTATTTCAAAAGGCTCTACTTATCGGATTATTATTATGTACTGTTTCAATCAATAGTCCAGAATGTATAATGCAACCATGTGGACTATTTCTCAAACTAGCCTTGGCCAATAAACATAAACAGGTTTTATACATTTTAGTAAAACAAATGTTTGTATTTGTTATTCAGATTAAACGCAAGAGGTGGAAGGAGTTTATCGTGAATATTAAAACCTGTCTCATATACTTCCTTTGCACAAAGGTCCCAACAGGAGATATGTGAAAACACCACTCTTCCATTATTGCACCATACTTTCAATCTTCCAGCAACATACATGGCATTTTAAGACATTATGGATATTCTTATACAGTGTGGAAAAAGTCTGGAAACGTTTCGATATTTTCTGAAAAGGAAGACGTAGACCAATGAAACCTTGGACCTCGTTCAAAATAAAGTTTTCTGAGAATTTTATGACATTTTCAATATTTTTCAGCGCGTGGGGGACGTCCCGTCCAGGTGTTGGTATGGAATCTTAAATGTATTACAATATTTTACTTTAAGATCAAACGTGTATAACTTTGCACAGGGTCAACCTTTAGAAGTCAAATTTGCGACATTCACTTCCACTTAAACAGAGATTTATTTTGATACAAAACTCGCCATAGGCCTACATTTAGATTTCATACCAACCCCTTGACGGGACGTCCCCCACGCGCTAAAAATATTGAAAATGTCATAAAATTGGCAGACAATTTTATTTTGAACGAGGTCTAAGGTTTCATTGGTCTATTCTTCTGTTCAGAAAATCTTTTTGCCGCACTGTACTTGAAGGGCGTAAATTTAAGAATAGCTAGCTATAATTTATATATATATCTAGCTATAAAAATATTTTTGTCTTCAAATTTCTTTAGTAATAAAAATTTTAATAAAAAAGGGAACCGACTTCAAAAAATTTGGTTTAATGAAAAGCTCTAAAAAGGGAAAAATAACTTAAATGCATAATATCACGTGTCTTAGCTCAATATAAATGTATTTAGTCAATGCTACCAAACTTTAATAAATTACAAATGGGAACTGAATTTCTTGTTTACACAATGCATTGAAATTTCCATCAACTGAATTTAAGCCTAGGTGAAGCATTATGATTGAATGTTATTTTTTGAAGAGTGATTGACTGAGAAAGTTAAACTGTTGATTAGCGAGTAACGTTGATCCAATATTTGGAGAAATAATTTGGTCGGCGCTGCAATTTGGTCCAAGAACAATTTCTAGGTCAGCGCCGACTTCAAATTAACATGACATTTTCTCCAAAAACGTATGGATCAACGTTGACTAAAACTAGTCTTAAATTGGCTTAAAAGCCTTAGCCAGTTCAATATTTCACCTACCGAAATGAAACATTCAAGCCATAGTAAGCTGCTTTAAGACTAAAATAACTGTAAAGGGTCCATGTGTAAAGGGTCTAAATTTTGATTTGATGTCTTGCAAAGTGCATATACTAGTTTTCGTAATATCGTTTATATCTAGTCATAACTGCGCGGTGTTTTATAAATATTTTTGTTAGTGTAACTACATCCTCAGTGTTTTCTATGAGTATTGTGACATCTGCCAAGTCCAAAACATTAGTTTTGTTCCAATTTTGATGCTCAGATCTGTCTCCGCTGTTTTTGTAAAGGCCTCTTAATAGCTATTTTAGTTTTATACTGTGGGCATTATATTACATAATAGTTTTATTTTGATTAGCTTTTTTTAATATTGCGTTTATAAACCGCCAACTTTAGCTCAGTATACGACTCGCATGACATTTCGGATGTTTTCATAAGGGGTGATATATAAGTGATCAAGGGTTATGTACAAATTTTAAACATTATACTTTTAGAGAAATGTAGATATTAAGAACGATATTGTTACCATGTTTAATATATATAGACAAAAATAGTTCAAATGGCTTTTAAACTCTATATTAGAAATGTTTAAAATATTGCGTTTTTTAACAAGAAGGAGGCCAAAGCTCCGTAAATATAAAGAATATCATATTAACCAACCATATTTGAAAGACAATTGAATTTTACTCTCACTAGGTATCTTCAAAACCTCGATCAATGTATAGCTCTATAAATGTGAAGACAAAAAAGAAAGATTTTCATGTATTTTTAGAAACAAATTATGTTTTATCTGGGTCTGAAATCAAAGGTCCCAAGAATTTAAGGATACCGTGTTATTGGTAATTTAATTTTACGTCAAAATAGTGTCATTTAAAGTTTTATTTGCTTAAAAATAGTCCTTTACGGCGCAAAATACTGGAATATAAGGGTTTTACTTTTTATATAGAAGAAGCTTACAATTGATTCAAAAAGATTTTCATATGGAATCACTGTGGAGGTACCATTGAACTCAGAGAAGATTTTCTTATTTTCTATGTTGCTGGGAGGTACCCTCTACAAAAACAAATCAAACTGAGTTCAAAAGCAGTGTAGTAGCCAAAACATTTAAGAAAAAGTCTCAATGTAATAATTTCAATTTAATTATTTGGTTTGAATTTCTTTGACATTCAGAGCACTGGGCAGAAAGAATGTAAGCTGTCAATTTTGAGCTATTATTTTTACTAAACAGGGTTTCATAAGGATACAGTTAGTAAACAGCTGTCTTATTTTTATAACATATTCACTAATAACAGCTGGTTATGGCTTTGAAACTTAATAAAATGCTTAAAATTTTGTGGCTTACAAGCAAGGAAGCTCATTCTGTAAATATAAGGAATACCCATTCACAAACCATATTTTCTTGAAAGACAATTGGGTTTTACCCCACTTGGTGTCTTCAAAACTTGATAACTAGTACAGTCGGCTTCTATAAACGTATAAAGTCAAACAAAGAAAATGTTCATATAATTTTGAATAAAATATGTTTTATCTCATAGATACCAAAGATTCCATAGATTTAAGGATGTACCAAGTTGTTGGAAATTTAATTTACAACGAAATAGTGTATTTTTAAGCCCTTATGTACTTCAAAAATAGTGCTTTACAGCTCAAGATATGCCGCAAATACAGGGATTTTAGATTTTTGGAGTTTTTGCTTTTTTTATATAGAAGTTTAAGTTTATCCAAAATATTTTTATATGGAACCACTGGGCGGTAACCTCTACAAACAAACAAACCGCGTTTAAAACGGTGAAATGTTAAAGGTTATGCGTGTACAAACATAAAGAAAAAAAAGTCTCAAGTCGAATTGTAACCTCCTTGCGTAGGAAGTCGGTTAAATTAGCTTTTTAACGTTTATACAAATTAAGATCTATATCTAGCTATAATAATACTACAACAGGTTTTTAGTTGATATAGTAGTCAGGCCTTTAATGCCGATCTCGGGAATCAAGTTTAGGTACAAATTGCTAACCAATTAAGTAATTAAGTGTAATGTGGAATATTACTATACAAACGTATAATGGCACTTCAACAATTACTGTATACAGTGTTTAAGTTTTGAAATAGATCTTTGTCCGCATTAAACAACATACAACTTTGAGTTCGAGTATTTCTATGATATTTTGAAGTGTTTTAATCGATACCTATTTTGCTTTCATTCCAAATAGTCACCTGACTTTAAGTTTAGTTATGATTTTACAAAACCATTAAAACAATAGTTTAATTTGAAATGATTATATGGTTATATTAACAATTGTTTTAATGGTTTTGTGGAAGACATCGCCAACAAACTGAAGTATTTCAATGAAGTTAATATGTCTTCACCTTGTGGATTCAAATGGATAAAAGTCTGTTCGTTTTAGAAGATAAGTCTTCCTTTTAAAAATTCCGTATTTTTCTGATATTAACGACTTTCAGATATCAAAACTTTGTACACTTTAGAAAAAATCAAATAAATAATTATGCCTGATGATTTTTATATTCCTTATACAGTATAGTTTTTGTAGTTTGATATTCCCAGGATATTTGAAATTATAGTACTTTTTTGAAAGACAAAAACGTAAGCATGTACATAATGTGTTGTAGAATTTGCTCACTTATACTGACTACAAAACTAAACGCACTCAATGACACGAGAGTAAAATTCCAACTTTGGAACATCGCCATTAACACACACGAACAGTAACACAATTTGAGAATCGACAAATCTTGTTTCCTGCTCGCAATTTGGAACGAGTCCAGTGGATTGGATGAGAAGCCTATAGAGTGCTTGGCAAGAAAACCCCTATCAAATATTGAGTTTAATCTCAACAATGAAAGCTCTAAATTAAGGTTTGATAAATGTTTTGTCTATAGAGAATTTCTAAATACGGAATTTCGAGAAACTTTACCTTACATTCCTTTCTTAGCTATGACGTGCAAAAGGCGTGATTACATAATTTCTATACAAAATAGCTAAAAGGAGTTGCTTTTCGAAAAAAACGTCAAAATAAAATAGAAGGCAGTTTTGAACTTTGTAACGCATACTGAGTTAAAAGGAAAAAGATATACACATATAGTGTACATAAAATATGGCTTTTATTTTGCCAATTTAATTTCCAAAGTATAACTAAAAAATTGAAGAACATCGAATTTTAGAAAGATGAACATTTTGGGTGGCATACATTTTCATATCAATTTTCAAGTCGTATTGTACATGCAGTTTTGATAATGTCAAGTCTAATTTTATGGGATACATTTCTACCCCTTCCCCTTTATTAACATTTTCCTTGGAGTTACGGTAGAGTTTGTAGCTATGCGTTTTCATTCTTTGTGTATTAGGTGTTATTAGGTTTGTAATTAGGTGAAGATGAGGTTTGTTGTTTTTTTTATTCGCTCGGCTTAAGATACGAGTATTGAGCAAAAAACAATTACTCAATTACTAGATTAATTGAGTCGTGTGGATTTCTAAAATAAATCAAATAAAGGTCACAACATTTAAACTACCCATTACTTTTTAGATCATTTTGCCCCAGCTACATCCTACAGAAAATTATGAGCTTTCTATAGCTAAATATATGAGACTCACCTCAAATATATATTCTCTTCAACATACATGGCATTTTAAGACAATATATATTTGAGTATAAGTGGATCCTTCCTTTTTCACATCAATATGGCTAACTACCAATCTATGATCCACAAGTACAAGTATCTCTACTTACATCAAGGAGAAATCACAGAAGATATAAAGTTCAACAAGAGATGCCTTCAAGAAGAGGTTTTCCCAAAGTATGTTCAAATTACAATCAAAGGTAAAACAAAAGCAGCTTCCAAGACTTTAGAATTTGCGAAAGATTTTGGATAAAAGAAGAAATAAATCAACTTTATGCTAAGCTAAATGTAGTTAAGAAAAGTAAAGAAAATCTGAAAATTTTAAAAACACTACCACCCCGAGAGTATTGAGGAAATATTTCTTTGCTATGGATTGGTCTAAACTTATTTTATGTAAGAAGAAGAAAACTCAAGAAAGTAAATTTAAGATGATCATCAAGAACCAAAAGAAAAATAATGTTATCCTGGAACATGAAGAGGAAGAAATGTTTTCTCCATCCGTTCAAAACCTCACCGGAATAGCCCTTAGTTCAGAAGAAGTAAGTATGTTGGGTAAATCGTTAAAATATAATGTAAATTTAGATTTTAAAAAGAGCTGTTTAGAAAATGATCTAATAGGTGTTGACATCGCAATAAGACGGAAAAATAAAGACATACAAGATCAAATACGCTATAACTTCGTACATGAGTTGGATAAAGGTCCCTGTGAAAAATAATAAAGCACATTTAAGTATTAACAAAAGCGATATGAATACCATTAAATCAATAGGGTTGAAATTGAAAGACAATGATTCAATCGTCGTAAAGACAGATAAAGGAAATACCGCTGTTATCATGAAAAAAGATGATTATCATGAAAAAATGCTTAACTTTGTAAACGATAAAAATAAATTCACACCCTTAAATAAAGATCCTACATTTGAATTTAAAGGTCAAACAATACTCTTTAATAAGTGCAAATCACTATTCACAGTTAAGTACAAATTAAAATGACTAACCCACAGTCACCTAATCTAAGAGGTCTCCCAAAAACACACAAAGCTAACATACCCATGAGACCAATAGTAAATTTCACAAAAGCCCCAACGTATAAAATTTGTAAATTCTAAACAAAAGAATAAAAATGGGTTTGAAGTGGGACAAAGATTACAGCTTGAATAATACATATGATTTGTTAGAACACATTCAAAACATACAGATTCCAAATGGGTGTATATTTGTATCTTTACACATTAAAGACATGTATTCAAACAAACCTACTGTCGATACGCTTAACATTTTGAAAACCGATTTAGAAATAAGCTCAATTTTGGATAAAGCTCCATTAACGACATTTCCAAGTTAGCTAAAATCACTGCAAATCAAAATTATTTTAAATATGAAGGGGTATTTTACAAACAGAAAGATGGGTTGGCAATGGGCTCTCCCTTATCTGGTTTACTGGCTAATATCTTTATGCACCAAACAAATAAAATAATTGATGACTCTAATCCATTTCAAAACCAAATAATTTACTGGTACCGCTATGTAGATGACATAATTTGTCTACTGAAAGGTGATGTAAACGACTGTAATGAATTTCTCGACTATTTGAACAATCTATCACCAAACATAGCGTTCACCATGGAAACTCAAGAGGAAGAAATCAATTTTCTAGATATTACAATTGGGAAAAGAAAACAAACATACATTTAAAATATTTCGAAAGCCAACGCAGTCCGACCTCATCATTCCAGCGAATTCAAATCATCCATGGTCACAGAAAGTGGCGAGTTTTCATTCGATGATCAACAGGCTTATGAGAATTCCGTTGGCTAAAGCTGACTATGATAAAGAAGAAAGTATAATCTGTTTAGCAGTTAAAATGGTAATAAAGATAAAATGATTAACAACATGATGAAAAAAAGATTAGAAATAAGGTAAAAGTGCAAAAACAACCACAAGAAAATGAAGATAAGGAATATATATGCGCCCCATTCAATAGAACTATCAATAGCGCATTACGAAAACCTTTTCACAACACAAATTCCATCTAGCATTCAAAACCAAAAACAACGCCTTTTCTTTGATCAACAAATTTTGTCGAAAAGACGTAAAACCAACAAAACGATAAATACAGCAAATCAGGTATCTATAGCTCAACTGTAATGACTGTAATAAATATTACATTGGACAAACAGGAAGAACATTTAAATGTTAACCAGCCCAAAATGTTAATATGACCACGATGAAGTCTTCCTATGCAGAACACCTTTGATTCGAATCATTCCACAAACTGGTATAAAATATTACTCTGTGTTTTGTTTTGATTTGTTATTGTTTATGACCATATGATTTCTTTCTCCAGTTACTCCAATGTAAACAAAGCCTTTAAAGTTGTAAACAGTATGTAAAGTTAAAAGTTGATTAAAACTAATGTATTTTCTTTCACAGTTATCGTTTATATTTTGTTTGTTTAGTTATAATCAGTTCAATTTAATCAACTTTAGTAATGGATAAGTATTTCAAACCAGACAGATTTTCCACTGAACCAAACACAGCCAACTCAGAAAAAGAATGGTGTCACTGGGTGGCAACATTTGAAAACTTCTTAGCCTCAATACAATCAGAAGACAAAATACTTAGTGACTCAGATAAGTACAGGCTACTTATAAACTTTGTTTCTCCATCAATTTTGAATATGTAACAGAACTCAAATCCTTTGAAACTGCTAAATCTGCTCTCGACAAGTTGTACAAGAAGCCATCCAATGAAATATTTGCCCGTTATCAACTTGCATCAAGAAAACAGGACTCAAATGAAACCATTGATCAGTACATACAGGCCTTGAAACTTTAAGTAAAACTGTAACTTTCAAGCTGTAAGTTTAGAAGACCACCGTGATAGCTTTATTCGTGATTCCTTTATTGGAGGACTGTCATCTAACATACGACAAAGACTTTGGAGAACACATCTCTAACTCTAAGTGAAGCCATTGATAAAGCCAGGACACTTGAGTCTGCAATCAAACACGCAGAAATGTACAACCACACTTCTTCAGGAACAAATGAACAGCACACGTACGTCAACTCAACTCAGCCAGTACTCCACTCTTCCAGCCAGCACTCAACTCAGCTCCGGTGGGAGCCATCAATGGTAGTCCTTCTAATGACTCAACGTTAGCTGTTTCGTCCACAGTGAAATGTTACTTCTGTGGAAACAATCGTCATTCACGCAAAATTTGCCCTGCTCGTGATGTAATCTGCCATAACTGTTCAAAAAGGGCATTTCTCAAAGGTATGTAAATCCAAATCTGAAACCACCACAGCTTGTCTTGATGCTCAAACCGCAACCGTAGTTTTCATCTCTATCAAAAGCTTTGATGATTGTTCATGTAAATAATAGTAAATGTCAAGCCTTAGTTGATACTGGCAGCTCAGAAAGTTTTATCAATCATGATGTAGCAAATTTGCTTAAACTGAAATTGTTCCCTGGAGGGGGCAAGGTCGCTATGGCCTCCACAGCCTTGTCAACTTCAGTAAAAGGCCACTGTTTTGTAAACTTAGAGTTTCAAGGACAAACACACAAATCTATCAAACTGTCAGTTCTCAAAGATCTGTGCGCTGACCTGATTATCGGTCATGACATCTTAAAGGAATATGAATGCTTAGAATTGTCTTTTGAGGGACGAGACCACCGCTTTCAATATGTGCATTGGCCTCAGCTCAGGTTCCTCCTACTCTATTTGCTAATTTACTTACGGCTGTAGGCCAATCAGTACAAAGTCTAGAAGACACAATCAAGTAGATAAAAGTTACATAAAGATGAGGTTAAACGTTTACTTTCTGAGGGAATCATTGAACCTAGCAAGTCCCCATGGCGTGCTCAAGCTATCGTAGTCACGACAGACAATCATGCGTAGGTTAGTCATAGACTATTCTCAAACGATCAATCGCTTCACTGAACTAGACGCATATCCTCTACCCAATATTGAAGATATGGTTGCAGAAGTATCCAATTACTCAGTATTTAGTACAGTAGATCTGAAAAGCGCATACCATCAGATACCTATCCGAGACGATGAAAAGCACTTTACAGCATTTGAAGCTGATGGAGGACTGTACCAGTTTTGCCGCATACCTTCGGTGTCACAAATGGCGTCGCTTGTTTTCAAAGAGTCATAGATAAAATAATACGTGACGAAAAGCTTTCAGGAGTTTATGCATACCTTGACGACGTTACTATTTGTGGGAAAGATCAATCGGAACATGACACCAACTTGGAAAGATTCTTAGCCGCTGTTCGAAAATATGGCTTGACTCTTAACACTGAAAAGTCCAGGTTTTCACAAACATGCATTAACCTACTAGGCTGCATTCAGAACAAAAATTCGACCAGATCCTGAAAGATTGAGACCATTGCTGGACTTCCCTCTCCTACAACCGCTGCTTCATTGAAACGCGCTATAGGTATGTTTGCACATTATGCTCGATTCGTACCAAAGTTTTCCGAGAAAATTAAAACCTTAACAAATTGCAAAACTTTCCATTGCCTCCAAACGCTCAATCAGTATTTCAACAGTTGAAAGAGGACGTAGCTACCTCTGTAAGTGCTATTGATGAAACAATACCATTTGAAGTTGAGACTGATGTCAGAATATGCTATAGCTGCTACTCTTTCGCAAGCTGGAAACCCGTTGCTTTCTTTTCAAGAACACTATCGAAATCTGAATATCACCACTCTTCTGTAGAAAAGAGGCCTATGCCATAGTGGAAGCCCAAAGAAATGGAGACACTATCTGATTGGAAGACACTTCAAGTTAGTGACCGATCAAAATCAGTAGCCTTCATGTTTGATGCTAAACACTCTAGTAAAATAAAAACGAGAAGGTTTTCCGTTGGAGATTAGAGCTGTCGTGTTACAATTATGACATAGTATACCGACCAGGAAAGACAACATAGTAGCAGACAGTTTCGCGAATCTGTGGATCTACTAACCCACAAGATCTGTACAATATCCACAAGTCCCTCTGTCATCCAGGAGTCGCAAGGATGATGCACTGGATCAGAAGCAACAACTTACCCTTTCTGTAGAAGACGTTCGAAATGACATCATCATGTAATGTTTGTGCTGAAATAAAACCAAGATTTTACAACAAATGCAATGGTAAACTGATCAAAGCAACAGCTCCCCTGGAAAGACTGAGCATCGATTTCAAAGGACCACTTCCGTCTACCAGTAGAAATCACTATCTTTTGACTGTTGTTGATGAATTCTCAAGATTTCTTTCGCTTTTCCTGCTATGACATGACATCCAAGACTGTAATCAAACACCTCTAGCATATTTTCAATCTTTGGCATGCCCTCTTTCGTACATGCGGACAGAGGAACTTTTTCTTTCTGAAGAGTTGAAAAATTTTCTACATTCTCATGACATAGCTACAAGTCATACCACGCCCTACAACCCACGAGGCAACGGCCAAGTCGAGTGCTACAACGGCGTTATCTGGAGGACAATCCAACTTCATCTCAAGACAAACAATCTGCCTATCACTCAGTGGGAAGAAGCTCCTTCCAAGTGCTATAAGATCCCTCTGTGTACAACAACTAACGCTACCCCACACGAACGCATGTTCAATCATACCAGAAAGGTTGGAACAACAATCTCTTTGCCCACCTGGTTAACTGTCCGGTCCTGTCTTCATGAGAAAACATGTTCGAAATAATAAGTATGAACCACTTGTTGAAGAAGTGAATCTTATTGATTGCAACCCTCAGTACGGTACTGTACAACACAGGGATGGCAGGCAGAGCACAGTGTCTCTGAGGCACCTTGCACCGCGAGGAGATGTCACCAACACACTGTAGATACAAGAGCAAACGAAGAATCCACTTCGCACCTGGAAGAAACTCTGATCGATGAACCAGGAGGCATAGACAAACAATGTGATGTACAACTACCACCTCATGATGGATCGCCCACTGCTGTATTCTTCTCCTCCCAAATCAAATTAATGTCTACCAGATTCAGAGACCGCCCACATTAAAAAAAGACTATGTTCAAAAAATAAAGTGGGGAAAATGGTATAAAATATTACTCTGTGTGTTTTGATTTGTTATTGTTTATGACCATATGATTTCTTTCTCCAGTTACTCCAATGTAAACAAAGCCTTTAAAGTTGTAAACAGTATGTAAAAGTTAAAAGATTAAAACTAATATTTTCTCACAGTTTTTTATTCGTTTATATTTTGTTTGTTTAGTTATAATCAGTTCACAAACTTAGAAAACAATATGAAGATAATTGAATTTGAGAAAAGGGAGAAGCTATGGACTGCAAGGAAGACCTTCTACATCTATTTCAAATAAGAAAATAAATGAGGTTGGGTTATTCAACAACACCTATTCGACACAAGAATCCACCTTGATTACATTGCAGTTGTAAAATGTTTTAAATATATATAACACCATTCCAAATTATTTTTCAAAACTCTTTTCTCAACAATTTTATGTTTACATATGATTAGTTAATTTTGTAATTTGGCATATTTTGTTTACAAATATTGAAACTATTTTCTTGTAAACAACGACATTAGGTAATCCTACGAAACTGGTCGGAAATAAAATGTTTTTGCAAGGATACTTAGTTACGGTTTAATTTTCATCATATTCTCTTCAGTATATTATATTTTAAGTCTAACATATTAAATAAAAACGTTTGATCTAGGTCATGTTTTGGGGTTTTGTTAAAATATGCCTTGGCATGGACACAGTTCTATTCCGTAAATTATTAGCTTTTAAGTTTGCATATATTTATTTAGAACACAGAGTATTTTGTCATCGTAATTCTATATAATTCATTTTTGACTCAGCCTTACAATCAATCAATCAATCTTTCACTTTAAAGTAAAACTTCGTCTGAGTGGACCACTTTAAACCAACTCTGAGTTCAACCGATAAGACTAATGAATCAAGACCTGATTTAGAGTTTAGTTAACTTGGTTATTGAAAGCGGTCATGACTTTGAAAACTGTAATTAGCAGTATCAATTTGTCAACCGCGATAACAACTTTCACACTTTCAGAGTCAATATTTCACTTCTTGTCGGATTAGGACAAGGATTCATTATCAAAGTTAATTTAAATCAAAACGTTAAGTGTTTTGATTAAGTACTCCATTTGAACAACTTAAGTGTTTATATTTAGTTTCTTTGAAACTTTAATTTTGGAGGACACTTGTTGTGTAAATTAGTCCCGCGTTAACAGGATATTCACTAGTATTCACGGTAGGGCATGTGGCTTGCATGTGGTTGGCTGTTTTTATGTGCTGCAGCCATTTTAAAATATTGAAGGTCGTTAACCAGTTTGAAAATATAGCCCACACCTAAGACAGACAGTTTAGCAATTAACACTACATGTAATTAGTTAAGGGTCAATTAAAAGTTAATTTACTGCACTTATTGGAATATTTTTGTTGGCAGATATAATTTGTTACAAGATAGTAAACCCTATGTACTTGAACTTTTGAACTTTTCTGGATTATCGCCAGGTGTTGAAGAAAGCCTAGCCTTCAAAACCAATGCTGACAAAAAGGATAGTTTGTCTTTTTAACGAGGTGAAGTTAAGACTACAGTCCTATGTACCAACCCACGCCTCCGTAGTTGCCCCCGATACCAGTTAATAGCCGGTGTTTTTAGTTTCAAACTGTAAAAACTATTCGTTTCTCAAGGACTTCAAACTTATATCATCCATATTCATCAATGATATTCAACTATATCACCTTTTGAGATTACCTTTACTGTTGTACCGTGAACTAGTTGGTTTTCAAAGTGTTCCTTTGGCAATTGGCAACGAGGTGTTTACCTGCAAAACAAATATCTTGCTTTAATATATTGAAAGAAACCTTTAATAACTCTACAGCTGTCTACGTTTAAACTTTTGTGAGGTAAATTTCCGGTAGAGGAGTGATATGTCAAAAGCCTTTGACTCCACTATTGAGTTACCAGAGAAGAATCTTATTCATATCGTGCATCTGTTTTCATAAAATATATGAAGTCAAGCTGCTGGAAAACTTTATATCTTACTTCTACTCGATCGACTTTCCATTTCAATATTGTCAACGGTGGGAATCAGTTTCAGTTCGATAGGTTAGACGTTGAAGATTTATTTTTACTTATTCGTTTATGAATCGTTTAATTACATCTTCATAATTTTAATCTTCTGTTCGTCCGTACGTCTAGTAACACAATTTGGAGTTTATTTACATATATTTTTAAATATTGCATGAACATGTTTTGTGAGTCCTATTTACGTAACCGCAAAGTTCGCGCCAACTAATTTTAAACGTATTTTCTTTCTAATAACTATTTTGAATTCTTGGCCAAACACACGGAAGGTTTCTTTGTTACAACGAAGAGTTCGTGATTGAACTTCGAATTTGAAAGAACTTGGTTTCGTGTGTTAACTTACGTTTTCGTGTGATAAATAGCGCAAAATTCCACGGATGGATTGACTGACAAGAATGGTTAGTCTTTACTAAGCTCCAATATCTAATTGAAACTTAGATATCTCAGTAGTCTTGTTCAAATGTTGTCAAAAGATTTGCCTAATCAGTTCACTAAAGGTTGTTAACCATATATCTTTTAATATAAAACAGCATATATGGAATGTGAGGTATACTGTTGATACAATTAAGAAGAAACGTTTATTCAAAAACAAAATGTTTACCTTGCTATAACTGTGAATACAATTTACACTCTTGGGTCCGCTGAAGGATATTACCATAATTTTGTTAAATTACATTTTAACAATTAGTAGTAAATTAGTTTTAAAAAACGTAACATAATTTTAGTGTGAAGGCTGACTTGTAGTATCTCCTATCAGTATTGAAGTCTTCAGTGTCGTTATAAACTAAATGCTTTTTAATCTGTAAGATATTTGAGAAAGTTTGTGTTTTGTTTAAACGCTTGTGTAAATCGTTGTTGAATTTATGATATTGCAGGCCGGCCCTAGCTCAGACCAAACCTTCTCTTGAGACCCTAACCACAAGCTCAAGACCCTGCAGACCCTACCTACAAGTAAGCCGACCCCCCACCCTTTCAACCACTGACCCACTAAGTCTTTGGGGAACAGATGTAAGCAATATAGACAAACAAAAGATTCTAACAGAGGAGTACAGCTAAAACACTAAGAACAGCTAAAAAATTAGTGAAGTAGTTTACAAGGCTGCACGGTGGTCCTATTAAATTTTCCTATTCAAGTTTTCTGATAGTATTCTTAGGTATTGGTGAGATCTTAAAAGTCTCCATGTCCAAAATAACTTAATAAGTATTTTATTTTCATTTTTTTCTTACAAAACTAGTTGTATAAAGATATTATCATTTTTCATACGTTTTTGTAGTATTCAAATGAGGATACATTTTCCAGAAGTTTTAAACCGCAAAATAAAGGCCGTTCAAATTTATAAAGAGGAATTGTTTGTAAACCGAACATTTTACAAAACGAATCACATGGTCATACTGACAGGGTTTTTGAATCCTAACTTCGCCTTTTGATCAATTTGTTTGTTAATAAAGTCCTTTGTCGTTGTTACATAATTATTTTTACCTTGTGCTAGTAAAATTGTCGTCAAGTAAATAATTTACTCGGAACCAGATAATTTGGTCGAAACATGTTGTGTATTACCCAATTTCAATTACACTGCTGTGTTTTAAACTGATAAAACCTTTAAAGAAAATTTAGAAAGGTTTAGGTAAATAAGACGTATTCAACACACTGACCTTCAATTGAATAACAAGAACAGCTGATTATGCTGACGAGGAGCAATAAAACGCAGCCGTCCTTCATAAACTCTGGAGAAAGGACCAGAGCCAAATGATCCTTCTAGCTTTTCAGAACTGGCAAATGTTTGAGAGAAAATCTCGTCTCAACAAACCTCTTAGGTTTAAACAGAGATTTAAATCTAGCAATGTGTTGCAAAAGTGTGTTTAAAAAAGGTATATAAATAAGATTCAAGTAGTGCTAAAATTCTTCAAATGTTAGACGACTCCAGTTGTCGAGAAAATACATTCCTAGGCTTTCGGGTGTTCCTCAAATATATTTTTATGTTGACAAATATGAATTTGAGACAATATGCGTTTACACACTTTTATACTTGTTAATTTCTGATTAAGTTACTGTATTATATAACAACTTCGTAAAATAATAAACTAATTATTATTGTTTTATTATAAACATTGAGACACCTGGTGGTTTCAATAGACTGGTTGCAGGTTTAAGGAAATTCCAAACACTTTCCCTCCTATATACTAACATGATACTGACATATTAGTATTAGTAAACCTTTTCATATCATATGTAAAAAATAAATATTATTTTGTAAAATGTCTCTAAGAAATAGTTTCTACTTGTATTTATTTCTCGACAAAGGATGCGTCACTTATTCAAACAAAGGCCATGCCAGTGACTGGAAAAGTATCACTGAAAGAGACACATAGTCTCACTGGGGAAAACCTGTCCAGTCTGGGAACCTCACCGGGTAAATCAACCGTTTCAAAGAGACCTTTGAACCGTGAAATTTATTGGTCCAGTGTATTGTTAAAATAGTCTGTACAAAAAATTCACTTTACAGTATAGCAGACGAAATTAGCTTAATGCAAAGTGTTGTATACTTTTAAAGTAGATTAAAGCTAAAACCTACCCTTGTTTACAGAGATAGTACAATTTAATATAAAAGAATCGGGGCTCACGGCAAGATTGGCAGTTAAACCTTAAACGTTTATGATTGTTTATACAATGTCCACACAACTTTATACAGAAAAACAATAGTGAGAACTACAAAATTTCAGTTATAATAGAGCTCTTATCCTAGGTATAAACCAAAAGCACAATATTTTAAACTTCTTAAAACGTTGAAAATCCACTTCATAACTTAAAATATATTTAGCCTTTGAGGCGACAACATAAAACCCTTTCCCATTCACAGAATCCAGCACTCGTATATTTCTCATATGACTGTCTCTGACGTTTGATATTTCTCCGTTATTTCAGAGCTGAATAGGTCATTTGGCTCCATTCGGGGCTGAGATACTTTCAAGCAAAGTCTGCTACTGACAACAGTCTGCCACACGTCTACATTTAATATAAAGCTATGCACTCAAGGTTGAAAATCCAATCGTGGTGACCCAGTCTTCTATCTTTTATATACTGAAATACTTATACATACAACCATATGTACGAAACTCACGTTGTTGATAAGTTTAAATTGAAATTTACATCGACTCAACTGTCAACGGGAGCCTAGATTACGTAGATGATTACTTCTTTTAACGATGGGATATATTTAAGTCGTTGGTCTATTCCATTGGTCTTTAGGCTATTAATTAATGACCCAATCTGGGGAACAGTCGGCCCTAGTTTGTATTAAGACTACATCTCATCATCCATAAAAACAATCATCACATTCTTCATCATTCCATATTCCCTCCAAATACCCTCTAAGAGTGGTCGGTGTCTCAAAGTAAAGTATCAATTGGCATGCATCTTTGTCAAGAATGTAGCTGCTACACTGTAGTCATCAGCTTTGAATTTTGTTCAGAGCTGTTAGTGAGGAAAATTGGGGTTCCTAGTTTTAAATCCAATTTTCAATTTAAACGTCCGTGTTTTTTTAACATTTTGAAAACAAAAGCGACGGCGTCTATTAACTTTCTCAAGCAATGAAGCATGTTAATGGGCACCACTTTGATCAGGGGCATGGTATCAATGAGCATCCTTAAATGGTATCAATGAATTTTTCTTTTTGAACCCTTTCAAATGAAGAGTCACACGATGGGATAAATTAAAGATTTATAAGGGTCATCCCCCGCTACTCCTATTTTTGGGTTGGGACAGTTTCTCAAAATATTCCAAAAAGTACTTTAGTTACGTAAATTAAACAGTGGCAAAGCACGTTCAAAAGTTCATTCATCAAAAGTTTAGGGGGGAGGAATTTACCTTTGGGTAAGAATGCTTGAATTATGACTGTGTATTCACGTTAAAGGCCGGACATCAGATAAGTTAGCTGTGTTAGTTAATTTGTTTTGTGATTTGACGTCAAACTTCAACAAAGCGTTCAAACTGGTTCATTGTGTAAACGATGCAGCGGTTGGAACCAGTTTGAAATATCACTTATTATTTATTATATTGAGGTTCAAATTTACTTTTAAATTAATAACCAAACTAATGTGTAATTTACTATACAATCTTCTATAGTCAGGATCGAACTATGTGGTGCCTATTGTGGTACTATGGTGGTATTGTCTGGTTATAAGTTGTGGTTTTCCTGAACAATGGTAGCTTTGTTTTACTGTAGTGCGTACTCAAATGATATGATGTTTCAATTTTTGTCCAACCCTTATTTAATTTGTCTCAACCTTGATAAGCTCACTATGCTCAAAGCCTTGCTTGGCCTTCTTTACCAAATTTATTACTGAAAGTTATAATGCAATATTCATTTTTGTTTCAAATTTCATTCAGGTCGGACAATTTATTTATAAATTCATCAAAATTGGATAAATAAAACCTCTTTTTTGACCTACTCCTATCAAATCGTCCGATGGCTGAACCTAATTAAGTTTGTAACTTAATGATATATTTACAGAAAGAAATGATTAAACTGTATTAAAATTGACAAAATGGATCCATATGTATATAAAGAAAATAAAAATGCTCAAACTTTTGATGTCAGGATCGGTAAATTTCATTGCCTTGGCCTACTTTTGACGGCTGAACCTGTGCCAAATACTCCGTCAAAATGAATTAAAGCTTGATTCATTCAACGACTAACAGAAGATGGGAAATCAAAATCATTTTATTACAAAAATGAAACACATGTTGATTAAGTGATGGAAAGCAATAAAATACATATTTATTTTATACTTCATCAAAATTGGATCAATAAAACCTCTTTTAGCTAGACCTACTCTCCTATCAAATGGGGACATTTGGCTATCCGACTTTTAAGGCTGAACCTAATCAAGTCTTGTAACTTAATCGATATATTTACAGAAAGAAAATGTGTATTAAACTGTATTAAAATTGGACAAAAGTGCGATCCATACAGTACTATATGTATATAAAGTAAATTTAAAAATGCTCAAAACGTGTTCTGGATGTCAGGATTGGTGCACGTTTCATAGTCCTGGGCCTGGCCTCTCATACTGACGGACTGAATATCTCACTGTGCCAAAGGACTCCGCTAACAAAGTGAATCTTAAAGCTAATGATTGATTCAACAACTTCTTACAGAAGACAACGTTGATTCTAACAAGCATTGCTCCAAGCAGTGTGATATGGTTGCCTCTATTTGAGCTATAAGAGCTGTCGCCCGAAGATGTTTGGCCTAGCTTATCAAACTGTCATATGTGCTAGCATATTGCTACAGCTGATAAGGGCTGACTGTCTGGAACTTGTGTATACACAAGAAGACAAATGACAGACTGGCATATTTATATTAAGTAATGAGGTACTGCGTTTCTGTAGTTGGAAAGTTATACAGGGTGTCAGATAAGTCTGGATACGGTTTAATAACTTTTGAACGGCTTAGATGAACGCAACAAACTTTACAGACCTTTTCTAGGACTGTACACTACTTTCATACATACCATAGTTGTTGGCCCGATAGCGTCAGTGGGGTGTGGCCACCGGGGATTAGAGAGAAAGGCAATGCAGATAGCTATCAGACATTGTATGTTGTTTTAAAACACATTTAACAGTATAGGCTACACAATTATACATTGTATTCAACAAGGTGTGTTTTGAGGTTTTAATAAAGATAGCCTGGGAAACTCCTCTCGTTGCCTACGGTCTCGTAAGTTTTAAGTATTTTTGTAAAGCCCAGCAGAGGCCTTGAATGTGCGTAGATCCATGTTGAGTCTGCAGTGCGTGCAATAAAATATAATTAGGCTTAGCTTTATGACATCACATTATTTATCTCCACACCTTCTACCCAATATTCAGAAGCTTGCTTTTCATATGGTAGCTTAAGAACACTGAACCTTCCAAATCATTTGTGAATTTTAAGTTTTAATATTATGTTTTTAACAATTTGACTAAAATAACAATAGTAAAACGAGATTAGGCAGAAAGATGGAACTAACTCCATTGTTGTTCAACTGTGTTTGCAATTCAGGAATTGCAATGAAGACAGGCTCAGTTTGCAAATCCCTAAACGAAATCCTTCCGCAAGAATATTTCACACTCAAAAATTCTCACATCATCAACAAGAACCTCCATCAAAAAATATCGTGTTGTGCTTTGTTTGAAGTGCAATCAATGCATATTTACTGTATTACCAAACGTCAGTTGACTATGCAATAACTATCTTAGTTGACATTTATTGCAAGTCTGTACAATGTACAGGTCTGGGAAGATAGATTTGTTATGTTCCAATGTTCCACCCTCACATTTGTCAACATGTCAGACCATGGAACAACATGACACTAATTGTCATTGCGTCATCATTCTCTGAAACCACGATCACAGTTCAAAAATATAGCTGCAAGCGCTACCGTGAATCCTTGTGAATTTTCTGTGTAGGGGAATAATTTACACCGGAAAATCCCTGAGGGGGACGTTTTCCCTAAAAAGGGAGTTTCTACTATAGAAAAGCTGGCTTTATGGCCAATTTCGATGAAAGTTATACTTAAATTTATATATTATATAATTAAAAACTTACATAAAAAGGACAAACTCAAATTATCCGCACCATCATGGTCTAACTAAACGGATTTGGTTTTGTTTGGTACTCATGTTAGGTACGGTAATATAAATTTGAACAATGAATTTGGCTCAAAATGAGTTTTATAGAAAGTGCAGCCTACTGATTGGCCAGTTAAACCAGAGACCTTTGTTTCGATCGGCCCACAACAACGGTTAGTTCTAGTCAAGGTCTGTGAGGAAACTAGTTAACTTAGAAGTTAGTGTCACGGTGGTCTGGACAGCGCAGACTGCTTGAGGATTAATTGAGTCGAGTTAAACCAGAGACCTTTGGATCGCTCGGCTCACAACGTCGGTTAAAGGTAACGAAGGAACTGAGTTCTAGTCAAGGTCTGTGATGAAACTAGTTAACTTAGAAGTTAGTGACACGGTGGTCTGGACAGCCGGACTGCTTGAGGATTAATTGAGTCGAGTTAAACCAGAGACCTTTGGACTGCTTGGCTCACAAACGTCGTTAAAGGTAACGAAGGAACTGAGTTCTAGTCAAGGTCTGTGATGAAACTAGTTAACTTAGAAGTTAGTGACACGGTGGTCTGGCCCGAGTGCAGACCTACTAATTGTTGAGTTGAAGTGTAAACCAGATACCTTTGTTTCGATCGGCCCACGTTTTAACAACGGTAACTGAGTTCTAGTCAAGGTCTTGATACAACTTGTAGTTGACACTCTGGACAGCCCGGAAGATTAAGTCGAGTTAAACCAGAGACCTTGATTGCTCAGTCACAACGTCGGTTAAAGGTAACAAAAGGACAGCTGAGAGGTTCTAGTGCAAGGTCTGTCGATGAACCAGAGACCTTTGATTAACTTACCCACAACACGGTTAAGGTGGACAGCCCGACTGCTTGAGGTTAATAAGTCAAGAACCAGAGATGAGAGTTCGACCTTTGTTTCGGCTCACAACGTCGGTTAAAGGTAACGAAGTAACTGAGAGTTCTAGCAAGGTCTGTGAGGAAACTAGTTAACTTAGAAGTTAGTTTCACGGTGGTCTGGACAGCCCGGACTGCTTGAGGATTAATTGAGTCGAGTTGAACCAGAGACCTTTGGATCGCTCAGCCTCAAACGTCGGTTAAAGGTAACGAAGGAACTGAGTTCTAGTCAAGGTCTGTGATGAAACTAGTTAACTTAGAAGTTAGTGACACGGTGGTCTGGACAGCCCGGACTGCTTGAGGATTAATTGAGTCGAGTTAAACCAGAGACTTTTGGATCGCTCTCACAACGTCGGTTAAAGGTAACGAAGGAACTGAGTTCTAGTCAAGGTCTGTGATGAAACTAGTTAACTTGGAAGTTAGTTACACGGCGGTCTGGACAGCCCGGACTGCTTGAGGATTAATTGGGTCAAGTCTCGCCCGAGCGTAAAGCCCATTCACGTGATGTCTAAGTGGATTTTACACTCGAATAAACTCTAGACACCCACCACTTGGATCTATGGAAGTACATTTTGCACCTTGAGCTTGCTTCATGAAAGTTACTATTTTCGGGAACCTCCTTAGAGGTAGGTAAAAAAATACGGATGGGAGTTTTCTAATATGTTTTCTATGTGCATTTTTGCTATCAGGATCTTTTTCAGTACTCTTAAGGGTTTACCTCAGTGATTTCCTCAGAGAAATGATAAATCCTTCGCCCAAGAGACACACGACACCGCGCACGTAACAACTGCCTCAATAACGGGCCTATTTTCAACTGATGCGGCCTAACTGTCAAACCGCGCGTTTGCAGAGCTTTACAACGGCCCGTTTTCCTTTCCAAACCATGTTAACATTAATAAACTTGATATAACTGGACACTTTTGACACTTGGGTAGAGCCTGACTTTTTATAAGTGGTTAAATAGCTTCACAAATACAATTTGTCTAAGTTTTAGTGCTTTAACTCCATTTTGTAAAATTAAAAAGTAAAATTTTGAACAACAAACGCGTGTTAGAAAACTCCCCTAGTCTTTAAATATATCATGTTAATCAATGTAAAATGTATTTGAAATTTGAAAAAAGGGATTACCGCATTAAAGTGGTGAAAGCTTAACACTTGCATTAAAGCATCGCCACGGCTGAGGCGGACCCTTCAGAGTAAGGATTGGCGATTGAAACTATTTTAACGACTGGCAGATTACGTTTTTGATTCACCTTAAAATTATGAACTCTTAAAGTTTAACAGTATTATTAAAGACATGAATAAAACGCAATTTTTAAATATACGTGATCGTATTAGTTCGGGTCTGGGTCTTAACATGCAAGAATTCTTTTTTCAATGGAAATTCACGAAAAAGCAGTTATTGCAAACTATTGAACTCATGCAACAAAAATGAAGCAAATGCAATAAGCTAGTAACATTGCATACACAACCCCAGGTATTCAATACAGAACTAACACGGGCTTCGACATTCTGTGGTGGTACTGTTTACATTTATATCGGATCAACATTCAACATATGACGATACCACGTATATTTGCGGTTAAGTAAACTACGATTAGTCACTAGTTAACTTTCTTGATTTGACTGATTGATTTTCCTTCTTTTGATTTTCGTTGACTTTGGGCGATTTTTTTTTATGTCTGTTCACGAGTTACTTTTGAACACGGGCACCGTTTTACACCCAGTTTGCTTTGATGGTAGATTTTAACTCAGTGGTCCCTATCTTTTGATCGGATTTCTATATAAAAAAAGTAAAACCTCAAAAATCTCAAAAAGTATTTGTTGGTGTGTTTGCGTAAAAACAATTTGAACCGGAAATGGATTTCTACTAGCACTATTCGATGTAGAATTAAATTTGCAACAAGGTAGTAGTCCTCTAAATCTTGGGTGTTGTTGAGATAAATAGATATTTCGTCTAAAAATACTCGAAAAAATTTATGAATAGACTTGACCAAAGATTTGAAGGAACCATGAGGGTAAAATTTAATTGTCTTTAAGTAACGAAACAGCTTCTCGCTCAAAACACGTAATTTTTATTATTTTTTATGTCTGTTCACGAATTACTTTTACGCGAGCATCATTTACACCCAGTTTGCTTTGATTGGAGTCGTCCCAATCTTTTATGACTTATATTCCTATAAAAGTAAAAACCTCAACACGAAATTCCATGTACTTGTTGCGTATTTTACGTGGTAAAAACACGAACCAGAAATGGATTTCTATAGCACTATTTCGATGTAGAATTAAATTCTGCAACAAGGTGGTGTCTTAACTGTTCTTTATCTTGGGTGTTGTTGATAAATAAATTAAAAATATGAAAAATCATGTCTTTGTTTGTATTTACGAGTTCTAGACGCCAAAATATACACTTGATTAAAGATTTGAAGGAACTTTGTGCCAGAAATTTAATTCAACATATGATTACATACACACATATTTTAGTTAAAAACACGAAATTTTGCATTTCATTAGTTTTATACCACTTATTTTCAATATCTTCTGGGAATAGCTATGTTCTCAACAAAAAAAAACCTATTTTAAGTAAACTTGTTATTGATTCTGTAAACAAGTATAAAATGTCCAAAATGATTGAAACGTGTACTCCATGCTTAGTCATAGGTCTCTGCTTTGGAAGGTTATAAAATAGTTAAGGTACAAGCTAATTAAAATGAATTTTCCACAACGTGGTTTCCATAAAATGTTTTTATTTAAAAACGATACATTTTACGCACTTTCCACGAATTTTAAGCTGATGATGTTTTCATTTCATGGTATGGAAATTACCCCTTTCGTTCAAAACAATCAGACACTTTAAGGGTAAGCGAACACCTCGTAAATCTGAACTGCATTTGTGTTATTTCAACATTTACATAACCTACAAAAAACTTTAACTCATAAATAGTTCAGAAAAAATATTAAAGGAAAGGCAGAAAACACAAAATTGACAGCAAAATAAATCTCTACTATTTTGAAGTGCAAGCTCAGAAGAAAAAGAAGCAAATCCACCTATACTACATTAACATAAGCTGGCAATAAGCAAATAGGTCAATGTTGTCTACTATGACCAAGCACCGAAACTACATTTCAACCTTATTAAGGCATTAGGACAAATTAACAGATCAAATACGATCGTTGCCAATCACTTAATTGCCGATCCTTCGAGCATTGGGAAAACAAACGGCCTATGATCTACATTAATACTACATAAGCAAAGACCTCGAGGCCAATGGACGAAGCGTTACCGTGATCCAGGCGATTCTTTCCACCCCGTGTAGCAGATTTGTGTCTTCTGCAGCGGTCTAATTGTTCACCTAGAAGAGCTGTAGTCAAGCTATATCAGGTTTGTACTGAAGCAGCGATTGATACATAGGATGAAGGACTACTGTTTACAAACTGGCTGAAAGCTTTTAATATTTATATCGGAAAAATGACTTAATTACTAAGTTCGCAAAATGTGTTACTCTACAAGTACAAAATTTAACAGCTAACAAAATTAAATCGATATTTTGTTACTCAACGACCTGGCCTATTATACATTTGTCTGATTGGAATTACTTTACAAAAAAAAAAACTGACTCAAATAAAGATTTCAAAAATAAATATCAAAATTGTGAAACTTTAACAAAAATATTGAACCGACTAAAACAGTTCAACAGCAAAACGTTAGCAGTGTGAATAATTTATTGTAATTCCTGGATGTTTACATGATTGTTACATTAAACAGGTTAACAGTATATTAAAGACAAGTGTATACGTGAGCGTATTAGTTCGGGTCTGGTCTTAACATGCAAGATTACTATTGGCAACTGAAGCAAATGAATAGTAACATTGCATACACAACTCAGGTATTCAATTCATTCGACATTCTGTTGTTTACTGTTTACATTTATTGGATCAACATTCAACATATGACGATACCACATAAACTACGATTAGTCACTATGTTTCACTTTCAGCTTGATTTGATTTGGTTGTTTTGAGTTGGTTCATGATTTCTCCTTCTTTTGGTTCAAAACTTCTAAAATATAAAGTAAAATAGCATGTTTTAAATCGTAGCCTCTAAGAAGAAAAGTAAAACATCCACTTATACTACACTAACAGTTTAAACGTAAGAAAGGTCACGTATGTTCAAGATATGTATAAACACTAAAACAGTACAATAGGACGAATTAACCGATCAAATAGGTTGAATTAGAAAAAAACGGAGATTTCTGTCGTAGTCAAGAGCAAAATCTTGACGAAAAACATATGCTTAATAAAAACAGTTAACAACTCAGCTTGTGCTAATCAATGATTACAAGAATCACCTACCGTTGTTAGCTGTTCAATTAATTGTTTGTTGACGAGTTTACAACGATTATTGCAGCGTTTGTCCGAGAGAGTGCATTAGTCCGGTATCAACAATCATGTTTGTGCTGCCGTGTACGGGAACTGATTGTCGATGACGATTGCAATGTTACAATGCAAGCAGATGTTAATTCCCAAGGTTGTCGTGTCGATTCAACAACAAATAATTAATTACACGATCAATTGTCAAACTCTTGAGGTGTATCCGTCGATTAGTATTTCTCTTGCAATAGCGTGACCATTGTGAATACGAACCAATCACGTTTTCACCTTTCAGGGACGGATCTCACTTCTGTTTTAAGTCATAAAATTTTGAGTTACATATTTTCAAAAATAAAACATGAAAAGATAAGACTTGACTGAAGGAGAGTTGAAAAAGCGATACGTAATTCAAGAAACTCAGCAATGTAAACTTGGCACTTTAAAACGTATTGGAGTATCAACAGCATTCTCATTGACATACATAATTTCCAGACGTTTAAACTGATCATTTCCTCGTATTTACTTAACAGCTCGGAAGATTTACGTATAGAAATGTCTTTTGTTCCATAACAGTTTGATTTTGATCTTTTGTAATTTCAACATGGTTTTAACTGTAACCATTTATTTTAAAATTAACAATGAAGTTTTAATCATTAATGAAGAATCAAGCTATAGTTATTCTTTCAGTAGCAATATAGCATATTCTATCAGTTGTACATCTTAATGGTTTAAAAAAATTACTGTTTTAAAGTAGAACTACATTTGGTTTTTGCTTCCTATCAACATAAAACTTACTTGAACTAAGGACGCAAAACGGCCACAGAAAGAATTTAAGCGTGCATTTATATTCTTGCATAAATAAGATTTATTCATTTGAGTTATGTAACGTGTTTTGTATAATTTTCTGTCTCACAAAAGTGTTATGTAAAATTCAACGAATAACAGTGTTAAACACGTTGTTACTACACTAAAAGATACGTGCAAGTTTGTATGACATTAAATAAATAAATTAAATAAACTAAAAAAATGCCTTTTATTAGAGCGTTTCTCAGTTACAACTGGTTTCAGAACACCCTGTGTCAACTTAATTTAACATTACTACATTTAAAACTATAATTACAGTGTACAACATAATTTATGTTAGAAGAATTTAAATAACACAAATATTTGAATAAATAGAAACAAGAAGTACAAAACAGATGAGCAAAAATTAAGTTAGACCCATATTTTAAAATGATGTTTTAATTTTTTATTTAAACGTAGTTCAGAAACTTTTAGCAAACGTTGTACATACTAAAGCCAAAGTGCAGTACCTAGCCTAGAAAATCATGTATAAGACAAGTCGCTCAATGAACTGTCTTTGCGGCTCAGTGTAAGCCTTGTGCGTCCAGATAGTCAAATACCCTGCATATAGTTTCCATTGAAGGTCACTTCGCTATAAGAGGATGATCGAAACGACCAGCGAGAACACAAAAAGAACATTCACCTTGATACTTATTTGTGCTAAAGGTTAAAATATTTTACATGATAATGTACATAGGTTTTATGTTATTGTAGTGAATTTTCTCTGATTTTTCCAACCTTCCTGGTTTGACAAAAACAATTGAAACCCAAACTTTAAAGTCGAAAAAGTCAGTTGTCGGCGAAAAAGCCACTTGAAAGCATAAATAACTTTAGAGGACAAAAAGGTGAGAAACAACTCAAAAACTCATAGCACTTGATAGAGGACGCAAAACAGCCACAGAGAACTTAACTCACGTAAGCCGCCCCCTTCTCCCATTGGCTGTGCATAAATAGGGATTTTTGTTTTCTTTATTACAGTTGGCTAGCCTGTCTGCTATGTGTGTGATTGGCCTGTCACCGGCCAACCAGTTAGTCTAGGGTTAGCTCGTTCAGTTAGTGGACGTGTTTTGTGATTCGTTCTTTTGGAATTTACTCCGGTGACTTGTTTACTTTCATAGTGTGGCTTGTGTTTGTAATATTGTAGTTTTGGGGATATTTTTCTAGGCTATTTAAATTCTAAGATAATTTTTGACCTTCGTGACTTAACAATACATGTTGTTTTGGTATTAAGTTGACTGGTCAGCTACGCTGACTACTTTGCTAGCTTCACTAAATTTTCTAATGTTCTGTGTTGTTTAAGGAGTTTTCACCTGAAGACGGATCAGAGCTCGTCTTGGGGTCTCGAAATGTCGTCAAAGATCCTTTTTGTTCACTAAATGGAAAATTTCGCAATAATAGTTCAACTTCTGAGTGGTACCATTTTGGGTTTATAAGTTTGACGCAATACAATTTTACAGATAATCGAAACTGCACCATTCTTTTATGAAAATCTTGTATATCGAACAAAAATTAACGATAACTAAAACTAAAAACCGAGGTGCAAACCAGATGGCATAAGTGCACATTCATTTTAGCACAAGTGTTGAAGAAACATCAAGAACTTCTGTATTCAGGGATTTCACACCACTATTTAAAATGATAGATTACTAAAAACTGTAGGGGAACTATTTAACTTAAGACCTATGTATAAAATTCATACAGAAAGCTACTTCCAAGATTGTAAATGTTATTCAACAAACTTAAACCTTTAGCGAAGCACGCACGCATAGGCTAGTTTTGTGTAACAACAGAAAAACGTCAATGAAACCTTGAAATTTGCCTGTTGTTAAAAAAACGCGTACAACAATTAAGGCAGCTTCAGTAATAATGAAGAAAGTAATAACGTGAAGAAAGAAAGAGAATTCCCTGAGCTTAACGTTAATGGGTAGTTTACCGGAATATTAAAGTGTCTCGTTTACTTCAAGCAACACCTAATTTGTTCTCGGAAAAAGACGAAAACCCACCGCGAATTTAACAAAGGTACAACGCCATTTTAGGAGTTTTAAGAACTTTAGTTTCTGAAGTTGTTTAATGCTTGTTTAGAGGACACTTTGAGGTGAAACATATTGAAAAACGATTAATGTGTTGTTTTCTAAATGGCAGTAGTTTATTTTGTTGTTGAATGATACGTTGATAATACAGGGTGACCAAAAAAGGTAGTCGTCATTTTATGGTATGTATTTCTTTTATTGTCTATACAAAACTGGATTTATCTAAAAACTAAATGCTCGATCAGTTTTACACTCTTCAGTACGACATAAACCATATGTCTTAACATGTTTGCAACCACTCCTGAACATTCTTTGGGAGTGCAAATAATTAAAACTGGTATTAAATTAGATGGTAGCCTTAAACTCTTTTCCTTTAGTGTTCCTCACAACAAAACACTACAAAGTAAAAGATAAAGACTTCTCGTTGGTTATGAGAAGTCAGTTGAACGAGATCTAATCTAAGTCAGTTTTGTATAGCTAATGAAAGAAATACTTGTCATAAAAGGACGAGTACTTTTTTAGCCACTCTGTACATCGGTATAAGGCGGAGACATAATAAACCTTTTGATTTGAACTATTAAAGTCTTACGCAGGATAATTTGCGTGCAAACTAAACATTGGGTAAAAAGAACTAAAATCCAAATAAAACGTAATTGTTTTGAAACTTTAATGCGTGTTTTAACAGTTTTGGTCATCCTACTACACAATTTCTCATATACATAATTATCTTTTTAAACAACTTTGATAAACGTAATGAAAGTCTAAGCCAAAGAGTTTTAAAGACAAACTTAAAATTAGCTTTTAAGAAGTTTTGAAAAGAGCAGACAAGTTTTGTACAAAGTAGAAAGGTTTTAATCCTTTAGAAGTTAAATTTGTTGGAAGTAGAAAAATTGTCAAAGACAAAAGTTTTGATTAAACTGCTTTTGAGCAAAATAATAATAATGGGTTTTTAGTTTTGTTATTTACAATGTCTTCGTAAGAGCCAACCAATAGCTTCGTATTATAAAAAACATCTATAATAATATTGTAATTACCACATAAACTTCATTGTTGACCGCAACTAAACGGTTAATAAATAATATACTTAACGAGGAAAGGCCTCGTAACAAAAAGATTTTACTACACCATGATACTTAAATACTGGATGTTCGATAATTACTAAGTTTAACTGTGCATTTTACGTGATATAAGTGTTGCATAAATACAGAGGATTTAATCAATATTTATGAAGCTTAGTACAGTTAGCGGCAACTAGCATGAAGCGCGACTTGCGCATGCGCGTAGATCACTCTTCCCTTTCCTATCCGCTTAGTACAGTCGGTGACAAGCAAACCTCGCTGTAGCTGTCACAACAAATACAAATAACATAACCTCATCTTGTTGTTCGTCTGCTTTTAAACAGAAGTTTGGATTTGGCTCTAATACGTATTGCAAAACAACTGTTAAAAATAATAAAACAGAATCAACCAAATTGAATTCAAACGATCAAAATAAATGACTATTTATGTTAAAGAAACAAGATAATTTAAATATTTGTTGTTTGTAAACAAACCGCCATCTTGGATTCTGTTGGAACGGACTATACTGAGCCGCGTGAAGGGAAAGTGTACCGGTGAGTGGTGGGGGCACGTCACTGCTGTTTATACTCTCCTCTCCAGGATTCATGCTCATTGGCGCGGTCTGTAGTACAATGGTCAGAAACTTTTAGATTTCCGTACCGATTTTCTAAAACCGCTTAAACTTAAACTGTGCTGCCAGCAACTTTAAACCTCTGTATTTCGTTTTATCTTTTATAATAAAATGCGAAAATTAAAATATTCCCTATAGACAAATAACAAAGGTTAAACGTATATAATAATGAATACTCCCAGTCCTCTTGTCTTTTAAAACGTATAGTTTGTATACTGGGTGTTTCAGCACTCTCTATCAATATTTCAAAGCAATGTCCATGGGCCGAAGGCTAGTAGGTAGTAATAAAATCAACAAGTTCTTTAGTCCTCGTAAGGCACCCTTTTATAAAACGTGTTTCATGTTTTATACGTATGAACATAAAACTTTGTATACTCTCTATTCTTAAAGAAAAAGTTATTAATTTTGCCCTATCGTAAAAAATAAAATGGTGACCGTTCAAAACCGTTTTACATAACTAGTCGGTAACCTCGTATTACATAGAACTTTTGAAGTTATTGCTGACGTAAATAAAACAGATCTAACCACAGAGTATTTGACAAAGGTCTTGTGAGGGAAAACGCGGCTCAAAACACGGGTTTGACGCCTGAATGCTTTTACCCGCTTTCAAAAGAGTGTTGACCCCAGTCGGGCGCCATATCTCCATCTAAACCCAGTATCAACGCATTTTAACCAAAGATAAAGCACACGGTGCGAAATGTTTAGCACGATTTCCCAAATGCATTGGTTGTTTATGAACGAATATTAACAACGGTCAAATGTAATAGCAACAAGTATTCTTGTAAGCTGTCTGTAAACTGTACCGTTTATGAGTGATTGCCGTGTATAGAGACAACACGTCCTTAATATTGTTTTATAATTTTATTGTATAAATTATTTGGTCCAATTTTGATATTTAAAGTATTTAAAAGAAAGCAAAAGTCTACGTGGACAGGCACAACCGTTTCCATTAATAAGTACAACAAGAAAAACAGAACAGAAGTTAGTTGAGTGACCAGGTACTTACAAACCTTTTTATCCAGAAACCTCGACTATGTTGGCTCCGAAACAATGCCTTGAAATATCAGTGACGGTACTGAACACCCTGTATAACCTGCGGTACGTCTTGTCTACGATCGTATTGTGGTCTCATTACAGTAAGACAAAGGCAGGCGGGATGTATTACATTGCAATCAAATCTGCCACTTACTGAACATAAAGCCTTAGATCTGCGTGCTTTCAACATAAACATTTCTATTCAATGTGGAAAGAATATAGTTAAAATAGCAAATAAAAATATGTAAAAAAATATAGTTGATGGTGGGGAAATTTTTGAGTTCGCCATTATAATGTAAATGTAATGTAACGCTGTAAATGTTCCGCTTGATAAATGTAATTTCTATTCCTTAGTTATGTTGATTTCAGGACAAAAACATCAATATGTGTTGAAGGAAATTAAGTTTTGTCTTGTGTCTTGAGTTTTATAAACATTGTTCAAAATAGCCATGCTATCTTCTACCTTGGATTTCATTATTGTCATCATAAGTATTAAAATCTCATCTCGTAATGCCTTAAAATCCATCGTTATTTTAAAAAGCTACCTTAGTTACTGATTCCAAACAAATCGGTAAATATATATTGATAAAAGTACGTTAAAATAAAATAAACACATGCGGCGACGCAATGTCAAACTGACCAAACAGTGGAGTTGGTTGAGAGACCTCCGCTTCGCCTGGTCAGTTAGGGACAAGGGACATTTGTGTAAGTTTGGAGCGCAAAGTTTTCCTATTGCTTATTCGCCGGATAAACTAACTACCCACCAGGGAGTCTCACTGGGATAGACATAGAACCCTCTGTAGTTTGTGGTCGGATTGTAAAATACCCAAGTTCTAAGTCGCCCCATACCTGAGTAGGTTAGGTTAGGTTAATAATCATTGATCCAATTTGATCTTTGAAGTAAGAATACGTTCAGTTTAAACAATTAGTCTTTTAGAACATTTATAATGGAAATGGAACTATTCCATTCAACTGCTATATAGAACGAAGTTCATCCTTTTTTAAATAAGATAGTCTCAGCAAAACTAAATAAATAGCTTTTATATAGCTAGTTTAAATAAGCTAGCTGTATAACATTTAGTCTTTGACAAAGGTTCTTTGACCTCATTACCTTTTTTTGTTCTCATCTCATGATTCAACAAATGTTAAAATAAAAACAAACAATTTAGAGACGATTAAGTGCTTTTGATATAAATAGTAGATTTCGTAAGTTTACAGTAAAGACCTACGTAGATTTGAACGAGAGATAACTTTCTCCAAGTTCAGTCTCCAAGTTTCTATTAAAGACAAATGCTTTCACTCAAAACTTTCAGACAATTGAACTGTGAATAAAATACTTCTCAGGTTATTAAAAACTTCAGAAACACTCTTGACGAAAACTGTTCTTTAGCTGTAATCTTTGCCATCCTAACTTTTAAAATCGTAGTTTTTTGCGTTTGTTAAGGACTTATTATATGTGTTAGTATTAAATAGCTCTTGTAATCTAATTATTTTTCCCAAAGTGACGAAACAATACAAGTTCAAGATATTGTTTGTTGATTTGTTCGTCCTTAGTGTTGGCTTGTTCAATTATTTCCTACAATACCGTTACTTCTAGGATACAATTATAGGAAAGATGGTATTTAAGAGGATCCAACAAAAAAGTATGAATTCTGGGTTTGTTTCAAATAAAAACTAAACTAACAATGATCATAAAAAAGTAAAACATGGTCCCCAAATATAAAACGAGGAAGTATCTGGGCAGTAAACGGTTGATAAGAATTAATGGCTCTTTGTTTCTTTGTTGTGTTCTCCTTTCGATCGAACTTTATTTCTTATACGGGGTGGCACAAAAATGTGTAGCGTGCTATGCAGAACCGGATACAAAAGTAAGTCGAACATGTCTAGTAACATTTTTTGATTTCGGCTTAGTTTAGCCGTAGTCTGGAATTTTGTAAAATTTAGAATATTATTATTAAATAAAAACCTTTGAGATATTTTTGTTAAATTTGGTCTAAACATTAATTGTTTCCCTAATAACATCTCCCACAAATATTTTGTATCCAACCTATCAAATTTGACAATGGTGGCAATTTAAAAATTTCAAAGTAAGAATAAGAATGATTTATTTCCATTTTTTTACATGAAATACAAAACATAACTTGTCAGGCTGCCAAAAAATATTAAACTAAAACAAAATATACTATTGTTGCCTAAATCTTATAAGGAAATTTAGGGCCTCCAAGGAAAATACCTGATAGGAGGTTCCTTAAACTTAATAAATTTCCAAAATCAGCAGCGATCGGACTTTTGTACATAAATGAAAAGGTTGGTTGTATGCCCTAATATTGATTCTAAAATCATTAAAGATAGTCCTATAATTAGTTATATATACAACAAATCCACACAACATTCATCCCGTTACAAACAAAACTAAGGTTTGGAACTCCCAAACTGCGTACAACACTGAACCATCAGGCGTCTCTGGCATAAAAAAACGTTAATGTATCAAATTTAGAAGAAAAGAAAAAAGGCCGTCATAGATCTTCGTATGCATAAGCATATGCTTAGTCCCTGCATGGCTCAGCTAGCATGTACGCCCTTAACTGATACACATTCACACCATTCATTTACATATTAAAACTAAGTTGTCAATATTATCTAACTGCAATAACCAATTTTTCAACTTCTTACTAAAAACCTCTATCGAACTTGAATCTGCTAGATGAATTGGTAGTTTGTTAAACATTCTAGGTGCAATAAAGCTATAACATCTTTTAAAAAAACTCATTGTTTGGCTTTGGAATTTTAAATAATTTGAACTTCTAAGTTTTGATCGGTATGAAGAGACTACCTGTGCTAATGCATTATTTAACATTAGCATTATTTTTTAATTTAAAATTCATAAACCGTGTTTTTTCAGCGCTCAGTATCATATGATGTTTAGTGAACCACCATTGAAGTGCTTTGAGGTCCATAATCATGTCCTTTTTGATTAATTCCCAGCTTTCTTTTTTGTAGCACAAAGCTGTATCATCAGCAAACGCAGTTAAGTTTTCATTCAGTCTAGCATCACTAAAACCATTTATATAAATAATAAATAATATTGCACCCAAAACAGATCCTTGTGGTACACCAGTTCCTATGATGCCTGTTTCACTAACCACATAATTAATCTTGACGCATTGTTTTCTTTCAATTAGATAGCTTCTAAACCATTCGTTGATTGAACCCCTTATACCTCAATTATGTAGCTTTTCTAGCAATAGCTCATAATTTACTGTATCAAAAGCCTTTTTTATGTCCAAGAATAGACCACTTACCTATTTTCCTGAATTTATACCATTATTTACATCATTCATAAAGTTCAATAACGCATGTTCTGTATTTCTTCCTGATCTAAAGCCAAATTGCTTATTACTAAAAAAATAGTTTTTTTTCTAAAATGCTAACAGTTTGTTTTTATTATTTTTCTTAAATATTTTAGAAAATGTAGATAGTAGAGATATTGGTCTATAATTGTTGCAATGTAGCTCAGAACCACTTTTAAATATGGGTATTACAACAGCTTTTTTTAGTTTTGACGGAAAAAATCCGCTCTGAAAGCTAAGGTTATAATGATATGTGTCAAGATATTAACTATTTTTGTTGTGTTTGTTGTTGTTGTTAAGTCAAATTCTAGTTTTATTCCATTTTACTTTGAAATCGTTAAATGGCCGCCATTTTGAAATTTGATAAGCTAGAGAAAACATCTATGTGGGAAATGTTATTAAGAAAACAATTAAGGTTTATAACAAGTTTCATAAACATTTCTCAAATGTTTCTTGAACTATTAATTATTTTCAACGTTTACAAAATGGCGGATCACGGCTAAACTCCACCGAAATAAAAAAATGATACTGGACATGTTCGACGTACTATTTTATATAGAGTCCGGTTCTGCATAGCGCGCTACACATTCTTGTGACACCCTGTATAGACGTGTCTTATTTACGCCTCTTCCCCTAGATGTAATTTCAAGTGGAACAATTAAGCTGATTAGTTAGCGGACTTAGGCCTGACCCAAGGCCTTTAAATGTGACATGTGTACTATATTGCTTGGAAATCTGACAAAGAGTGTGACTTGTAGAGTGGTCGCACATACAAACTGCTTTACACACAAAGCTTTTACACCTAGAAATTAAATGTTAAACTTAAACCGACGCATTAAAATATACAACATGATTTTAAAATCTTGCTTGAACTTTACATAAAGAGGGAGGAATGTTTTATCATCGTACAAAGAGTAAAAAGAAAAGCTGTTTGATAAATTCCTCTGTGCAAAGCGTGAATATTCGCGGATGACTCTCTCGATGAAAGCTCTCATATGGTTCCACTTTGGTCTCTCTAATTATGAGCTTACACTTTTGTGTTAGCTTGATTTTCATTCAACATCTCGTGACATATTATACTCCCGAGGATCTCTCAAAGCAAAAGTGGCCTCTTTACGCTGTTTCTTTTCAGCCTCGTAAATCGTTTCAAGTGTAGATCTTTCAAAGATCAACTTAGAGTAAGTTGATCTCTGCATGACGTTTCGTGAACGACGTAACTTAACAAATACAGTAGTACGACAAAAGGCAAAATTTGAAACTAATTATACTATAAAAAGTGACTCTTCCTTAACGTAACTCACGTTGGATTCTTACATTGACGGTAATATTTTTGTTTTCTTTCGTTGGATACACTCTGGGGCTCTCAATTGTATGGTTTAGGCTCATCTGAGCTATAAAATGATTCAGAGATCAACACAGCTTAAACACGAGTTATAAATATGTTTAATAATATGATATTTTTTGAAGAACTCGTCAACTGGTTAACAAACAACCTCCCGACTAAGAAGGTTCACAACTAACATCCTGTGTCGCCTAGCTCGGTAGTTTTCCTGAACTTAGTTTCATAATAGCGTTTTTAACTACCTCTAGTTCAAAAGCTTTGTTGAATTTATAAAAAAATAAATGACTCCAAAATGTAGAAACAGGGAAATTTCAATAGTGTCTGACTTTTTGATGCCAAAGATTGTCCCTTTATGATTTGTTCTAATGTTGGTAGTTAATTGAGGCAACTATTTCACAGTTAGTCACTAACAATCCTCAAGATAATATTGAACTCATTGCAATCCACTTCTCTCTGTAGGAATGGTGACCACAACTTAGGAATCATGACGGGAAACTAAACCTCAGTGTTGTTACAAACTGTATCGAAGTAAAATTTTCATTTACTAATCAAAATATATCTTGGAATCCAGTGCTTTGAAGTTCGCTAATTAATCCTTTAATGTCATTGAAAGGCTCCATTTTTCGGTGAAGAGTGTCTAATGAGTTGACTAAATTGGTAAATTAGTATTATTTTTTTAATATAAAAGCTGATGGTTCAAATATAAACACACTGCTTTTTTAGTTTAGGTTTCAGCGTACCTTGTAGCTCAAAAAACCCAATAGCCAGTGAACCAACCAGCACATATTAAAGACGTATTATTGTGAAATTTTGTAGAACAAATTCACATCAACAAAGCTTTACCACTCAAAATTTACTTACAGCCAGAGGCTCACACACATGAAAGTGTTAAGTTAAACATTGGCAAAGAAAACAACTTAGGAATCATGACGGGAAACTAAACCTCAGTGTTGTTCCATCGTTTTCTTCCGTGTTTACAAAATGTCTTGCGTTAAGTTTGACGTGTACGATGGAAGCGTTTCGGAATTTGAAGTTTTATTGCAGACGTTTTCCATTGTTAGTTAACAAGAAAATACAACGTTTCCAAGTAGACTGCTTTCTTAGTGAATTCTTCTTCCAATAAATTTACGTTCATAGGGTCTTTTCTACAAACTTTCTATTTATTTATAATTTAAATAGGCTGACATGTATGCTCTTGTTATATATCTTTTAAAGGTAGATTTTTATTTTGTGATGTAAAACCGTCCGCAAGAACATTTTATATTAAACGAAAAGTGACTGGGACTCGAGGCATGGTCCTGTTATCTAGCTTCATGAAGGTCCGGTTTTGATTATGATATAGGTCTAAAGCGGCTCAGATAGTCTCAGTGATCATCTGATGATACCCGCATCAACTCCCACCAACGTTTAGACATATCAGACCATCATCTGCGTGGTTCGGAAGTCACGTTAAGCTGTTGGTTATTGTATTTCCATTGATCATTGGGCTATTAATTAATGACCCATATTCTAAGGAAGAGTCAGCCTTAGTTTGTAACAAGACTACACCTCATAACTCATTACTATCACTCATCACACTCATCCCTCACCACATATTTGCCTTAAAATATCCTCATGTGAGTGGTCGGCATCTCAAATAGTGATTTAGCGATTTATATTGTCACACTCAATTATTAGTATTCAGATATAAGACTACGTATACTCATATAATTGTGGTTTGACTCAAAAGGTGATGTGAGCTCGAAACTTCTCACCATTTTGTTCTACGTCTACGAGGGTTTGTTCTATATGGCGATAAACATGACTAGCTCAGTTTTCTACAGAATCGCTCTAATAATGTCGTTGGTGAAAACACAACAGCATGGTATGTGAATCTTCTAAAAGGTCCGGAGTTACATTATGACAATTTGTATCTCAGAATAAAACTGATACTTTTTAAATTTGGAATTGTGTATCAATTACCGTTAAAGAACAAAATCTGAATACTTCTTTTGACCCTTCAGAAGTACAATAAGTGAGTACCTTCATATGTTTTGTTATGAACTTAGAAGGCGATGGACAGTTGACTAGAGATAATTCTAAATTAGTTACATTTTCACCAAACCCTAAGCACATACACACGCGAACATCTGTTTAACTTGAATAGTTTCTGAATATTTAATTAACGGTTTAAAACTCGACTGCGGTAAATGTTATCGCACAAATCATCAATAATTGAACACCAATGGAAAATGTTAATCACAAAATCCCCAAGGCTATTATTTTACCAATGTTTACTTTGTTCTCTGTTGTTCGTTTCATGATGTATTGAGGTTTTCTTCAGTATACAATAATGTGGTTTCCTACTTCATCAAGGACTCAAGCTTTAAAATTACCATGTTGTTGAAATATTATAGATTGCAGAGGGTATGTTTTTAAGGGATGATAGTATTTATCTCTTAAATGAGCAGTCGAAACTTAAGAATAAAACAATTGCAACTATCTAACTAGGAATGCAATTACAAGGTCTGGGAGTCTGGACATGCAGACTGCATTCACACGAGGAATTCCCTATTCAGGTCAAGTTAAAACTCGTTCACACGGAAACTGATGAGACTCTGCTCTCCGATGTTGACTAAACTTGAGATGTGATCAATTACAATTGATTCAAGCAAACCACAAGTCAATAACAAAGCAGACACTCGGGTAAGTTGTCAAATATAACAAAATGTGTTCAAAAAAGCGGTCATTTAAACGCTCAAAAGTCAAAAGGAATCAAATTGGAATTTAATTATATTTTGAAATTTAATAAGTTCAATAAATATTTTTGGAAATGTTATAAGGAAAACAAAAATATCTCAAAGAGTTTTGAGTAATTAAATATTTTCAAAAACTTACAAAATTGTGTATTACGACACATAAAAAAGTCGGCATTAGGCCGACATAAACAAGACGTGACTGGACATTTTGGCGACTCATGGCCGCCGCTAGAGTTTGGACCATAAGACATTTCACGTTTGACGTCCAAGACTGAGGTTAGACGTTACAAGTGACAATGACTTTAGGCCGACGTTGACTGGACATTTTCGACTTATTTTGTATGTAGAATCCGGTTCTGCATAGCGCTACACCTTTTTGTGACACCTGTATACTTTGTACATCAAATTCGGAGTATATCTTGGTGAATCCTTCGCAGCAAGCAAACAAGCTCCCAGCTAACAATTTTAAAACTCCCGAACTTTTCTGAAACAAAGCTATGTGAAATGGAAATGGTGCGGTTGTTATTGCGGAATGTTCCCGCAACGCGGTTAATTAGGCTGAAAATGTAAAGGATTTGCTGATACGGCTTTATCACTGTGAGCACATATCCATCGTTACTCAACGATAATGTTGGGTTTTAACGCCGGGTGATTTAGATTTAATAATGCAGATAGATAGATTTAATAGTATTTAGCAAAGTTATTGAACGTAGTATTTTAGACTACTTTTATGAGATAGTAAATAACGGCTTTATCGTGAAATCTCAATTATTTCAATCAAATTTGAAATATCTTATGCAAATTACGAATAGTCGGGAAATGCAGTTTTAGGAGCCACGTTCAAGTATCCATATTTACTATCTAACCGTGTTCACCTTCACAACTACAAATGTTGTTGATTATGTGCATAAATGTCACCTAAAGATCTACTTAAGAGAAATCTAGGGGATGAGGGAGATATGATTCTAAAGGTTTATAAAATATCGATAAAAACTGTGCATAGTTTAGTCTGTACTATGAGTTAATGCATTCTTTTCTTACCGCATTGTCAAGTGCTTAACTGTAAAGAACTCAAATTACACTTTTGTCACTAAACGAATTTCCAGTGGGCTACTCAAAACATATTTATCTTAAATTAAAGTGTTAAACTTACCTGACGTGTCAATTCTATCCTAATTAAGCAGGATTCGTTTCGTTTTTGTAACAGGTTTTGAGGATGATATAGGTCTAAAGCGGCGCAGATAGTCTCAGTGGTAATCTGATGATACCCGCATCAACTCCCACCATCGTTAAGACAGATCAGACCATCACCTGCGTGATTCGGAAGTCACGTTAAGCCGTTCGTCCTTGTATTTCCATTGGTCATTGGGCTATTAATTAATGACCAATTCTAAGGAAGAGTCGGCCTTAGTTTGTAACAAGACTTCACCTCATAACTCATTACCACCACTCATCACACTCATCCTTCACCACATATTTGCCTTAAAATACCCTCATGAGAGTGGTCGGCATCTCAAATAGTGATTTAGTGATTTTTAGTGATTCATATGCTTATGTGATTTATACCATTATGTAGGGTTGTAGCCCATGGTAAGTAAGTTGTCAAAGATTTAAAATTAAATACATAAATAATATATCACGCACACAGTTCACTGTTTCATATGAAAAAAGACAATTAACAAACCGCACAATATTTACAGTGTGTACGGTACAGAACCCGGTTGGAAGGTTTTGTTGTAACCTGTGTCTTTGGTAATTGTGGACATCTGCGTCCTTGTCCAGTTTGTACAACAGCTGATACGTACCCTTATCAGTGTAGTCATGAGTATCAAGTCCCTCCCGTTATCAGTGGAAGTTTAAAAATGAAATATTCTTCAAAAGTATTATCCTTTTGTTTGTGGTTGCAATTTCAAAACTTTCATAGAATCATCAACATTTATTTGATGTCCTGGGTTTTATTTGAGTTGTTGAGCAACTTTTGAAGTAGGAGTTCTCTGATATGATTCCTAATGCTCTTTAAATCTATCCTTAAAGGACCTATTAGTGTACCCCACATACCTCTCATCACAGCCTGCACTTTCATCACGTTGTATCAAATATGCACCTCTGCTTTGCTCTTTGCAGATTCTTTGTTCTTATTATTGTTCCACGGTGTAAGCCAAGCCTGTTTATTTTATAATCTGGTTGATAATTAGTTTTTTTATGCTGCTGATGATTTGAAAGCTTTGCTAACGTTGTTAATGGGTATGCATTCTTGGGGGATCCTTCTCTAGTTTGAAGTAACTTTGGTTTAGTTTTTGACCATACCGTCAGTTTTTTACAGTTATAACTATTGTTGTTTGCAGTAAGTTTGATGATATTTTCTTATTTTTATGTTCACTAGGTGAAATTTCTAGGTGTAAATTCAGTAGGTAAGTTTTTATATTCACTGTCAATAATCTGTCTACCATAGATTAAAAATATTTTGTTCTCTTAGGCATTAATTTAGTGTTGCTACAAATAATGAAGATCATACTAACAGAGCTCTTACTTATACAGAGGCTTGACTCTTTGTGGTAATTTTTATCAAAAATCTTCTAAAATTACATCTTATTACATTAAACTATCTACTTTGCCACTACTCAAATTAGGACCACTAGTTTAGTAGTGTATATATTCTACCACGTATGTTTGTTAAAATGGTTAGAACGTTGCAACATAGATGCCATTTGAAATGTTAAACCCTCGTTTTCAAGTCACAAGGGCATTTGCAGTTTCTCGGTGATTTAATGCACTCATTTGCTAAGTGTTGTGCTTGACACCAATCCTTGTGCACATTTACTCTCTCTGTTCAATGTTCTCTGTTGCAGTTACACATTTAGTACACTGTTTATTTATTCACCCTAAAAGGAAATTTGCTGGTATTCACGATAGTGCTTGTGGCTATCATCGGCTTTGTTTATTATACAGGGTGTCGCTAAAATGTGCAGCGCGCTATGCCGAGTCGGATTCTACGTACTAATGTAAATAGAAAATGTCTTGTAACATTTATTTCGGCTAAGTAGTAGTAATTCACCATTTTGTAAATTTTTGAAAATAAATAATAATTTAAAACCCCCTTTGAAATATGTTTGTAAATCTTGGTATAACTCTTAATTGTTTCCTAAATGTCTTTTATCTCACTTTGAAAATTTGAAATTATTGCCATTTTAAAATTTGATATGTTAGATACAAAATATTGTAAGAAAGTGTTATTGGGAAAACAAATAATGGTTATACCAAGTTTCACAAAAATATCTCAAAGAGTTTTTAAATTATTAAATATTTGCAATAATTTACAAAAAGGCAGATTACGGCTAAACTAAGCAGAAATAAAAAAATGTTACTGGACATTTTCGATTTACTTTTGTTTGTATAATCTGGTTATGTAAAGCACGCTGCACATTTTGTGACTTCCTGTATAGTTTTACCATTGTAAAATTATATTATTAAACGTTGGAATACTAGTAAAAACTATTGTAGCATCTGCTAGCCTAGTTGTATTGTCAAAAATAAATGATTAACGATTAATATTATTGAATTATAATCATAACCGTATAGACCCAGTCGAACTATGCGAAGTACGATAGATCAGTTTCAAAAAGTTGGCTTTTCTTTACAACTAGACATGCCTCACTACTTCAGTTTGATATATTTTTCCCATCAGCCTAGACTACCCCTTAACTTTAAATAAGTTTACACTTTTGTCTCTAAATATGTTTCTTTTAATTTTACTTCACATTACCCCTTAATACACAAAAAGTGTAAATTAACACATGACTGGCCTCTTAAACGTAACATTAAACCTACAGAGCGCGTGGTTGAACAGGTAACGCAATTTAATATAAGGCCAACTCTAAAATTAAATACGTGCTTTTGGATACTCAACATCTAATTTTTAATAACTAAAACTTATACACTAAATCCAATAACATTTTTTTAAATAACAATAATTTGTTTCTTTTTTTTTGTCCAAAGTTGTAACGCCGGCTTTCAGAGTTAGACTGAAATCAAGTTAATCCAGTTTGGTCTGTCAGCCACAGACAAGTAAGTTACAAACTCATCAAAGTAACTTTGAGCAATCGAATACTGCCAACCGAAAGTTTTGTAAACCTTGCTCAAACTTAATACTTTCAAAAGCTGCGAAAACAATTAGGGATGTTAATTGTTTGGATTTTTAAAGCTGTTTTTCAAGATACTACATTTCTGCTCGTTATCAAATAAAACTAACCTAACAGTGTGTTTTACTTACCTTAAGGAGTCAAGTTGAAACATTTTTGCAGGACCAGTTTCAGGTTAGTTACAAAACCTTGCTTCTGCTTAACTTCTTGATTTGTTCCCAACACATAAATGTTCATCTGAAATAAATTGCCAATATTTTATTTCAAAATGATTAAACTTACTCACATAAACACAGACAAATCTGTTTTAAGTATTTGACTGTAATTGTATAAATTGTAATTAAGATGACTTTCACTAGTGTACGGTAAAGTATGCTTTGTTAAGACCTTGATAAAAAGGTATAATTATTGAAAACTCTATGTTAGGTTCTTTAGTTGAACATTAAAATAACAATGATTCGATACATTAATGAATTAATTCAACATCATCTCCTTTTTTATGGATTTTTAAGTGTGAAAAACAAAACTTGTATTCTAAAACACTTAACACTATACTTTGCTAAAATGTGAATTGTTCAGAGCTTCAAGACACGTATTTTCATCTTACTGCATGATTTGACCTAAATATCTTGTTTACGAAAATCCTCACGTTTTTCAACAAAATCAACAACCCTACTTTCTTATCCCAGAAACATAATATTTTCTCTAAGGGCAAGTTTCGTATTATTCTTCTCGTGGGCGTGAAACAACAACCACGCACATTGAAGTGTTTGGACAAACCTGGAGGAGGAAATTGCTTCCGTCACGAAACTAGGAAGTGTAAAAGCGAAGGTAAAGCCTCTTTACTGCGTTGTCCCCGGAAATAAACAATTACTCTATGCAAATTTAGTGCGCCAGAAACCTGTTATCGGTTAAGATTCGTTATTAAGGCTTAGTGAAGTTAGTATTTTGCGTGAGTATGGTTATTTGAACACTTAAACATGTAAGCTAGTGAACTTTAAATATGTAGTCTTAAAAAACAACTGGAAAAATACAATTTACTTCGTTAAAGAGCCACATGACTTAATATATGGTTTTGACGAGAAACCAAATTTTCATTATAGCCAGTTAAAAGTGGACGGATAAAGGTTCACAAAGATCTATCAACTGAGACTAAAATTAATGATCGAGCAAATTGCAATTTTTGTTATGATCGGTTGTACGCAATTTTAACATACCATTTTTAACAAGCTGTATTCATTAATATATTACGAGTATATAACTTAAATAAAACTACAGTGTTAACTTTTGAATACCAAATCGAGTGACACCTGTAAATTAAATGCTAAAAAGCCTCAGGTTTTAAATATGTAACGGAGTTTTAAAATCTTCCTCGAAATTTACATAAAGAGATAGGAGTGTTTTATCATCGTACAAAGAATAAAAAGAAAAGCTGTTTGATAAATTCCTCTGTGCAAAGCGTGAATATTCGCGGATGAGTCTCTCTTGATGAAAGCTCTCATATGGTTCCACTTTGGTCTCCCTAATTATGAGCTTACACTTGTGTTAGCTTGGTTTTCATTCAATATCACGTGATGTCACGTATATTATACTCCCGAGTATCGCTCAAAGCCAAAGTGGCCTCTTTTCGCTGTTTCTTTTCAGCCTCATCTTTATGTAGAATAAATCTACTCTTTAGTAGATTTTACGTACAAAGATCAACTCAGAATAAATCGACCTCTGCACGACGTTGCATTTAAAACATAACTCCCACACAGTATTAAAAAATGGTATAATCTATTGTATAATTCACCAGGTCCTAAAGGGAAACCTTTTGACACGAGGTCAAGTTAACGTCCGTGGCGCAGCCGAGGACGTTAAATGACCGAGGGTCAAAAAGACTCTTTTGGGCCGAGCAACGAACGATAGTCTTTGTCACGGTGTACTCGTATATAGCTTTGAGAAATGAATGCCAATAAATGTGTTTATAATATAAAGAAACTTAAGTTAACATCGTTTTGAACTCGGTGGTCTGAATTATATTCTTTAGAAGAAACCGCTGTTACGCTTATTTACTAGAAGTCAGTGTTGAAATTCAAAATAATAAAAACAAACTCGTTTGAGCAGCTGATGTCCTTGCCACAAAATGATCATTAAAATACCCCTAGGGAGTAAAATATCACCAAAACAATACTCTATTTGCCTGGGTTTAAAGTGACACTTTAGCACGTCATAACATGTGTCTAAAGCAACTGTCTTAATACACAAAAACAAGAAGCTATTTATAGTGATTTAATGAGTACAAAAAGCTTGTTCTGTGCTTTCACTATTTATAATTTGTTTCTATAGTTCAACACAATTTTTAGTCTCCCAACTGTATGACATAAGTTCAACTGAGCTGTAAAGTACTGCTGAGATCTACGCAGCTTTCACACGAGCTTGAAATGCCTTAAGTATTCTGACATTTGTAAACAAATTTGGAAACAGGTTAACAAAAGAGCTCTCGTCTGAGAAGGCAAAAACACTACCAATCTGTGTCACACAGTCCAGTAGTTTTGCCTATATCCAGTTGTATAAGACTGTATTTTGCTACCTCTTACATTTTGCAATGAAAACTTAATATCTGTACAAAATGTAGAGACAGGGCAATGTCAAAAATTTAAGATTTTTGAACCCAACAGATTATCTCCTAATGAATTGATATTGTGTGAGCAGGTAAATCAAACCACTGTTGTCAGAGTTAGCCACTAATCATCCTCAAGGTAATTTTGAAATCAATGTAATGTACTCCTGTCTATCAGGAACGGACTGTAATGAAATTGTAAATTCGTCAAAGTTTCAGTTATTAGTCAAGATATAATATCTAGTGTTCCATAGTTTCGAAGGTCCTCTAATATTGTTAAAAGGTTACTTTCTTTGGCGTACGTTTTCGTATAAACTTTCCGTGTAGAAAAATATATTATATGTTATTAATATAAAGCTCAAAGGTTCACCCACTTATTGTTAAAACTTATTTGGAATTATATTTCAGCTAAGTTACTTGTAACTGTAAGTAAACTTACTACTAAAAAGTAAACTAAGTAAGCTAAGTTACTTGTAGTGTAAGTAACTTACTTGCTATCGGACAAAAAACCAAAAGCCATTGAACCAACCACTGGCATCCATAATTAAAAAAATATTGAAAAGTATTGTGAGATTTTGCAGAAGAAATTTTTATTCACACAACTTTACCAGTCAAGATTTATTGGCGGCCAGGGGCTTCTACGCACAAAAGTGTTAAGTTAAACATTGGAAAAGAAAACAACTTCCGAATCGTGACGAGAAACTAAACCTCAGTGTTGTTCCCTCGTTTTCTTCCGTGTTTATAACAACTTTCTCAAAGGTAAAACAGACATCTTTCTCAAACAAAGCTTTTTCCTGAAGCTTACTTTTGACGATGGGAGAATTTCTGGGCTTGACGTTACTGCGGACGTAATGGACACAAACAACATAAGTTTTCAGGATCAGAAGTCTAATTCCGTATTCTGGTAAAAAGTAACTTTACCATTGCAGTACATGATAAAAAATGAGCCAGCATAACGTTATCAGTGTAGGCTGAGCATTTAAACACAACCAAACAACATTTAGCGGACCCATGGCGGGTTGGAATCGTGTACGACTCCGGGGTTGATCACTCAGCTGGCGTGGGTTCGATCCCCTCAGTCACCACTTACATTTGTAATGTGACTATACGGTATCTTTCGGTAAAAAATAGGATAAGGCTTCCAATTTTTTTAGTTTCTTTGCTAATATCACGTATGTATTGTAATTGACTCGTCACCATATGCTGATTACATTAGAGTTGAATAGGTTATAGTTCATATTCTAAATATTTGTCATATGCTTCAGGTTACTTTTCAACTAGAGATAAATAGCGTGCTTATCAAATATTAATGTGACATGAAGAGTAGTCATACTCACACAAACACACATATGCATATACTTTATAAATAAATTAATATACAATATACGTACAGTTTTGCCATTTTATTTAGGAGGAAACCGAAATTTGATAACCGAATGTTCTACGACGTTTTGTTATAGAAAGTGTTAGAAATAAATAGTTCTAATTCCTACGGAACCAGGGTAGATACTTATGATCAGAATCGTTTGTTTAGGTTGAAATTGAGTCAGCAATAATTAATCGACTGAAAGTTCAACACAATGTTTCCCAGCCCAGCTGCGTAACAAAGTTTGCCCATCAATTCCTAAGCCATTTTGTATTTGCTGTAGAAACCTTGTAGGCTGCTAACTTTAGGTGGGCAAACAATGCTTGAACGATGCAAACAAAAACCAACTCGTGTTGAAACTTCAAACAGGTATCCTTGACTTATAATGGCTACAGGAAAACCCCTTTCTTGTTTAAATTTGGACAACTTTTACTCATACCAATAAATATAAATAACAGAAGGCCAATTTAGATAAGAATCCTGCTAGTAGGGGTTTGCTCAATTACTTGCCAGTAAATTTGATTTAATTGTTATGAATAGTTCATTTTCTTTCTGTTTTAAGACAAAAATAAATATGGATTGTGATGTTACCTATCGGTATAAGAAAATCCATGGAGTCGTTTTGAAATAGTGGCCGAAGCATATGAAGTGAAAAGTCCAGTTTAAATGAAATTTGAAGTACGTTTCCCTTCGTAATGTGTATAAAAACTGGAGTAAAATATCACGTGATTCTGAGGCCCAAGGCTGAAGCGAGACTGTGAGCGTGGTGAATTAGAGTGACACATTGCAATGGGAATTCGCTTCACTCACGGACGCGGTGCTTTAGCTAAGAAAACTTCAATACATCGTGAAACGAACAACAGAGAACAAAGTTAACATTGTTTAATTAATAGCCTCGGGGATTCTGTGATTAACATTTTCCATTGATGTTCAATTATTGATGATTTGTGCGATATCATTCACCGCAATCAAGTTTTTAACCGTTCATTAAATATTCATTAACGACTTAAGTTAAACAGATGTTCGTGTGTGTATGTTATTAGGTTTTGATAAAATGTAACTAATTTATAATTATCTCTAGTCAACTATCCATCACCTTTTATGTTTATTGTATCTGATGAGTAAAAAAGGTATTCAGACATTGTTCAGAAAATTTGATATAGAACTCTGAATTTCGAAATTATTAGTTATATTCGATTTACAAATTGTACAATTTCAGTTCCGGACTTCAGGAAGATATTTATAACATTGTGATGGATTTTCCGGTGAAGAAAAGGAATATTTTTCAAAGACTGAGGTCCGAGAAACCCCTCACTGACCACGGATGATGTCAGTCGAGCGGGGCGATTCGGTTTTAACTGGAAGATTCGGGAACGGTTTGGTTTAAATAATCTTAAAATTATTTTGTGTTTTGCTTCTCTGTAATGCAAATCTAAATTAACGGAAGGAAGTTTCATTTTACACATCCGCTACGAGATTACAAGCACCCGCTGGGTAGCGTGAGTTAAGGGACTGTGACGTCGACACATAGGGAGTTATGAAACCTGAGTTATGAACTACACAGACTTATGTCAGCGTACGCTATAGAACGTAAGATTATCGGAAGAGGAATTCACTGAGAAAGCAGTCTACTGGAAACATCGTATTTTTTTGTTAACTAACAATGGAAAACGTCTGCAATAATACTTCAAACTCCGAAATGCTTCCATCGACAATAACAAACCTAATGCAAGACATTTTATAAACCCGGAAGAAAAAGAGGAAACAACAATGAGGTTTAGTTTCTCGTCATGATTCCTAAGTTGTTTTCTTTGCCAATGTTTAACAGCCTGTGGCTGTCAGTAAATCTTGAGTGGTAAAGCCTTGTTGATGTATATGTCCTCTACGAAATCTCACAACAACATGTGTTTAACATGGTACTGGTTCACTGGCTTTTGAGATTATTTGTGCCGCAAGGTACGCTAAACCCTAAACTAAAAAACAGTGTGTTTAAGTTTGAATTAACAGCTTTTATATTAAAAAATAGAACTGATTTACCAATTAGGTCCATTCATAGGAAACTCTTCACCAAAAATGGAGCCTTTCAATGTCATTAGAGGGATTCTTAAGCGAACTTTAAAGCACTGGATTCCAAGATATATTTTGATTAGTAACTGAAACGTTGACGGGTTTTTACTTTGGTATTTGCTGATAGAGAGAAGTGGATTGCAATGATTTCAATATTATCTTGAGGATTGTTAGTGACTAACTCTGACAACAGTTGCCTCAGTTAACTACCAAAATTAGAACAGACCATCAAGTGACAATCTTCGGCTTTAAAAAGTTCTGAAACTGCTAAAAGTTCCCTGCTTCTACATTTTGGAGACATTTATTTTTTTCAAAATAAAACATTAATTTTCGAATTAGAAGTAGTTAAAGACACTATTATTGAAACTAAGTCCATGCAAAACTACCGAGCTAGGCGACACAGGAAGCTAGTTTTAAGCCTGCTTAGGTTGTTTGTTAACCGGTTGTCGAGTTCGTCAAAGAATATCACATTATTAAACATATTTAAAACTCGTGTTTAAGCTGTGTTGATCTCTGAATCATTTTACAGCTCAAATGAGCCTAAATCATGCAATAGAGTGCCCCAGCCAAAGAAAACCATAATATTCTCGTCGATGTAAGAAGAAAACATGTGTTACGTTAAGGAAGAGTCACTTTTCTATACTATAATTAGTTTTAACTTTTACCTTTTGTCGTACTACTGTGTTAAATTAAGTTATATCGTACACGCAACGTCATGGAAAGATCAACTTACTCTAAGTTGATCATTTAAAAGTCTACAGCTGTAACGATTTAGGAGGCTGAAAAATTACAGCGAAAAGAGGCCACTTTTGCTTTGAGCGATACTCGGGAGTATAATATGACACGAGATGTTGAATGAAAATTAAGCTAACACAAGTGTAAGCTCATAATTAGTGAGACCAAAGTGGAACCATATGAGAGCTTTCATCAAGAGAGTCATCCGCGAATATTCACGCTTTGCACAAAGGAATTTATCAAACAGCTTTTCTTTTTACTCTTTGTACAATAATAACACATTCCTCTTCCCTCTGTATGTAATGTTCGAGCAAGATTTTAAATCATGTTACATAATTTACCGTGTTGGTTTTAGTTTAACATTAAATTTCTGGGTAAAAAACAGTTTGTAACTCTACAATCACACTTTTTGTCAGATTTCAAAGAAATTTAGTACAAATGTCGCTTTTAAAATCTTTGAATTAAGTCCGTTAACCAGATTAATAGCTCCACTTGGAAGTTACCTCTAGGGGGGAAGGCGTGAAGAAGATATGTCTATATAAGAAATAGAGTCAGATCGAAAGGAGAACACAACAAATAATCAATTATTAGCCATTAATTCTTATCAACTTATCTTGTCCAAACACCTTCTCGTTTTATATCAGGGGACCATATTACTTTTAAATTTTCATTGTCAACTTTTAGATAATAATTGAATAGGCCATCACTTATCAACATGTTAACAAACTATATCCTGGACTTATCTTGTTTCGTCTCTTTGAGTATAGGAATTGCATAATAACTATTTAACAATGAAACATAATACGTTCTTAGAACAAGCGAAAAACTACGATCTTAAAAGTTAGGATTGAAAAGATCACAGCTAAAGAACAATTTTCGTTAAGAGTGTTTCTGAAGTTTTTAATAACCTGAGAAATATTTTATTCACATTTCAACTGTCTGAAAGTTTCAAGTGAAAGCATTTGTCTTTAATAGAAACTTGGAGACTGAACTTGGCAAGTTATCTCTCGTTCAAATCTACATATTAGAATCTACATATTATAGTCTCGAAACTGTTTGTTTTTAATTTATCATTACTCGAATCATGAGATGAGATACACAACAGTTATATGAGGTCAAAGAATTAGTATGAAAGTCTAAATCTTATAACGCTTATCTTATCTCATTTTAACACAAAATATGAACTTCGTTCTATGTAGCAACTGAATTCTATTTCCTATAGAAAATGTCTAAAAGTTTTCCTATTTAAGAGATCAAATTGGATCAACGAACAAAAACTACTCAGGTCCGGGGCGATTAAGAACTTTTATTTGTATTTTACAATCCGACCACAAACAACAGAGGGTTCGATGTCCATCCCAGTGAGACTCCCTGGTGGGTAGTTAGTTTAGCTGGCGAATAAGCAATAGGACAACTTTGCGCTATAAACTTACACCAATGTCCCTTGTCCCTAACTGACCAGGCGAAGCGGAGGTCTCTCAACCAACCCCCAATGTTTGGTCAGTTTGACATTGCGTCGCCGCATGTGTAATGTATTTTCAGTCACATTTTGTGTTGACCAGCTGGAAAAGTGGAACTATGGTATCATTGTACCGTAAGCGACGTATTTTAAAAGGAATTTTGTAATACGAATTCTGATGTTTTAACTACGAATATGGAGGAATATTTTAACTCTCAGGCTTTCGTGGCCGATGTCACAGCTAGAATCTAGATCTTCCGGTTCACACCGCGTCCAAACTTCATAATCAGGTTGAGATATTTCAGCCTAGCTGTATTTCGTTTCAGTTAATCAGTGATTGCAGATGAGATTGGTACTCCTCAGCAAGGCCAAAATATCTCAACCTAATTATGAAGTTTAGACGCGGTGTGAACAGAAAGATCTAGGTTATAGGTAGAAGAATATCTTAATACAAATTCTAACATTACGTATTCAGCACGTTTTTAAGGTTTTAAGAAACAAGGGTATAAATTGGGGTGAATAAATTCAAACAAAGCATTATTAACTATAATCTTTGTAACAATTGAATAGAAATGTTTATGTTGAAGGAACGCATATCTAAGGCTTTATGTTCAGTAAGTGGCAGATTTGATTGCAATGTAATACATCCCGCCTGCCTTTGTCATACTGTAATGAGACCACAATACGATCGTAGACAAGACGTACTACATATTATACAGGGTGTTCAGGTACTTTCACTGATATTTCAAGGCATTGTTCCGGGCCAATGTAGTCGAGGTTTCTGGATAAAGAGGTTTGTTAGTACCTGGCCACTCAACAAACTTCTGTTCTGTTTTTTTCTTGCTGTATTTATTAATGACAAATGATTATGCCTATCAACGTATACTTTTACTTCCCTTTAAATACTTTCAATATCAAAATTATAAGAAATAATTAATACAATCAATTTTTAAAACAAAATTAAGGAACGGCAATCACTCATAACTGGCGCAGTTTACAGACGACTTCAAGAATACTTGTTGCTATTACATTTGACCGTTGTTAATATTCGTTCGTATGATACACAACGACTGCATTTGGGAAAACGTGCTAAATAATTTCGCACAGTGTGCTTTATCGTTGGTTTAAATGCGTTGATACTAGGTTTAGATGGAGATATGGCGCCCAACTGGGGTCAACATTCTTTTGAAAGCGGAAGCATTCAGGCGTCAAACCCATGTTTGAGCCGCGTTTTCCTACACATGACCTTTGTTAAACACGCTGTGGTTACATCCGTTTTATTTATAACAATAATAAGTCTTTCAAATGTTCTGTGTAATACAAGGTTAACGATTAGTTATGTAAAACAGTTTTGAACGGTCACCATTTTATTTTTTACGATAGGGCAGGTTTAAGAACTTTTTCTTGGAAGAATAGAGACTATGTAAAGTTTTATGTACATATGTATGATATATTAAACACATGTTTTATAAAAGGGTGACTTACGAGGACTAAAAATGTGTTGATATTATAACTGCCTACTAGCTTTCAGCCCCTGGATAATGCTTTAAAATATTGAGAGGGAGTCCTGTGAATAAGTTAAGTGTTTTAAAACACAAGAGGACCGGAAGTATTTATTCTCATATAAGTTTAACCTTTGTTTTTGTCTATAGCGAATATTCATTGTATTTTTCCAGGTTTTTTTTCTGAAACCTTTTTGAAGTGGGTAGGAAATATCAATTATTAACACTTCAGATCCGGTTAACAATGCACTTGATATGTTAATTACAATAGTATTATGGACTTTTTATAATACGAAGCTATTAGTTGAATATTACAGGGAAATTGTAATTGACAAAACCAAAAGAGCTATTATTATAATTTCGCTCAAAAGCATTTAATCAAAACTTTTATCCTTACAGTTTTTCTACTTCCAAAAAATTTGTGTTATAAAGGATAAACCTTATTACCTCGTACTTTGTACCAAACTTCTTTGCTCTTTTCAAAACTTCTTAAAAGCTAATTTACTTTTTTCTTTTCCAACTCTTCAGTTTAGACTGTTATTAAGTTTATCAACGGTTCTTTACAAAGACATCTAATATATCTGGAAATTTTGTATTACGATGACCAAAACCGTTAAAATAGTTTCAAAACAATTACTTTTGTTTGGGTTTTAGTTTGTTTTACCCATTATTTAGTTTGCACACAAATCATCCTACGTAACACTTTTATATTTAAAATGAAAATGTTTGTTATGTCTCTACAATATATAAATGTATTTATCCAAAATATCATTTAACAACAACAAAACTAAATTGTACTGTCATTTAGAAAACAATACATTGATCATTTTTAATATGTTTCACCTCAAAGTGTTCTATAAACAAGCACTGAGCATCTTTAGAATTGAAAGTTCTTAAGACTACTAAAATGTCACTGTTTCTTTGTTAAATTTGCGGTGGGTTTTCGTCTTTTCCGAGAACAAATTAGGTGTTGCTTGAAGTAAACGAGACACTTTAATATTCCGGTAAACTACCCATTAACGTTAAGCTCAGGGAATTCTCTTTCTTTCTTCACGTTATTACTTTCTTCATTATTACTGAAGCTACCTTGATTGTTGTACGCGTGTTTTAATAACAAACAAACTACAAAGTTTCATCAATGCTTTTATATTGATACACAATACTAGTAGTTGCACACGTGCTTCGCTTATTTTGTTTGTTAAGCTAAAATGTGCAATTTTCTGAGTAGTTTTCTCTATAAGTTTTATACATAGGTCTTAAGTTAAATAGTTGTGCTTCAGTTTTTAGTAACCTACAGTTTTAAATATTGGCGTGAAAGCCTGAATACAGAAGTTCTTGATGTTTCTTCAAAACTTGTGCCCAAAATGAAAAGGCTGAAATGTTCCAACATCTATGCAATTTGTTGTAAACACGGGTTTTTAGGTTTTAATACAAGGTGATATACGTTTATTTTCTCTAGAGACAAAAGTCTGTAAAGGACAATGTCCATTATGTACTATTTATAAGCGCATTAATGATGTCATTCAAATTTGAAAGTCAATATAGGGCCTATTTGGGGCCACACGTTTAAATAGCTTATTTGTATCGATAAAACTAACCTGTTTGTTCTTAAAGTTACTTCTTTCAAGACAGTGGTTTAGTGCTGACAGCTGACATTTACTTTAAAGTTTGCGTTTAAGTTGTATTGTCAAACCAGGAAAACTTTGAATAATCAGGGATATTATTATGAAAAGGCCGGGAATTCATTACAATAACATGAAAACTCCGCGAAATTGTCATACAGGGTGAGTTAATATGCCCCCCACCTTAACTTTTGAAAGAGGAAAGATTTCGAAACCCTTGAAACGTACTTTTCGTTACCCACTCCCCACCTGAAACCGGTGGAAGGGGGAGCTTTCGGTTTTCAAAGTTTTAAAATAATATGATTGTTACAAGATACATTTTGCAAACCTTTAAAAACTGCTCCTTTTATTCAAAATTCGTCAAATTTTTAAAGTTTAAAAAATGTATTTTGTAACATGTCATTTTAAAGCTTTGAGTACCCAAAAATTAAATCTGTAATGTTTTTCAAAATAATAAAAATATGACAGCTTCATTTATCTGCTTAAAAATGAAAACCTTTTGAGCCGCCATTTTGTACAGGAACATCGTCAAATGTTTTTAATGGTATCGATGAGTTTGTGTTTTATACCCTTTCAAATGAAGTGTCACAATGGGGGGGGGTTCTTGTTTAAAAGATTTAGGGGGCCCTCCCTTCCCGGTTTTTGGTGGGCGGGTGGGTAACGAAAAGTACGTCAAAAGAAACTTCATGATCATATAAAAACATTCCCCAAAGGGGTTTTCAAAAGCTTTCCTTTTCAAAAGTTAAGTATGTAAAGAAAACCGTGTCTATAAATAAGTATCCCAAGGTGAATGTCAGCACATTGCAGGTATCCGTTAATGTGTAACAACGTGTTTAACACGCAAACATAACATGCAATCTACAGTTTTACATTTCAATTCAGTTGTTCCAATTTGAATGTTACATGTACGAGTACATTTCAATGATACAGCAAATTACGTTACAATTGTGTTTGTTACTCAAATACAAAAGCATATATACGAGAATATACGCGCTTAAATTTCTCTCCCCTTTTCAGTTCGAGGACGTTTTTATAAGAGCTGATAGCAATCCTGGTGGTCATTTTAGTCAGTTCAAATGAAGTGCTATTTTAAAACAGTAAATATATTTTCAAACACCACTAAGATGTACAACTGTTTGAAATCGCTATGTTGTCATTGAAAGAATAACTATAGCTTGGTTTTTCGTTAGAACCTTAGTCTTAATTTTGAAATCAATGGTTGTAAGCTATGTTGAATAGACAATAGATCATAATTTAACTGTTATAGAACGAAAAACAGCTCCATACGTAAATCTTCCAATCCGTTCAATAAATATGAGAAAATAACCATGTATCAATAACTGCAACTTATGTATGTCAATTGGAATGTTGTTAATACTCCACTAAAGTTTAAAGTGCTAAGTTTACACTGCTGAGTTTCTTGAATTTTCCATAGCCTTTTCCATTCTCCTTCAGTCAAACAACAGCTGTTCATGTTTCATTTTGAAAATATGTAACTCAATATGTTAATGACTTTAAACAGAAGTGAGATCTCTCCCTGGGATAAGAAAACGTGATTGGTTTGTATTCGTAAGGGTTTCCACGTTGTTGCAAGAGAAAACTAATTAACGGACACAGCTCAAGAGTTGAACAATTAATCGTGTAATTAATTATTTGTTATTGAATCGACACGACAACTTTGTTAATTAACATCTGCTTGCATTGTAACATTGCAACCGTCACACAACAATCAGTTCCCGTACACGGCAGCACAAACATGATTGTTGATACCGGACTAATGCACTCTCTCGGACAAAAGCCGCAATAATTGTCGTAGTAAGCTCGTCAACAAACAATTAATCGAACAGCCAACAACGGTAGAGGATTCGTGTAATCATTGATTAACGCAGGTTGGGTTGTTAACTGCTTTCATTCAGCATAATTATGTTGTTTGCCAAGATTTTGCTCTTGACTATGACCGAAATATCGGGTTTATTTCTGATTTATTTCTAGTCAGCCGAACCCAGTCCCATTCCTCACCTGAATCCAGACTTCCTTTCATTCCGGTGGTGGCGCAGTATGCCCAACAGATGTGGCAGACGTGCATAAGGGTAACCCAGTCCCTAACCAATCGATCCCCTCAATCTAACATCTAACCGTAGTTTAACCGCAAATATACGTGGCCTCCATATTGAATATTGATCCAATATAAATGTAAACAGTACACACCACAGACTGTCAAAGCACGTGTTAGTTCTGTATTGAATGCCTGGGGTTGTGTATGCAATGTTACTAGCTTATTGCATTTGCTTCATTTTGTTGCATGTTTGTTCAACACACGTGCAAATATTGTTTTTAGTGAATTCCTATAAAAATCAGACATTCTTGCACGGTAACATCCTGACCCGACCTAATAAGCTCACAAATATTAAAAATACGCTTTGTTATTCACTTTTTTTATTGATACTGTTAAATTTTAATAGTTCAATATTTGCTTGGTGAAACAGAAACGTACTCTTCCTTCTGATACAAGTAGTTTCAATCACTCAACTCTTAAGGTTCCACCTCAGCTGCTTGGCGACGTTTTAATGCCCTTTCAATGCGGCGACACATTTTTCACCATTCAAAATATATTTTCCATTGATAAACTTAATATATAAAGATATAATAGGAGTTTTCTGACGGTTGTATAAAGCGTGTTAACATTATAATTTTTAAGTGTACAAAATGGAGTTTAAAGCCCTAAAACTTATCTGTGAACTACTTATAAAAAGCCGGGTTCTGTACAAGTGTCAACAGTCCCCGTAGGTTCTAAATTTATCAAGTTTATAAATTTTTAAGTTGTTTGGAAAGGTGAAAACGGGCCGCCGTAAAATTCCGCAAAAGCATGGTTTGACAGTTAGGCCGCATCAGTTGAAAGAATGCCTGTTATTTAAGCAGCTGTTATGTGCGCAGTGTCGTGTATCCCTTGGGCGAAAGAATTTGTCCTTTCTCTGAGGTGACCACTGAGGTAGATCTTAAGAGTACTGCAAAAGGTCCTGTTGGTAAAAATGTATATAGAAACACATTTTATCAAAATCCCACACCGTATTCTCTTACCTACCTCTAAAGAGGTTCCAAAAGTTGCAACCTTTGTGACAAGTCCATGGTGTAAAATGTACTTCCATAGATCCAAGTGGTGGGTGTCTATTGTTTATTCGGGTGTAAAATCCACTTAGACATCACGTGAATGGGCTTTACGCTCGGGCGAGACTTGACCCAATTAATCCTCAAGCAGTCCGGGCTGTCCAGACCGCCGTGTAACTAACTTCTAAGTTAACTAGTTTCATCACAGACCTTGACTAGAACCTCTCAGTTACTTCGTTACCTTTAACCGACGTTGTGAGCTGAGCGAAACAAAGGTCTCTGGTTTAACTTGACTCAATTAATCCTCAAGCAGTCCGGCTGTCCAGACCGACGTGTAACTAACTTCTAAGTTAACTAGTTTCATCACAGACCTTGACTAGAACCTCTCAGTTACTTCGTTACCTTTAACCGACGTTGTGGGCCGAGCGAAACAAAGGTCTCCGGTTTAACTTGACTCAATTAATCCTCAAGCAGTCCAGGCTGTCCAGACCACCGTGTAACTAACTTCTAAGTTAACTAGTTTCATCACAGACCTTGACTAGAACTCAGTTACTTCGTTACCTTTAACCGACGTTGTGAGCTGAGCGAAACAAAGGTCTCTGGTTTAACTTGACTCAATTAATCCTCAAGCAGTCCGTGCTGTCCAGACCGCCGTGTAACTAACTTCTAAGTTAACTAGTTTCATCACAGACCTTGACTAGAACCTCTCAGTTACTTCGTTACCTTTAACCGACGTTGTGAGCTGAGCGAAACAAAGGTCTCTGGTTTAACTTGACTCAATTAATCCTCAAGCAGTCCGGCTGTCCAGACCGCCGTGTAACTAACTTCTAAGTTAACTAGTTTCATCACAGACCTTGACTAGAACCTCTCAGTTACTTCGTTACCTTTAACCGACGTTGTGAGCTGAGCGAAACAAAGGTCTCTGGTTTAACTTGACCAATTAATCCTCAAGCAGTCCGGGCTGTCCAGACCACCGTGTAACTAACTTCTAAGTTAACTAGTTTCATCACAGACCTTGACTAGAACCTCTCAGTTACTTCGTTACCTTTAACTGACGTTGAGAGTTAAGCGAAACAAAGGTCTCTGGTTTAACTTGACTCAATTAATCCTCAAGCAGCCCGGGCTGTCCAGACCCTACTTTTAGGTTAACTAGTTTCATCACAGACTTTGACTAGAACTTCTCAGTGACTTGGTTACCTTTAACCGACGTTGTGGGCCGAGCGAACGGATGGACAGAAAACTAAGGGAGATAGGACTAAGGGTTATAGACAATTTTTTGTTTATTATGAGCTGATAAACCACCTGGTGAGGTTTGACCCTTTAATTACTGGACACCCTGTATAAGTATAAGTCCCATAAATATATGCATAAATTAATATGGATTGTTATTCTAGCGAGTTTCCACAGGACATACAACTATTTACACCTATAAAATTGTACGACATAAAACTGTATTTATGATTTCATTTCAATGCGACTTAGTATAAGAATTTATGTTACCGTACCTGACATGTGCACTAAAACCAACACAATTCGTTTAACCAGACCAAGATGGCGCGAAATATTAGAGTTTGTCGATTTTTGGTACACTCGTTTATTACAATAAATAGAAGTTCCATCGAAATCAAGCCATAAATATCAGTTTTATTTAGTAGAAACCCCATTTTTAACGACCACCAAAGGGTACTTTTAATGTAAATTTTCCCCAACACATTAAATCCGCCAGGATTCATGGACGCTTGCAGCTATGTTTTTGAACTGTGATCGTGGTTTCAGAGAATGATGACGCAATGACAATTAGTGTCATGTTGTTCCATGGTCTGACATGTTGACAAATGTGAGGGTGGAACATTGGAACATAACAAATCTATCTTCCCAGACCTGTACATTGTACAGACTTGCAATAAATGTCAACTAAGATAGTTATTGCAAAGTCAACTGACGTTTGGTTAAAGATTCAATTCGCATTGATTGCACTTCAAACAAAACACAACACGATCCTTGACATTGCTGTATTTTGAGTTTATGTTGATGATGGAAGAATTTTCACTAAAGCACTATTTGAGATGCCGACCACTCTCATGAGGGTATTTTAAGGCAAATATGTGGTGAAGGATGAGTGTGACGAGTGGCAGTAATGAGTTATGAGGTATAGTCTTGTTACATACTAAAGCCAACTCTTCCTTAGAATTGGTCATTAATTAATAGCCCAATGACCAATGGAAATACAAGGACCAACGTCTTAACGTGACTTTCGAACCACGCAGGTGATGGTCTGATATTTCTAAACGATGGTAGGAGTTGATGCGGGTATCATCAGATGATCACTGAGACTATCTAAGCCGTTTTAGACCTATATCATCCTCAAAACCTGACCTTCATGAAGCTAGATAACAGGACCATGCCACGAGTCCTAGTCACTTTTCGTCTTTGAAATGTTCTTGCGGACGGTTTTCATCGTCACACCAGAAAGAGCATACTAGAAATGTAGAAACCTTATGTCTCTAGCCCATGTAAAATTAGTCAACCTGTTAAAAGCATAATATAAAAGTTAAAGTTCACAAATAACTTAGAAATTTCAGTGTTCCAAGCTACTATATAAACAGCCAGTTTCTCACTCCTTGGTGCAGGGAGTGAAGATAAACAATGTCAGGTCGTAAAGCTAAGCCTAATTATATTTTATTGCACGCACTGCAGACTCTACATGGATCCACGCACATTCAAGGCCTCTGCTGGGCTTAAACAAAACACACTTAAAACTTAAAAGACCGCCAAACAGCCAATGAGAAGGGTTTTCCGGATTATGACCATCTACATGACTTTGTATAGGCCCCAAAAACGCCTTTTGGGAAATGATGGTATATACTGTTGAGTCTTTTATATGGACTTTCTGTTCAACTGAAAGCACAAAATACTATGCTATATTTTTGAAATAAGAAGAAAAGTATAAAAGGACAAGTAAATATAAAAGTGGATTAAAACTTGAAATGTTTGCACCTGTGTTACGTATTTTGTATAGCGAATTGGAAAACAAGATATAAGTTACTGAATATATAACTTTCCAACTGAAAATAGACAATACGCTCTACCTAATTACTGAATATAAATATGCCAGTCTGTCATTTGTCTCCATGTGTATACACAAGTTCCAGACAATCAGCCCTTATCAGCTGAGCAATATGCTAGCACATATGACAGTTTGATAAGCTAGGCCAAACATCTCCGGGCGACAGCTCTAATAGCTCAAATAGAGGCAACCATATCACACTGCTTGGAGCAATGCGCGTCAGACTGCTTTTGTCCTGTCAGTATGTCACTGGCTTCAGAAAAAATATTTGTATGTTATATTTGTCTTAATTTATGTCCAGTAAGCTAAAGTTTAAATAGTGATCCCTTCCTGAAAAAGAATTAACAAAACAAAACAATTTCAATACACGTTAAAATTATTTTACAAATGAACAAGCACTGATAAAGGTTGCTTGAATGCACCGAGGGTGATTATAAAAAAAAATGTAGCCGACAGTCATTGTTGTTCTTACAGGGAGGATTTCGTTAAAGCAATTAGGAAACAGATATGAAACACGGTGTAAAATATTCCCTTTTAAAGCAATTCACTAGGATTTACTGTAGCGCTTGAAGCAAGCGTCGGCTTTGTTTTCTTATTTAAAATATAATCAACGTTGTCTTCAGAAGGAAGGTGCTGAATCAATCATTAGCTTTAAGATTCACTTTGTTAGCGGAGTCCTTTGGCACAGTGAGATATTCAGTCCGTCAGTATGAGAGGCCAGGCCCAGGACTATGAAATGAGCACCAATCCTGACATCCAGAACACGTTTTGAGCATTTTTAAATTTTCTTTATATACATATAGTACTGTACGGATCGCATTTTTGTCCAATTTTAATACAGTTTGGTACAGATTTTCTTTCGGCAAATGTCTTTTAAGTTCATTTAGCCATAAATTACAGACAATCAATAAGCTTTATTGATCCAATTTTGATTAAATATAAAATAAATATGTATTTTATTGCTATGTATCAATAAATCAAATGTTTTCAAATCCATCTAGTTTCTAAATAACGTCAAAAAATTCTTCACATTAACAGCGGAATAAGTAGTACACATATGTAATAAAACTTGCAGTAAAAAAACACGTAAATCTAAGGCCGAAGGCTAAAGCGAAGCTGTGAGCGTAGCGAGTAGATCAAAGAAAAATTGTGTTCACAATTAAATGGAACAGTCGAACAAAATCCAACTTTCTTGACCTCACCACGACTAGAAACCATATAAATGTGAAATCAATGTACTCACTACGGAAAAAACAAAGATCCGGTTGTTCAGAGAAACCACAACCACAGACTAACGAACTTATTTCTAGTTAGCGAAATAACACATGAGGTCGGTTACTGCCTTAAAAGTAAACTTGCACCTAATCGGTAAAAAAGTACCGAATAATATCTAATCAGTGATGTCAAACTGGTTCCAACCACTGCATGAAACGTTTACACGAATGAACGAGTTTGACTGAGCGCTTTGTTGAAGTTTGACGTCAACCCACGTGAAGCAGCTAATTAACAAATTAACTAACACAGCTAACTTATCTGATGTCCGGCATTTAAAGTGAATTAATACACAGACATACGAGTAATTAAGCCTTCTTACCCTAGGGTGAATTAAACACAAGTCGGAAAAAGTAAACAGTGTGGACTATCAAAGAGCCCTTTTGGGGAAGACGTTTCCAAAAACTGTGAACACCGTGTTTACGGTTTGATTTCAATTAAACTTGGATCGCGACAATGTTGGTATGGCGTACGTCCGCCGAGATCGCTTTGAGTACACATGTTAAGCAACGTGATGTAGTATAAGAGTTTAATATGGTTGAAACCGTCTCTGATATGGGACTACGCAACACTAACGTTTGCGAAACCTAGCAGAGAAGAGCGAAACTACCACTCCCTCCCCAAGTTAATCCTCGGCAACTAATAGTGTGGTTAAGTTTCACCGCTCACGACAAACAGCCCGGTGTATGAATTCTGCGTGTAGTTCAGACAAAAAATGCGATATGTATAGTGAATAGCTTTATAAATAAATTATTCTAGAACGACAAAAACTATGACTCTTATGCTTATGGAAACTCAATAATCAGAATGGATTGAGCTATATCTATACAACAAGTGTTAACAATGTTTGACCCCCCTTTAACATTTGATTATTGTCGGTTTTAATGCGATTTTCCATGTATAATAATTAACGACAATCTGAAGTACTTTTTGGAATATTTTGAGGATTTGCCCCCGCCCGAAACAAGGGTAGGAGGGGGTAGACCCTTAGATATCTTTAGTTTATGCCATCGTGTGACCCTCCATTTGAAAAGGTATTAAAAGAAAGTTCAATGATACCATTAAACCATGTTTACGATGCCCCTGTTAAAATGGCGGCCCAAACCGTGCTTCACTGTTTGGGAAAATTGGGCGTTAGGAACGATAGGACGCTGTCACTATCGTTTTTGACACAAAAAAATAAAGACGTATAAATTGAAACTTGTACTAAACACTACAAGTCCCGATATTCCACATTAAGGGCTTTGAACAAAATTCGAAGCAGATGATTTGAGTGTAGCAGCTACCATCTTGGCGAGAAACAGATGCACGCAAGTGATATCCCATCGTTGAAAGAAGTAGTCGTCTCCGTAATCTAGGCTTACGTTAACAGTTCAGTCGATGGAAATTTCAATTTAAACTTATCAACAACGTGAGTTTCGTACATATGGTTGTATGTATAAGTATTTCAGTATATAAAAGATAGAAGACTGGGTCACCACGATTGGATTTTCAACCTTGAGTGCATAGCTTTATATTAATTGTAGACGTGTGGCAGACTGTTGTCAGTAGCAGACTTTGCTTGAAAGTATCTCAGCCCCGAATGGAGCCAAATGACCTATTCAGCTCTGAAATAACGGAGAAATATCAAACGTCAGAGACAGTCATATGAGAAATATACGAGTGCTGGATTCTGTGAATGGGAAAGGGGTTTATGTGTTCGCCTCAAAGGCTAAATATGTGTCGAGTTATCAAGTGGGTGTTTAACTTTTCAAGAAGTTTAAAATGTTGGGTTTAGAGTTTCTAGCTAGAAGAAGATTTCTATTATATTCAATCTTAAGGTTTGAAATAGAAACAGTAATTTTGTGATTCTGAATATTGTTTTTCTGTACTAAGTTGTGAACATTATTTAAATCATTAATGTTTAAGGTTTATTGCCAATTTTTTTGTGAGCCACTTTTGCTTTATATTAAAATGTACTGGCTCTGTAAACAAGTTGTTTAAGTAAAGATTCTTGCTTTAAATCATGTCAATCAACTGTAATCGTATAACACTTTGCATTAAGCTAACTTCCTCTTCTGCTGTTTTACTGTAAAGTGAATCTTTTGGACACACTATTTTTAAAATACACTGGACAAACATTTTTCACGGTTCTAAAGGTCTCTTTGAAACGGTTGATTTACTCGGTGAGGTTCCCAGACTGGACAGGTTTTCCCCAGTGAGACTATGTGTCTCTTTCAGTGATACTTTTCTAGTCACAGGCATGGCCTTTATTTGAATAAGTGACGCATCTTTTGTCAAGAAATAAATACAAGTATATAGACTTTAAAGCAATTTCTTAGAGCAATTTGACAAAAGAATATTTACTTTTTACCGTTGGCACGAACCTGGAAACGAAAAGGTTTACTAACACTAACATTTCAGTAAATAGAAGGGCCATTTAAGTGTTTGGAATTTCCTTAAACCTGCAACCAGTTTCTTTAAAGCTCCTCGTGTCTCAATGATTAAAGTGACAAAAACGAATTAATTTATTATTTAACGAAATTGGTAGATTAAACTCAGTCAAAAATCCATAAATATAAAAGTGTGTGGATTCAAGTTGTCTAAGCTCTATTTGTCAACATAAAGATATATTCGAGGAACAACCGTAAGCGTAAGAATTTATTTTCTCGAAACCTGGAATCGTCAAGCATTGGAAGCATTTTAGCACCACTTGAAACGTTAACAATTTGCAAACGATTTTAGCATTTTTTTAAACAAAAGTTTGCAACCCAGTACTTTATTTGAATGTAGGTTTAAATCTAGAGGTTTAGTCAAGACGTGATTTTCTCTCAAATATTTGCCAGTTCTGAAAAGCTAGAAGGGTCATTTGGCTCTGGTCCTTTCTCCAGAGTTTATGAAGGACGGCTGCGTTTTATTGCTCCTCGTCAGCATAATCAGCTGTTCTTATTATTCAATTGAAGGTCAGTGTGTTGAATACGTCTTATTTACCTAAAGCTGTTCAAATATCTCAATTATCTTCAAATTTTCTATCAGGGCCTTGTTTCATATAAATTATTCTTTTCAGAATGCCTAAATAGTACTGTAGAAAATAGTAATTGGAAGTCTTCTCAAATTTCGTTGAATTAAAAGTTATACAGATAAAAGATGTTTTCCAATTTTAAAACAGTGGTTATTTGGGAGTCTCATAACACATTACTCTTCAAATTATAACTATAATTAGGAGTCAGCTGGGATATTTTCACTAGTCAAGCATGATCGTTAGGGATTCAACAAACAAATATAACTTGGCAGTTACAAGGTTGCTATGACAGTAGATCTTCCTAGTCCTAGGCATAGTTTGAAATCGACTAAACTAATAATGCAATATGGTTAAATGCAATAATGGGTTATGCTAAAAAAGTGCCTTGACGAAAACCTCTCACACACTGAGTTTTTGCTAAACGTTAATCAAAGGTTGACAGCGTTTCTTGGAAAAGTCAATACTCGGTCGCTGACGAACGCCAGAGGAAGCGAAAAATCCGGTGTTTGATCAATTCTGAGAACTCAAACTTATCTGCAAGTATAAATTAAATCACTATTTGAGATGCCGACCACTCTCATGAGGGTATTTTAAGGCAAATATGTGGTGAAGGATGAGTGTGATGAGTGGTAGTAATGAGTTATGAGGTGTAGTCTTGTTACAAACTAAGGCCGACTCTTCTTAGAATGGGTCATTAATTAGTAGCCCAATGGCCAATGGAAATACAAGGACCAACGGCTTAACGTGACTTCCGAACCACACATGTGATGGTCTGATATGTCTAAACGATGGTGGCAGTTGAGGCGGGAATCATCAGATGATCACTGAGACTATCTAAGCTGCTTTATACCTATATCATCCTCAAAACCTGACCTCCATGAAGCTGGATTACAGGACCACGCCACGAGTTGTAAGATCTTGTACTTGTGTAAGATCTTCCAAGTAGTTTGTCTTTATTTCACATGTTACAACTAATACCAAACATCATCATACAACCCGAACATGACAGTTGAAAACTTACTTATCTTGTCTTAACTCCAACATTTATTTATTAGGTTTGAACTAAAATTTCAGTAGGTCTTAGGCGTTCACGGCGGTTGTCACAACTATAATCTTGTTCTTCCGGTTCACACCACATCAAAACACCATTATAGTTAGTTTTAAATATTTTGGTCTATTCCGGCTATGGAGCACCATCTTCAGTTACTGATTGGCTGAAACTGACATTATTTTTGTCTGCTATCCTATTGGTCGCAGAACTGCCAACCGTCCATTAGAGCAGGGATGCCCCTGTAGAAGTTCTCATTGGCTGTGAGACTATCGAAATTTAACCCTAAGAACCGGTTGCCAGCTTCTTGAAAGTTAAATGTTGTCTTCTATATTGAAGTTTATATAATTTTTAATTATTTCAATGGTTTCTGTGATTACTAGGGTAATTATGCGAAATTGTTGCCAATATGTCAGACTCTATTTGTAAAGGTAAACGTGTTTATCTTAATCCAAGGAACAATACTACAATAATGTCCCAAGAACACTCTGTATAATGATATTAAGAGAGTAGTTAAAGCACACGTGTGTAATAATTTGTTTAATCAACAAATGTGATCATAAACAAAACTAACTGAGGCACAAACTAGGGTAATGGATACTGTTACCGGGGATAAGTAGCATGATGGTTCATTGTGATTAAACTGTGGGATTTACCATGTGTTGTATAGACAAACATATGTTCCACAACTGGTCAAGCAGGTTTAAATCCAAGGTTATAAGATGTTTTTAAATTTATTTTGGGTAGGACTATATTCTGGTTGATGGTAGTCCAATTTAGTGTTTGGGAGTAATCTAAAACTCAATTTAATGTTCGTAGTTGAGTTAATGTGGATAGTTTTGAAGTTGAGATATCGTAAAGCAATATTTGCAAAGAAGTACAATAAGTACAATATCTTTAAGAACAATAAGGTTTTGACCTTACCACTAATATACGAGTTGTATCTTAGATGGGTTACGCTTTGTGAAAAGAAATCCTCACCTTTTCCCCCTAGGTTGAAACCTACACAGTTAAAACCAAAGTGATCGAACCGACCTTTTAGTTACTCAACACTACCATCTTCGAAAATATAATGGAATCCGAGCTTTCAACGAATGTCATTCAGTCTCCAAAAGGCAAAGATTTATCTTTTGTACAGTATGAAGGATTGGTATCATTACAATAGTCAATGTAAATAATCTATAACTTAGTATACAAATAAAAATTAAATACAATTTGTTTGGGTATTTTTTTTATTATCTGACCAACTTGATTCAAGTTATCTTTAAACAATTTATTACGGAGTAATCAACTCCCACATGGCAAATAGGAACTGGGTTCAGAGTTTAACCAGAATTAGTCATCTTTTAGTGCCTCAAAAAGGAGTCAATGAGAACAGATTTAATTTGATATCTAGCAGTTCTGCAAACATATTTTTCAGGAAAATACGGTTTTGACCTAACTATAATACATACCAAAGGTTATATGTGAGAGATAACTCTTTGTGGAAAGAGATCCTCACGTTTTTCCTATTTTATAAACAAAAATTTCTAGCATTAAGAATTCGTCAAAGATAAAGTTCATTGTTTACACTATATTTTCAGTACCTGTTTGTTAAATGCTATAGTAATTATGAGTTGGTCAATACTCTTGGAGGATGTAACAATTTACCCAAAAATACCATCATAAAACATAAGCGGTTTAGGTTTAATAGCTTCACGATTTAAAATGAATTTGAACCAATTTATTTACACTTTCAATGATTAACATAACATTTTATTGTCATTATTACAAAATACTTTGTGTTGACACTAAAAACAAATATATTATGCTTGAAGCAGCTAGGTGAATGGTGATTGGTGTATCGGACTTGGCAATGTTGAGAAGAAATGGCGCGAGAAGACAAGGTGAAACATCCCCGAGGTTCGTTTACAAGTTGTTTGTCTTGTAAAGTAGACTTTCACGAGCCCATCTTCCGAGAGCATTTATTTAAACGTCTTTCTCGGTTGTTGCTTGGAAATTAAGCTAACACGAAAACTCGTTTATTTTAATCACACATTTTCTCATGGAGGCTAATACTCAATTATTATGTTCATAATTTCTTTGTTGGAAGTATTTCGTTAAAGATGCAAAACAATACGGTACTTAATTGCAAATACCGTCAACTAAAGACTTATTTGTTAAGAAGTTAAGACTTTGCACTAAATCTGTTTTTTATTAAGGTTGTTGCTATAGATAGTAGCATGTCAGTTTTGAAATGTTATTGCGGACGATTTCCGGCGTTCGTGACCAAGAAGAACACGACGTTTCCGAGACTGCAATCTGATCCCGTCTGCAGGTGAAATCCCCAAAAACATAACCCAAATATTAAAATAGTACAGACTAGCCGTAATCAACGTAAGCTGATCAGCCAAACACAACAAAACGCGAGTGCGTTTTTATTTTTAACAAAATAAAATCAATTTTTAATCTATAAAAGGTTAGTTTTTCAAGGATTTAAATATATTTGCTAATAAAAAATAAACAGAGATATAAACAGAGATGTTGTGTGTGTTTCATTGGTCAGCTAACATTGATTACCTCAAACAAGATAACTGTCTAATGTTTTGTATATGTTTAAGGTTACTTATACTTGAAGACGGGACCAGACTGCAGATCAAAAAATGTCATGTTCTTCTTGTTTACTAGCGACCAAGGACGTTTGTAATCTGTTGAATTCATGCAATAAATGGTGAAAAATTAATTAATTCAAAGTGCCGTTTAAACTGTGCGATTTTGTTTTCAATTTCAGCAGCACACTGCGAGTATGAAGACGCCTCGGTTAAACCAGCCGCAGTGGATGAGAAGGATTAACAGGATTAGTGGTGAGCTTCCTGGATGTGTTAAATCTGTTTCATCCTCACGGAAAATCCCCTTACGTGTTTACCTTCCATCATACTTTCCCACAGATCAAAAACTGCATCTTATTATATCTTTTTTAATACTCGTATAGAGTTAAAATTGATTTAGTTAGATTGGTAAAATATATCAATCGTGGTTGGATTAGTAAGTTGAACTGAATAAAACATGGATTGATTTAAAAGGTTGCAATGAGGGTTCAGAAATGTTTTTGATTTTAATTACCAAATAATACAAAGGTGAGTGAATATCTTATATAGTACTTGAAATATCTCATAAATTACCGTCCCAAATTGGTATTAAGTTTTTCTACAAATTACCATACTATTTTAAAAATATAAACAGTATAAACTCTTTTAAGTTGAAATTGAAAAATCTTTTATTCAAAAATCATTTTATAGTGTTGGCGAATTTATGGATGATTCAAATACAACTATTTTTTCCAACAACATTTCACCTATGTAGCAAGTAGTACTATAGGGGAACAGTATTTTGGTGATGGGTTTATTTTATTTGTTTTTATATTTAGATTTGTTTTTTGTCACACAAAACCTTTTTGTACATGACAAATAAAGTTGCTATTATTATTATATTATATTTGTATTATATTGAAAAGAAACACAGGTGTTTACCAAGCACTAAAAAGTTCCAAGAGTTTTAAATTCGTATTTTGAATAAACCAGAAAAATCAGCATTTTTGTTTTAACTTTTGAGCTAATCTTCTAATCTTCCACCCAATATCCTGTGTAAAACGTGACGATGAAGTGTTAGCATGGCAAAATGATCAGACATTCTGTGGGGTTAGAGCCTGTCTAGTGTATCGTGTTTTTTGCTTGCTTTAATAAAGTCATTCAAAGACCCCAGAGATTGAACGCAGAAATAAAGCCACACTCGTTAATGTAGCTTCCTACCCCACCACTGTAGTCCAGGGAGAGTTACCCTTTTTGCGAACAAATGGACTTGCACAACCACTGTGGTTTGGTGTTCTTTGCAAGCAGCTTTCTCTGTAACATCCGCAATATATTTGTGTACCACAGCTTTACTTCTAGCTTGTGCTTTAGATTCAATCATGAAACAGCATAGTTTATTCGTTTGCTTCTAAATAATTGTCTTTTCATGGGGTTGATGAGACTGTCTATTAAAGAAATAGAAAGTAGATGCTGATATTAACTAATATTAGTTAACGTGAAGTTTTGAATAATATTTAATATGTTACCTTTTTTCTTCGACTGATCTTAACTAATTTAATTCCGAAATTTGTAAATAATAGTCAGTGATTTATGAAAGTAACAGCTACTGCATGTACAACATATTTCATGACATTTTTCCTACTGCTGTCTGGGTTGTTTGCCCACTCATATTGAATAGTTATGAAACATCATGAATTGTTGATTAAATTACACACATAGTAAATTTTAACAGAAAATTTTGAATATTCAAATGACCGTATTCTTATATTTTAAATTAAATATAAAATAAAATACAATGTGTATAGTTTCCATGAAAGGTATGATGATGACTTTGACTTATTTGAGTCGTAGGGTTAACCAAATGTTTAAGAATATCTTATTACACTAAAGAAGGATAAATAGTCAATAAAATGGGTTAAGGAAAAACTTATATATTTCGTATTTTTACAAAACTTTTCGAGGGAAGAAAATGGAGAATTAAGCCCTATAAGAGTACTTTAGTTACACAAAAATATCCAGGTTCAAAAGGGTCACTCGAATTTAATTTTCTAATTTTCGCTAAACAAATCAAACAAGATGACCAAACTGCACCTATTGTTATATTAAGTTGATCCATCTAATTTTCAATGAAGGAAATCGCAGATAAAAGAAAGAGGACAATGAAAATAAGACAATAACAGAGAAGCAGACCCATTCATTTCAACAAACCTTTATTTAGCTCCAACATGTCTCCGTTTAACCTTTAGTAGCTTTCTGTGTAAACCCTCTTTGTATCAGCGTTGTGGGTTTTAACGTTAAGCTTTAAACGGGTTTCAACAAGAAAGTTCAACGTCCTATAACGGTTTAAAACTGTACAATAACCAAGATTGTTTGATGGTAAAAGAAGACATATTGTTTCCAATAATTACTTTCATGTTAGTCTTTGTATTGTGAATTAAAACCTTTTACGATATACTCGTATACATATTCTGAAGCGTTCAATTTGTCTTTCATCTTAACATATTTTAAACTTATGAGAAAAAATTGAAAATTGATGGAACCTATTGATGGATTTATTTTTGTGGGAGCTTGGGGTATAAATATTGTTAGTGATAATTCATCAGTTACTGTTCGTTGGCAATTTTATTGGCAGTTTAAAACTCTTTTTTGCGAACAAAAAGTTCTGAGGTAACAATTAAAGTACTTTAAAATAACGGTGGAGAACTATTTAAAGGATGAAAATATAATACTTGAATTGAGAATTTGAGACAAAAGCATTAGATTCACTTCCGTAAAACCACTGTAGAATATAAAATAGCTTTGCTAAATAGTTCACTCTTTAACCTATTCTAAATTTGTGTGTATAGCATCGACTTATGTAACCAATGTAAACTGTTCAGCATTTTTAACCCTGCAACAAGTGACTTTTCTTTAGAAAATGTTGACTGATTGATACTATATCATTACTATTGTTGTAATTTCTTAGAATAATAAACTTGTTTGGCAAATAAGTTATGTTCAAATTTATATTAGAATATTAAGAATGTACTTAAAGATTGTGAGGTATAATATTTGCATAGTCTTAAATAGAAGTCAGTATTACCAGTTTAGAGATACAATAGACACTGAAAGTATATTTTGACAACATCACAAATTATTGTTAACTGCGTTACTTGTGACATGCAGAAAACAAACTTTAAAGTGTGTTGGTTGAACAAAAGGTAATATTTAGAGCTGTAAACTAAAGGTAGAACTGCAAAAAGCTTCTTTTGTAAAGAGTTCAGATGAATCACCGTAAATTACGGAGAAAGTCAATTTGTCCAAAAGTTTTAAACCGTCGTTTTCGGAGAAACTTGGACAACTCAGCCTCCGAGTTCTAACTGTGTTCGTTATTCCTACGCCAATTACGTTCCAATTATTGTGTTACGTTTTCATTCATTAGTTATAAACACGTGCATTAATTGACGATATAATTAAATTTATTTATTTTTAATATAGTTTAACTATGTGCTTTGCAAATATACTAAATATATTCTGTTTCACTCTCAAATTGATTTTATGCAAGGAAAGCTGCTCAACCTGAAAATTTCGCTCTATAGTGGCAATGTACTCGTATAAGGAAAATACGTTGTTTTCTTTCAAAAATTGGACCAGGGGGTGGACTCATGAGTTCTCGAATTTTTCAGCCAGCCCCGCTTTTCTCACTCTAATGATTTTCCTTTTCCATTTACAAACTGAACACAATCTTGGGATCGCTTTTGTAGAATAAGTAGGCTAATTGTGTCTATGTTAAATAGTTTATTGTTATTTAGAAAGTATAATTTTTAGATGGGATTTAATGTATATTTGTATTAATGTGGTAGATAGCATGTACTATAGGAAACCTTGTAAATATTATGAATAGCTGGGTGTCTGGTATGCTAGCCTTGTTGCCTAGGGATTAGCTTACCAGTATATAGATCTTAATTGTATAAACGCTAAATAGCTAATTTATTACTAAATAAATTTGAAGACAAAATATTTGGACCGCCTATGCTAACCTTACCAGAGTATAGATCTAAATTGTTAAACCTAAATAGCTAATTTATTACTAAATAAATTTGAGTAGTATAGTTAGAGTAAGGTCATAGGTGGGTAGACAGGTTGGAGAGAGGTTTTGGACAGGTGATGGGTGTGTAGTGTTTGGGCATCGGCTACATGGCTTTTGAGCGAGCCGAGCTGGATGGTGTTGGTAGGGTAAGTTTTGTTAAGTTTAGTTTCTTTGTTTGTAAGGTTTAAGCGCTAGGATTTCTTTGGTTTTGTCGGATTGAAAGGATAAGTTTGTAATAGTAAATAGTCTTACAGTAGTACTAGTCTAATAATCCGAGTTACGCCTTAAAATTAATGCAAGACAATGACGCTTTTCCATTTTATTGCATTACGCCCCTAAAATGCGTATAACGGTGTAAACTCTCCCTCGTGACGAAAAATTCTCTATGATTCACGGTATCGCTCGTGGCTACATGACACGTTTGTTTTATTCTTTGATAAGTATTAATTATTACCCAACGTTCGTTTCAACTCATCCCATCAAACAATTAGTTAAATGTGTCTAATTAGCCAGGTTAAACTTATCTAAAGCCGCTTTGTGACGTGGTTGTCAAAAGAGGAAGGATTCAAGGATAAGTTTTGTTCCTGGAAAGTAGTGAAGGTTGAAGTTTCAAGTTGCTGTTGGTGAAGTAAGTTGGCAACTTTGTGAACTGTACTGACCTTTGAACACTTATCTTCCGCCACTTAACACCGTCTTGATCTTACGTTCACAACACAACCCGGTTCACAACCTTTACAGTCTGTAATATATAAACCAAAACGCTCTTAGGATCGCCTGGCGGTTCATATAGAAGTTACGAACACTTCATTGATATCAACGCCTACATCCTATTCAACACTAACGATAATATTTTCAAACACTAATGAACACTCACTGAGGGGTGAAGCTACACATCATAAAAATCTACGTTTTGTAGTACTTCATTTTATAGAATAGTTTTACATAATTAATTTAATCTGTTTGTCTATGAAGTGAGTCAGAGGTAATCGAAAATGGAACCGTGTACAATAAACCCTTACGTAGGCTTCCTAAACTTACTCAGTTACTAAATTTGAAAAATTATCGTGGACTTTTCTATCGTTAGTGGATAAAAAGGACACCACGTTTCAGGATCTGCGGTGAAAAGTAACATAGCTCATAACATTGGAGCTACTCTAAAGTAACCAACGACAAACACAATTAAACATCGTATAATTTGTCTGTAGGATAACCGTAAACTATATTCCTTTAACACAATACGTCAGACTAACTGCATGTGGCGGACGCCAACGAGACAAAAGCAGGCCGCGAATGAACCTGCGTGAATTCGGAGACCCATTGTTTGTTACGGTCGAATGCACAGCCATCATCGAAACTAGAATTATCATGTTCTAAAACCTGAGAATTGTCTACGGTGATATATAAATTAAAGTTCCGGATAGTGAATGAATGTGAACGAATCGGGGCCGCGTTTTGTGAACTGTCAGACTGTGTAAGGTCCCACCTTGTAAACAATATTCCTTTAACAAGTAAAGAAACAAACAGAAACTCGCGCCGGAGTTAAACTGTGAAGTGTAAATATACGTCCATTGGTGAATAAATAATTGTGTAATTAGTGTAATAAGTAGACTGTAAATAAATAGTGAGTTAACAAAGACTGACGCCTTATTAGTCGTAACCCGTGAAAAACAGTTACCAACCAAACGACCGTGTATTGTAGTATTTCTAGACAACTTGCCATCTCCTCTCGTTATTTTGCACAATGGGGTGACAATTAAAAACTGCCAAATTATTTAATAAATGATCGCTCACCTAAGTTTTGAACATTTTTACCTTTGGTGACGGAAGCTTAAACGCAGGACTGTAGGAAACTTCTCTAAATTTTAATAGAGTGCTAATATTAAAATCAACACAATCGTTTTACTTTATAGAATGCTAGGTTCGCCAATACTTTAGGGACCTGATTCATATATCTGATTTTAATCCTGTTATCTCAATAAGATCACCTTTGAAACGACGAATATTTGTTTAACGACGGCTATTATTTCCTCGTGAATTACGATGAGCACCCGGAAGACTCTAGAGGCAACTCATTTCAAACAGCTTCAACTTGTTATGAACTTGTTTCCAAGTCATTACAAGATATTCACCTGGCAAATATTATTTCTACTCCGATCAGTTTATTAAAACATTGAACCAATTATGTATTAAAATAAAGTTAGTTTGAACGCAAACGTTTCTATATAAACTTACTTAAAGAATCGGGTCTAAATTCCTAGGTTATAACAACTACCTTTATAAATGAAAAGTAATTAAAAATACTAATTACAATAAAGTTAATTTTGTGTAGTACGTTTAAATCTAATAGATATAGGTAAAAATTACTGTAGTGATACAAAATTATGTATACAATGACAGCATCTTTGTACTTTACCACATTAGTTTTTAATTTTTACAAAATTCATTTTAAAATAATAAGTATAGAATTTGTTCACTAAACAAGAGTTCAAGCTCACGCTTAAGATAATTTTCTAAATCTTGTTCTTAATATTTTAAATTTTAATATATCAACATTTTTATCAATTTATACGAGTATTTATGAATGTATTTCAAACTATTCTTTGAATCTGTTTACCCAATTTACAAAGTATCAATCGCAAGAAAACAAAATTTTACATTAAAATTACCAAATCACAACACATTTTTTATACACATTTTCCAGACTACAACATAGCATACTTTTTTAATAAACTACCAGACAAATTAAAAAAAGAAGCAAATATTAACAAATTTAAAAATGTTCCTCTTAAGAAAAGTACACGACTCAATTAGGTTATATTTGGAAGATGATTTGAAGAGAAAGGTTTGGTTTGCAGAAGCCTAAATTTGTTTTGTTTTTCCTCATTTTACTTATATTAGTTGTTTTTGATTTACTTATACTTTAATATTCATTTTTTATACTGTTATATACTTTGTTATTCTTATATTTCTGTTTTTCTTTTGTTATATACTGTCATACAAAAGACCGACTTTTGTCATAGGAAAATAAACTATGGTTACTATACCAGTTGTTTATAGCTCTCCACTACCTCTGTCGGTTTCAGACCGCTGATCATACTAAGGAATCTATTGGGAAATTAAGTGGGGGTAATCAGATGTAATTATTTCTTCATGTTTTGGGAGTTCACCATTATATGATGGGCTAAAAAATGCACGAGTAATGATCCCATGTAAATTGATTCCTTGCCCATATAAAGTACCATGAATGGCTGAAAACTGTCATCCCTGTTTTACTTTTTTTATTGATAAAGTACTTTTTTATTGTTGATTTTTTTTTGGGTTGGGACTATACAATTTAAGTGTACTAATATTATTTAGGACTTTCCATTTTTTAAGAGGAAGTTTGGAAATTACTTCATAACAATCATACGTAATGGTTCTGGTAAAATTTTAAATATACTGCAAAGTATCGGGAAACTCGGTCGATGGCAAAGGTAGGCTAAATATATTTAACACACAGTGAACTAAACATGTGTAAACATACTATACACTTTGCCAACGCTAACATTTACAGTACATAAAGCAGTTAATCGAAGGTAAATTAAAGAACTTCAACAAAAAATTCAACTTAATAGGTTTTAAAAAATCAATCGGACAACTCTTCCGATCAGAGCACTCACTGTGGTCAGTCTGAACGTGACGAGGAGCTGTGTGCGTTTTCTAAAAAGTAGTTTTCGTTTTGCCTCGTTTTGTTTTGATTGTTTAATTAAATGTAACAAAGTTCAGCAGTGTAGTTTTGGGCCATTTCTACATACAGTGACAAGAATGTTGCGTCAGAAACGGTTGCAATTCTGTGTCACACTTATCAACACATGTGAGCAAAATAAGAGTGTAACGAGTATTTCCCAAATTCAAGATGGCGCCATGTTCTGTACAGTGTACAGTGACAAGACACATGGCATGTTGTTAACTGTCAACAGTTCGGAACTGTGACAAGGCAATTGTTCAGAAAAAAACGTTAATATTGCAAAATTCTTTGTAGTCTGTGTCATACTGATATCAACACAGTGACACAAGGTTAGTCTGATCACTATCTATGTTTTCGTGGGCCATGTTCTGTACAGTGTTCAGTGACAAGACACATGGCATGTTGTTAACTGTAACAGTTGAACTGGCAATGTCACACAATTTAAAGTCTGTGTCATACTGATATCAACACAGTGACACAAGGTTAGTCTGATCACTATCTATGTTTGCGTGGGCCATGTTCTGTACAGTGTTCAGTGACAAGACACATGGCATGTTGTTAACTGTAACAGTTGAACGACAATGCCCACGTAGTCTGTGTCACACATCAACACTGACACACAGTGTCTGATCACTATCTAGTGTTTTAGCCAATACCAGCATGACCACCCTTGACCCATACTCAACAGTTGAATCTTGCTCCACGCGACTTTTTTCCAGACTAAAATTACATAAAATATAACCGTTATGACGAAAATGAAGGAGTGAACACAGTGACAAACGAGTCTGATCACTATCTACGTTTGCGTGGGCCATGTTCTGTAAGTGATCAGTGACAAGACACATGGCATGAGGTGCTTTAAACTGTAACATTGAACTGTGACAAGGAATGGACAAATGCAGTCTGTGTACACTGATATCAACAATGGAGTGATACTGATCTACGTTTGGTATACAGTGTTGTGACAAGACAATGGCATTGTTAACTGTAAAAAGTTAACAAAATATGTGAATAGAATGTCACACGTTATTTTGGGTACGCCCTCGTATACTGCAAATAGAACACAGTGACACACGAGTTGGTCAACTATCTACGTAGGTTCTAAAGTGACAAGACACATGGCATGTTGTTAACTGTAACAGTTTAACTGTGACAAGGCAATGTCACACACAAGCTTTGTAGTCTGTGTCATACTGATATCAACACAGTGACACAAGGTTAGTTGGTCTGATCACTATCTACATGTGTCACACACAAACCAGTTTGTACAGTGACAAGACACATAAACTGTAACAGTTAATCGAAGTCTGGTAAATTAAAGAACTTACAGTGACAAACAATTCTGTAACTTAATAGGCTTTGTAGTCTGTGTCAACTGATATCAATCGGACAGTGAAATTGCGGGCCATGTTCTGTAGTGTTCAGACAAAATACATGGCATGTTGTTAACTGTAACAGTTGAACTGTGACGAAACGATGTCACACACATTCTATGTAGTCTGTGTCATACTGATATCAACACAGTGACACAAGGTTAGTCTGATCACTATCTACGTTTGCGTGGGCCATGTTCTGTACAGTGTTCAGTGACAAGACACATGCCATGTTGTTAACTGTAACAGTTGAACTGTGACGAGGCAATGTCACACACAAGCTTTGTAGTCTGTGTCATACTGATATCAACACAGTGACACAAGGTTAGTCTGATCACTATCTACGTTTGCGTGGGCCATGTTCTGTACAGTGTTCAGTGACAAGACACATGGCATGTTGTTAACTGTAACAGTTGAACTGTGACAAGGCAATGTCACACACAAGCTTTGTAGTCTGTGTCATACTGATATCAACACAGTGACACACGAGTTGGTCTGATCATTATCTACGTTTGCGTGGGCCATGTTCTGTACAGTGTATAAAGACAAGATTTCGTTATAACAACTGTGTTGTTCTTTGATGTGTTTTTCGTTTGAAAATTATAAAAAAGATGGTGTTGTCGTTTTTGGTAGGTCAAGTTATGTAAACCTTGATATGCTTTGCACGGTTGTCGAGGTGTTTTACTGGTTTGCTAACTTTAAATCGCTGTTTTTTATCCTTATCATCGTTCAAAATAAATAACATTTTATCAACGGGGATATTTTTGTTTTTGCTGTCTATTTGGGTTTGCCGATAGAATGAGTAATCCTCACTGTTATTTTAAAGTATTCATTTATTCGTCCAAGGTTACGGCGTCTCCTTTTGCTGAAAACGTTCTTGTCAACTTCAATAGCCTGACGCCTATTAGAAATTCTTAACACGTTTTGGGCTTGACAGTTTTGAGTTAACTTTTTATTTGGTCGGGAATACAAAATTAGGGATGTTGCCAGCAAATATCTCAATAACCTACTAACACAATCGAAGGGCAATGCCTATTTTAATTATGAGTTAATAGCGAAAATACACTGCTCTAATAATCCTATCATGGGTTTTAAACTGGAAATAAACAATTATTTGGCACAATGGTGTTTTTTCAATATTTGTAACAAAAATAACATTATCTTAAAATAACTCCTGCAGACCCAAGATAATAGATAATACGTGTTAGAAAAAACTGAAAATTGGGAAAGTTCTGTCTAAAGAACATCGATAAAACTTTTATTATAAGCTTGCATTTACAGAACAATTATTTGTTTACTGAATATACGTACCTATTGGGGCTATTAAATAATACGGCATAATATAACGAGAGTGATAGGCACAGTTTTTAATTTTATTTAGTTCGATTTAAAATAATTAAAATAAAATACAATTTTATGCTAATTATCCAAAATAAAGTTAAATTAAAAAAAAATTAAACCTTAAAATTAATAGTTTTGAGCAATTTTGGGTTTTACTTATAAGGGGTTTTAATTGAGCATTATAAACAATTTAACTATCCGTCAATCTACTTTGGGAATATACGAACTTGTTTAAAAGAAAACACCTTGGCTAGCAGGTGTTTTTTAATACAAATACTTAATTTGTCGAGTATGTCCTATATGTAATCGCTTTGATAATCACTACAAAAGCTCTGATAAGTATGAAAAATGAGGCACTTACAAACGTACTAATAGTAATATTTGTAATAGCACATTTAAGAACATTTAGTAGTAGCTTCAAAGAGCACGTTCAAGCCTTCAAATAACAATACAATCCTACATTTTATGCACTTTTGCAGATTATTTAATAAATATCTTAACCAAGGCGTCATCTGAAACAACAAACACACCTGATAATATTCGTTCTGACCTATTTTCAACAAAATACTAATCAAGCTTTCGTGCCAAATAATATACAGAAATTATTATTTAATTTTCAGTATCATCCAGTTTGCAAATCTAACATTGAAATTAACTCGTTACATTGAATGCGTGATTTGTGAACGAATAAACAAATAAGGTTAGCGGTAAATTAACTGTTTTATTACTGTTTGTTGTTATATTTACAACACTTCATTCTGTTAAAGTTAATTGTGGAAAACGTTGTGCTTGGTAGTTCAAGTGTGCGTTAGATTTTTAATTAAGTATATAATGTTCTTTAAAATACTCTGAGGGATATATCACAACCCTATAATAATCCAATAGAGTATTTTGAAAACAAATTTGTCATTCAACATTGTATGTGAAACTTGATTTTGTGTCATCTTTAAATTGGTATAAAAAAGAGGGTGAGATAAAAGATTTTTCTTTGCGTCGTTGAATTTGGGTTAAAACTGTCTTTCTTTTAAGGTGCCACAAGGGGGTATTTTTTTAACGGGTAGCTCTCCCTACATTTTGGATTTTGAATGGAGGGGAGGTGGCGCAGAGTAAGTCAAAAATATTTAAAAACCCTATAAAAGGATTTTTAAAATATTTTCTTTTTCAAAGGTTAAGGGGAGACATTTAAAACTGACCCTGTATAAATTACACTGAGGAACACGCATTTACTCTAATTTAATTCTGTTTTCATTAGGACTCGTATAACTCATTACTAGGGATGTAAGATGTTCGAATAAGTCTCAAGAGATTGCAGTTCTAAGATTGGCTCGAGTAACGAATGAAATCCGATTCCTCTTCCAATCTTCTTTCTCTTAAAAAACGCCTTCAGAGACTTCCTGTCAGAGTAGGTTTCACTGTCCATTGACACGTTATGATTTGACTCGATAATTATAAATTTGACATATCATGTTTTCTCCAATGGTTTTGAAGAAAATAAGTTGAAAATAAATCTATCAAAAACAAAGCTAATGACATTTTGCATAAACAATAGTATTGAAAATCAAAGATTGGATCTAAAACATTAATGAATTGATATTTCATCAAGTGACTTAGTGAAATTCTTAAGTTTAAATTTGGATAAGAACTTAAAATACAAGAACCAGATTGATTCTAGTTATTCGTAAAACCTAAAGACGCTTTTAATTTATAAACAGAGCTAAAAACTACATTACATAAACTAAACTTCTACTGTACGAATTAAACACGAAACATAAAATTAAATATTGTGTCACTTTGTTTTTACGTTTTATCACAATACTATTCAATTTACAACTAACTCAGACTGAACATTTTCAGATTTTTTTATCAATAAATGTTAACATCAAAAACGACAAAACTTGGACGAATAAAATTAAACGTTATTATTTCCTGACGAAATAAAAACTTGCAACTGTAAAACGGCGATGCGTAGAAACAGCTGTTAAACAATCCGGATTAGCCTGTGTAAGCCAGACGATCAGCTGTTGATGAGGTTTTGATGTCAGTTAGCACTCTGGTCAATCATCGTGATTATCAACAACAGATAATGAATCAGCTGATCTGTGTTGTTAAAAGTACAAGCTTGCTTTCATTAGAGGAACTTCGACAGAAATGAGAGAACGTTTCTCAAGTAAACCTTATTTGGAAAAAATACCACGATTATGATGAAGTTTGGATTTATTAAATTTATCGATTAATCAACCACCCATGAAATTGGTTGTTTAGAATTTCACTATTAAGGCGGAGGAACACGTTTAGATAGGTGATTCTTTATGGCTTGTTGAAAGAAGGAACTTCTTGATACGTGACTAGGAAACAAACTGTTTTATTTCCACATCGAGATGGCTCATAAAGTCAATGTGTACATTCTTTGCAAACCTAATTAAATAAATAACGGTTTTGATTGAAGTAAAACGTCTTTGAATAAGAATGTGTGCTTAGAATTAGTTCATAGTAGTTCTTTAAGCCGTTAGTTTCAAAAGCTCCTGCCACAATTTGGGAACAATTTACAAGCACACTTCATGCATGTGGTAACGGAATTCGTTGTTTACATTCGACTGGGGCCTCCGTGTGTGCGTCGCACAATAAGATAAGCAAGTAATAAGAATTATTTATTTACATACTTGTAAATTACAGAATTTGTTGACAAATATATGGACAGTAATTTTTCTCACATTAACAGAATAATACTTTTCAATGTTGTTTACCTGTCAAACTGTCAGGGCTTCCACACAAATAATTACTTAGATAAAATAAACTGGTTTTAAGCCCCTATTGTGACAAATATGGAAATTTAGGGCCTCTGAGGCACAAGGCCTATTTAGCTGGTGGTTGCCCATTTCTGAATTTGCTTAAATGCAGTGTTCAGACAGATGTGTAAAGAAACGGTGTTACTTCTTGTCAAGTTTTTAACATAAAGAAATACTGTACCATAAAGAATGCCATAGAGAAAGAATACCATAGAGTATAACCATAAAGAGCTACGTATCCAAACGTGTTCCTCCTCTTAAACAGTGTAATTCAACCCACTAATATAAAGTGTGGTTGACCAATCAATTAGTGTAATAAATCATAACGTACTCATAATCGTAGTATTCTTTTAAGTATGGTTTTTATTGAGAAATGCTTTCTCATTTTTGATGACATTCCTTTCTCGAAAGCAAGTTTAAACTTTAACAACACAGGTCAGCTGATTCTTTGTCCCATAACCCACTTTTTGTGAGTTAAAAGACAAATAAAATGTTAAAAAAAAAAAATGAGTGAAACAGTGTTTTGTAAACATTGTTAAGAGAGTTTTTAAGTAGTTCCGATATTGCCATCTTAAAAGTCCCAGAAATGATTAACAGGATAATAATACCCTCCTACCCACAATATTTACAGGCTGCATACACGATGGTATTTATATTCAACACTAATCAAAAGCCTTTAAAATTATTGAAACATTTTCGTTACATATTATGGTGGCTAAGATATGGTTTCCTTAGCGGTGACCGCTACATTACGTCCGTGATATGGCGGTGAGTTTTGTTTTCAATGCAATCAGATGACATTGGTTTCCTAGAGAATTGTGGACTTAATTGTGGTCTTTCTCACCAGGTGACACATTTTTTGTAAATAAAAGGCAAGCTCGTCCATTTCTACATACGTAAATTAAACTTTAACTAGATAATAAAAACACGTCAAAAGTTCTTTTTTCAACATCTGTGTAAATATCGTGTTACGGCCGTAATTTAGCGGTCACCGCTTACCTAGGAAACCGTAGCTTAGGAAGTGGGCTTTTTATTTCTCAAAAAGAAACCTTACAAACTCAAAGAAAGGTAATCACATCTTACTACTAAGAGAGTTTTTATTAAATTAAAAGAGTGAAAGCGTTGAGAACAAAAGAAAGCTCGAGTAAAAGGAGTTCATTAAATATTTCACAGCTCTTTCTGACCTGGAATTAGTCTGTTTGACTCCATTGTAAGAGCTGTCCTCACATACCTTTGCTCTTTGTGCTTCCAACAATATCACTGACAGTTCGCTGACAACATTGTTTGATATAAGAACTACTCTTTCTTAGAGCAAAGAGTGTGTGATATATTTATCGTTTCTCGATACTAAAAATACTAAGGTTACTGTTTAATATTCAAACATTGGTTGTCCTTGATTTGAACATCAGAAACTCTTCTGAAGTAAATCATGCTTTGGGTACAATCAGGCAGAAAAATCAGGATTTACCGGACAAACAACCATTGTGTAGGCTAAGTATTGTAAAGAAGATACATACAATTCTCGTTGCAATAAACGTTGTCAGTTGTTTTGTTCAAGATGGCTTATCTGAGAGTGTTCTTCATTAGCATTTATATTAGAGATTGTTCGCTTCGAAATTTATTAGTGCGATGAAAGCTATTTGTTATCTAGTTGTCTACTGGATATTGTATCCATTTATTCAATAATATCTGACTTTATTATTTGACATATGAGGTTTGTACAAGCATGTCCAGGTGGTATACTAACACGGAATCAGGTCAGGTGATATGAGTTTGATAGTTAGAAACCAATTTCCAAGCCCATGCCGACCCTTACCCACCCATTATTCTGTAATCTTCCCTGCCCAAACCAATCATGTAAGCAACTACGATCGACCCTTTGCTACTGTGTTCTTTTCATGTACGTATTTTGGAAAGTTGTATTATTCTAAAGTCCTTATATTTATTTTTAAATGATGTTGGGTCGTAATTGCTTCAAACCTGCCCCATCTTATATAATAAACAACTATCTCACCCGTTTGAGAATGTTAATAAATATAAAAATTAATGGAAACTGCAGCTGTGCACCTTTCTTACCCTAGCCAATAACTACGCACTGTAGAAAGTACCAACAACCTCCCGTTTCTCAGGTACGTCTAGCAACAAGTCTGTCAGGTACGGTCTGAAAGATTGAAAAGATTTATTCAAGATTAACCTTCTGGAATTGGTATTGAATATATAACAGGTAACGTACTTTTCAACGTCACAATCCCTTCAGTGTTGTGAACTTAGTTACAACACCTAATGATCTTTTCAATAGTGTCACAGCCAATGAGAACATCGAAATCGGACATCCCTTCTACCAGTCCTCCCATCATTAGGTTAGCAGACAATCAGAGACTGATGGTACTCCTAAGCAAGGCCGAAATATCACAAGCTAAATAATTTGATGTTTCGACGCGATGTAAAGCAAAAGAACTAGGTCATAGTTGTGACACCAGCCGAGAAACCTAAGAGTTACCTATACAATTATTGCTATATTCATAAACCTTACCTACCTAGACCTATGTATAACCTATGTATGTATTTCTTTTACTTTCACTTGTTTATAGTCTAACAATTCAGAGCAGAACTACTAGCTCTAGCACATCAACATGTCAACATGTCACACAGAACTGAAGAGTCTTGAGACTGAGAAGGGGATGACAATCTGCCAAGTCAGGAGCTGCTTATCTGCCTCTCTCAGACTCAGAGTGGTGGAGAGCTATCGATCCTCTAGCAGATTGTTTCATCGGCTTTATATCACAGTCAGTCCAACAATTCAGAGCAGAACTACTAGCTCTAGCACATCAACATGTCACACAGAACTGAAGAGTCTTGAGACTGAGAAGGGGATGACAATCTGCCAAGTCAGGAGTTGATTATCTGCCTCTCTCAGACTCAGAGTGGTGGAGAGCTATCTATTTATATATTTACTCTTAATCTTTTGTCACGTGATAGCCTATTCCGAGTGTTTTAGGATGTATGTTTTCAATGCGTGTTTAACAGCTAGTAGTCAGTGTTCAACAGCTAGTAATTATTGTAAACTATGATTTTTATTTATAACCTTCAAAAGCTTCTAATGATTCTAATGATTAACTTGCCTCTGTATATTATGAAAGGTCAAATCCGTTAGTTGCACTCTTGGTCTGAAATTTCCCTCGACTTATATTTCAACCTTTCAATAACTATAGTCTGCTTAAGTTAAAGCTATCTCAAGTAATGTTTACTATAACCAAAAAACATTGCTTCTGTCGGTTGCTGATGGTAAATAAATGTGTGTATTTTATTTTATTAATTTGAAGCTTTGTTAGTTTGCTTTTATTATCCTTTGGTAAAACACTGCATTAAGGCTAACTTTAAATCAGCAACCTTTTGCAATAACCTCTTTGGAATGAAGTTATGCTGTATTTTACGTTAATGTGCTTTCTGTCATCTCTATTCAATGCGTGACATTAATTTGTTATTAGTACTTACTTAGACTACTAAATGTTTAAATAAAATAAGGGATTTTTTAAGACACTTATTTGTTTTATTGTTTCTTCTTCTATGCATGGAACGCGTTGAATGGTTAATGAAAGATTCAGAAACGATTAAGGTCTTTACATATTTTTACGAAATGTGTACATTTTTATAATATTTCGCGTTTATTGATCGGGTTTTATAACTCTTCATTCATAAGTTTTTCTCCCCCGACCTAATTGAATCTGTGATTTCTCCAGACAAAACAAGAGCATGCCGGAAAGACAAGAAAATAGAAGCTGTCAATGCCAAATCCACTCACCGCTCTCTTCACTGGTCATTTCCTTTTAACCTCAATTCTAGAGAAACTTGATAAGCACTGTTATAGTGGTTATGTTTGGTTATAATTACCCCATCATGTATAATTTTAATTCATTACATGTTGTATAGCACTATAAGAGGAGTTTACTATGCACACCATTGTTAATTTTAATTCGCCTACATGGTTATGGTTTATAATGGTTATTAATGTCATACTGTATTTCTACATGCCTTTTTCACTACTTAATGTGCTGTTTAGTCATCCAAAGAAAAATATTAATTGTTGAAATATGTTATATCTCGTATATATAAATATGTTGTGTTTATGTTACACAAACTTACAAACGAAAAATGTGAAATATTGTAAAGAAACACTACTTTAAATAACCATAAGATGTTTAAAGACGCTTCCGTTAAAACTTTGTCACATAGGTTTCCTCCGATTTTGATATTGTAGCTCTCACTGAAACCTGGCTAATCCCTGATATTAGCAATGGTGAAATGTTTAATGATGAGTTTAGTGTTCCGAAGGGACAGGGATAGGTTAGCTACAGGGTTAGCCATGGGAGGAGGGTTTTATTAGCGTAATAGCACTTTGCATTCTGAACAAATTTTGTTTGACAGGCCTGAAGAAATGGTTTGGGTTAGAGTTAATGATGGGAAAGGGTTTTCCTTATTAATAGGCGTAATTTATTTCAAATCAATTCTAAACTAGATGTATATATGAATTTTTTGAATTTGTTGGAAGGCTTCATGATAAGTATAACTGTAAAATGTGTATTTTGGTGATTTTAATTTAGCAATTTTTCCAAACGAAGATCTAAATAAAGGTAATAATTATCTTAAAGAACTAAGCAATTTTCTGAGTCTAGAACATTTGTCTATGTATAACTTCATTCAAAACTTTCAAGGAAAAACATTGGATTTAGCTATATCAGACTGGCCACAGCTGGGCTTAGCTTCCATTTGTAGTGACCCACTAGTAAATGAGGATAAACCATCCTGCATTGATATTTGAATCTACCATCTGGAATAAGGGGAAAGTAAATGTAACAAAGCTGACTACAACTTCAAAAGCAAGTTTTTAAATATCTATGAAGATTTAAGAGTTGTTAATTGGTGTTTTAAAAGACATTAATGATCCAAATTTAGCTGTGGAGCTTTTTACAATAATTTACAAAATACTGGACGATTGGTGTCCAAGAAAGTACACACAAAATTGCAAGTACCCAGTCTGGTATAGCCGTGATCTGATTTATCAAATCAAAACAAAACATAAGTTTAGGAAAAAGTTCCAACGTAATGGAAAGCAAGCTGATTTGGATGAATTTAAAAGACTGAGAGGGGTTGTGAAGCGCAAAATTAAGGGTGATTATGCTAGTTATTTAAATAATGTAGAAAACAACGTTAATATAGACATTAGAAAGTTTTGGGATTTCATAAAAAATACAAGGAACCACAGTAATGTGAGTAGTAGTATGACTAAAGATAATGTAGATTTTAAAGGCGATAGTCAGATAGCAAATGCATTCGCTGATCACTTTAAACTGACCTTTGCTGCGCCACTTTAAATAGCGGGGCGAATGACCTTGACACTGAACGGCCTGCTCGCAGTCTTTTAATTTCTCAGGTAACTGAGGGTGAAGTGTTCAAGGCTATTAAACAGCTTAAACCCAAAAGATCTGCTGGACCAGATAAAATACCTTCTTATGTTTTTAGGGTTGTTGTGACTTTTTGTTGAGCCATTGTGCATTATTTTTAACCTGTGTTTAAGTCAAAATATTTGTCCAGACGCTTTTAAGCTAACTAGAGTTACCCTATATTTAAGAGTGGCGATCAAAAGCAAATTCAAAATTACCGCCCTGTTGCGGTGTTATCAACTCCTTCTAAGATATTTGAGATTATTTTATGTGAAAGAATTACGTTTTATCTTAAACCTGTTATGTCTGATGCTCAACATGGTTTCTTGGCAAAAAGTCTATTGTTACCAACGAGATGAATTTTCTGAATATGTTTCTACTAAACTAGACCATAATTCTCAAGTAGATGCGATTTTACAGACTTAGCTAAAGCATTTGATAGAGTTGATTATGGCGTACTTATAAATAAAATGCATAATGTTGGGTTTTCGTGTAGTTTGTTAAACTTTTCAAATCTTACTTCTTTGAAAGAATACAATACGTTTCATATAAAGGCTGTGATTCAGTAGATATATTGTGACTTCGGGTGTCCCTCAAGGGTCAAATCTAGGCCCGTGTTTATTTAACTTATTTATAATGATATTGCAAATTGTGTAACCTTTCTTCTTTACGCAGACGATTTGAAACTTTATAAGGAAATTATAACTAATGACGACACGCAATTACAGGAGGATTTAAACGCTGTTTTGCGTGGAGCTGTCAAAACAAAATTTCATTCAATATTAAAAAATGCAAAACTATGACGTTTACAAAGAAAAGACTACCTTTTTTGTTTGATTACTCAATAAATACTGAGATACTAGAAAGGGTAATCGAATTTAGAGACTTAGGTATTGTTTTGGACCCTGCATTAAATTTCAATCAACATATTGTGACAATGGTAAATAGAGCCCTGAAATTTAGGGTTTATGAGACAATCACGTAATTTCAATTCCATAGGAACTCTGAAAACTCTTTATTTAGCTCTAGTTCGATCACATTTGGAATTCTCTAGTGTCATATGGAATCCTCATTACTCATGTTACATTAATTTGATTGAAAGGGTTCAGAAAAATTCTTACGATTTTTGTATTTTAGAATGACTGGATATTTTACGTTTGAGATTCCATATAGTGAACTTTTGAGTGTTTTGAACTTGACAGCCTTGAAAAAAGAAGAAAAGTTGCCAATTTAGTTTATCTTTTTAAGCTTGTAAGATGTGAAATCGAAGACTCTTATTGTCTATCAAAATTAATTTTTATGCATTTTACAATAGGTCACAAATGCTATTTAATATTAATTACTCAAGAACTAGATCTCACTTCTCTTATTCGTTGAATACAATGATGCGTCTGTACAATGTTTTGCCGCCAGAAGTAGATTTTTTAAATACTTTAAATTGTTTTAAGAAATATTGTCAGATATATGTATTATAAACTATATTTTGTAATTTATTCGTGTGTACAGTATTGGGTTTGGCATTTCCTCCGTGCTCAATTCTCCGGTCATTGGCTCTGATAACTTTACTGATGGATTGTTTATCAAATTTATTTTATAGGCTACAGGCCTAACTGTTTTGTTCACTCTAAATTTTAATTATTGTTATTATCATTGTTATTTATTTATTGTTACAACCGTTGAAACGTTAATATATTTGTGTCGTTATTACTTGTTAATTAGTTTGATATTATAATGTCGCTGCAAATTTTATTTATCAGTCTTTATTTATTATGTATGTTAACAACTAGTCTGTTTTTTTTCCATAAGTCCATAATTATGTGTAAATTTATTTTATATTTGCGCTGGTTCCACAGTTAAGTGTTTTATTAAAATATGAATTATTTTGGATATAGGTTATCTCCACTACAATGTGTAATATGATATGTAATGTGTATGTACTGCTGTAATTTAATTGGATTTAATCTGTTTTACAGCATGCAAATTAAATAAATAAATAAATATCTTCAGTTAAAATAATTGATTAATTTACAGTTAATTTATGTTTGACAAAGTTCAGACGAAACGTCTTTTAACATCTTGTTGTGGTTTTAGTGGTATTTCCATAAAACATTTCACATTTAAATGTCTCACCACCTATGCCTTATTTAAACTTATTTACGGATATTTTGTTATGGTAAACACAGAAATAAAGGATATTGTGACATTGTTTTTAATTTGTTTTATGTTCTTTAGGTTATCAATTTATATTTTTATTCATGGATGCGTAAAGCGAGTTTGATCATTTATCAATAGATAATCAATTATTTCAACAGAATTAATTTACAGTTAATTTATGTTTGACAAAGTTCAGACGAAACGTCTTTTAACATCTTGTTGTTGTTTTAGTGGTATTTCCATAAAACATTTCACATTTAAATGTCTCACCACCTATGCCTTAGCTTTAAACTTATTTACGGATACTTAATGTTATGGTAAACACAGAAATAAAGGATATTGTAACATTGTTTTTAATTTGTTTTATGTTTTTAGGTTATCAATTTATATTTTTATTCATGGATGCGCAAAGCGAAAGTTTGATCATTTTATCAATAGATAATCAATTATTTCAACAGAAAATTATATGATAGTATTACAAAAACAAACACTTTCCTTGTGAAATTTATCCCAATTCCGTAATACAAATGGTATTAGTCCTTCTTGAGGTCTATTGTCTCTATAAAGTGTTTTACTCATTCATCAATCTTAAATTCATACATATTCTAAGGGCCGTTTTTTCAATTGCCTGGTTAGCAGCTGGTTAACTTACCACCGGTTAAGTTGTTTACAGTCTGCAATGTTTACATTTCAGGGTTCAAATGAATCATTTGAAGATCTTTCATGCAATAAAAGTATAAATTTACCATGTTTGTTGAATTTAACACGTACACATTATGCTAATATAGCTAAATACAAACTGTGACACCAAAATGCAAAATCAAAACAGACACAGTAAAACTTAACCTAAAAAATATCAAGCTTTTCTATTGGTTGGCTCCTTGTCCTAATTTTAACCGCCGGTTAAGGCTGAATTGAAAAAACGGCCCTAACTGTTTATAGTTTTACAAAATGAAAGTACAACTAAACCAATAACAATAACAATCAATAAAATTATATAAAATATGATTCTATGGCTCAAAGTTAGTTCCTAAGATTTAGGCTTGCATTTCCATTACCAAGGAGCACGGTTGGTTTGCGACGTCATTTACTAAGTTAATGAGTGGAACCCTCTGATAACGAAACAATTTCTCCTTAAGTTCCTTTATTTCCGCTCTAATTCCAACTTTCTTAAGTCGAAACTCATTTGTCGGTTTGTAAATAATTATGTTCTAAACGTCTTACTACGTTTTTAACTGCCAAAGTTCATCGAAGGAAGGGATTTTCAAATAGCAAAGATAACGAAAGTAATTAGTTTTGCATAACGTTCAACAGTATAGTGCCAAGCTTCGGAAATTGTTGTATGGATCGAAATAAAGAAAAAATATCCGCAATATACTCGTTGTATAATCACTGATTTTTATCTCCCATAGCGTCTACTTAATGTTTATGAAATATGTTTAAAAAAACACAAACTACTCTTTAAAACCTTTGTAAGACCCATTCGGGAAAAGTTTGTAGTATCATTTATTGTTTGCAATCGACGACCTTTTTGTGATATTTTCTAAACACTTCAACTTAAATAACCAAAATCTTACATGATGAGGATTTCACAAGTTTGTTATTAAAACACTGTTAGTCAAGTTTTAACTAATAATCAACTTGTATTACATTTAAATATTGACTAAGAAACAAATAAGTTTTAAGGGAAAACATCATAGAACACTAGTAACTTATCCTGTAATTTAGTTGTTTATCAACTTAATATCATACGTAGTTATTGATTGTCATATATTTAAATCAAATTTACCAGAAACGTAAGTCTTGACAAAATTAATTTGAGTTAATTTTGGATTTCGAACTTATGTGGTGTGTCACAAAGGTTTGTTTCAAACATATGTGTTTAAACACTGTTTTTAACGATTGTACTTGACCGGAAAGTTTTATTTCAATTAATAATTTTAGTTAAATTTGCCATCATCTGGCCATTTACATTACTTAGGGGTTACCAAGGAACAACTTTATTTATTTATGCATTTTAGACGCACAAGTACATGCCAATACCTGTTCGTAGCCAAATATAGTTGTTTGTGTAGTTAAGGGTTGATGCCTGTAGGTACACGATTTGTTAATTTTAAGAGCTGGACATTTTAACAGACTAAGTTCTCTATTTACCAAACCTTCAAAAGCTTTGCCAACAGAAAGTGGACTAATCTCAGCGAATAAGAGACCCATTTGAGTAGGGCTGTTAGATTGAGGGGATCAGGTGGTCAGGGACTGGTTACCCTTATGCGCGTCTGCCTCGTCTGTTGGGCATATTGTGCTACCACCGGAATGAGAGGAAGTCTGGATTCAGGAGAGGAATAGGACTGGGTTCGGCTGACCAGACAATCATGAGAGGGCGCGATAAGCAAGGCCGCTGACAACCACTTTGGGGACTCTAACCCCCAAGACATGGAGAACCTTGCTAACACTAGGGGGACCTTTCCCCCCAAGATTATGACTAGCCTCACCTGAAGTCGCGATCTACCTTGATGCTGCATCCCCTTAAAATGATATATGATCCAACTTCTCCTGGTGGGGAACGGAGCGTGTACAACATCTGGACAACTACAAAGCTGCCCAGTATTTTTGTGAACAACTCTTTTTCGATGTACCCCAGTATAAAGTAATCTGAGCAGGTATAAACCTGAGTGGGGCTTCTTTGACGTATAATGACAATGGTCGAAAGCGCCTAAAGTATATTATACAATGTCATCACCTCATGTTAATACCCAGTTACAAAGGCAAATAAGATGTGCTGAAAAGTAGTCAAATTAGATGTGACATGTAGAAGCTAAAAATGACCAATACAAAAATAAAATGGAAGATAGTAAACAAAGTATTTATGGATAATTGTATTTTCATTGTCCATCATTTTAATAGCCTATTTATAAAACCATTTCCTTAGGTTTGGCAATTGATTTTTAAAACAATGTGTCTGGTAGTGAACAATTTTCCAAGTTCCGTATAATTTAAAACAATACTTTTTACCCTAAATACGTTATTTCTCACCAAAAAGAATGTTAACCTAAGAAAACAAGACTTTTAAAAGTTAGAGAATCAAACAGTAATATTAGTTTGTAGAGACCTTTACAAAAGACTTAATAAATCCACTTGTGTAGCAGAACTAAACAAACCACTTAACAAATGATAACAGTCATCATAAGGAAACAGAGCAGTTCCTCTCGAGACTTAGACTGAAGAGGTCTTATACTGTATTATTTGCTTGGATACTATTTGTGCTATTTCATATTATAATAATTTAACAGGTATAATCTCGTGGTAAAGCGCGTTTCTTCATGTCCAAACGTGCTTAATGTATTGGCTAACTGCTATTCTGGGTTTCTATTTTATATTTTGATGTTCAGAGTAGTCTCATGAAAACTAATTGAATAGGTTAAACCTAACTAACCAGGATGTAAAACATACATTAGAAATTGAAATTGCTAGTTGAATTATCTTAACCTTTATATAAGTATTACCTCGTTACCTCGTGGTTAAGTGGTACAGAGGACTACAAAGTCCTAACCTCACCACGTGAATAAATACCTCATTTCATTTCATATTTAATATTTAACACTTTATCTTTAAAATTGACAAGAGCAAAGCCACAAAAAAGGAAATGGTCGTATTGTTGAACAAGAAAACGTTAGAACAAAGAGGTCTTCTTTATTACTCTACTACGAACTTTACCTAGCGTTACCGCATAGTCACTTTAAAAACGTCGTTAGTGACTGCGGACATCGAAACCACGCCGGCGAAGTGATCAGCTCCGGAGTCGCGCCCGATTCCAACCCGCCGCGAGTCGTATTACCATTTATAATTACTTAAAGTAAAAACACTTTTAGCTCTTTGCGCAGTGCTTTACATTTTAATAACGTAACTAAATACCTTAACGAGACCTCAACACAAGCTCAGCTATGACTAGCACGAAGGTGAAACTATGAGACTACTCATCTATCTACATCTAGATAGCTGTCTTTGTCGGAGTGGAAGCAATTACAAGCAGAAGACCTTATCAAATCTGAACTTCAGGCTTGGCTCTGTGTAGATGTGGAGTTTGAACTTTGAGCCTGTCTCTAGACACAATTAGTTAGAACTATAACAATATCTAAGTGTTTGCACTCTCACCACGGATAGATATTTAGGTGTAATTCTGAAATTTCTTTACGACTATCCCTACACCGTGGCCCCAGCTTTAACGCCCGTGAAAAAATGTGGAAACGATAACGTAAAATTATAAACGATTCCTAAAATAAAGTATTCTATGTTACAGCCTAATAAGCTCTACTTTTTAAAAGGCACCCGTTAAAAAACTTTGAAGGTCGGAACTGCGATGCATTGTACTTTTAAACTAAAATGCCCAAGTGAATTTTTAAAATGGAGTTTAAAGGGTTGTATAAAGAGTTTTGTACAAAACCAAACTTGTTATTCAATAGCTCCAAAGGCTACAAATTCGACTATAAAAGGTTTTATTCAGTATGAAATATCAGTTGGTTTAAACGGTAAACCCTTTTGTTCAAAGACCAAACATTTAAGTTAATGCCCATCGTTTTCTAAATGTGATGTGAACAAGGATTTGCCCTATTTTTTCACTAAATTGTCGAGCGACACTTTGTGGACTGTTCCCTACGTACGCTTCAGTACCACACTGTAATGGTGCTTAACATTAAAAACCCTGAGGTAAATTTGAGATAATGCGTTGAATTTTGGAAACGTTATGCAAGAGATTACGAATAGTTTGCACGGCCAGTATATGCGTGTTAATTGGCAACCGAAACAGCCTCTTAGACCACTAATTAAGATTTATACGTCAGGGATTTGCCATAATCTAGTAGATGCTAAGTCGTAAAATAAGGCACAAATTACCCTCCTGAGAAGATATTGAGCATTTGCTCAATGGATTACGTGAAAAGCCTGCCTCTTGTTTGAACGTGTAAGGGAAATGCTCAATTATTTGGATATTTGATCCCTTACGGCAGAACAGACGTTTTATTCCAAGCACGTTTTCAATAAGCCTTTTGCAAGCCATTTGTTACTTCTTTTACAACAGTTTAACGTCCATCAAACCTTTACACCAAACAGTGTTACATTATAACATACCGTATCGTTTACAAACCAATTGTTATTGTACATACGATTATAAATTAAAGAATTTATTTATCCCAGTTTAGGACCTCTTTAAGTATTATAATTACCTTACTGCCTGTAGGTCCTAGATGTGTTGATCTATTGCACAATGCATTTCGGGCACAAGTTGCCCATTTTCAAGTGCCTTCTTCAAACATTGAGTTCAGTTCGCGTCTCCACCCGCGTCACCAAGATGTTTCGCCGTCGTCCCCCGTGGCTTCAGTTAGTTCGTTACACGCGTGTGATAAACCGCGAAGTGTAAATATATATCATAGACTTTTTGAGTGTTTAAGAAGAAAGAAGAAGGCACTTGAAAATGGGCAACTTGTGCCCAAAATTCCTCGTGCAATTGATCAACACATCTAGGACCTACAGGCAATAAGGTAATTATAATATATAAATTAAAGTTAAAACTTAAGCTATGAATATTTTACATTTTACCTCTTAGCTGTATGTGTGAGATTTGCTACCGGAAAAAAACTTTAGGAAATCGAATCAGGATCGTAGGTTACAATATGGTATACTGGTTCAAAAGTTAAAAGGTAATGTGTTTTGTTATGGAATGACGTTAGCACTACCATGTCATCTCTACGATTCAATCTAGATGTTACCTAGCGTTACTGTTAAAGTCTCTAAGCAATTAATCATATTTTACATTTTTTACATTTTACAGAATTTTTAACCTAAGCAAATTTGTTATACTCGTGATGGGGACTGTGGGGATCGAACTCGCAGCACCGGAGTCGTGCGCAATATCAATCGGCCACGATTACGCTGGACATTTTTGTTAATCTCTTGTTCGTTAAAAGAATATTGTAGACTAGCTTTGTACAAAATAGTTTCATCCTGTTTCGTTTAACTTTTACACCAACAGCTCTTATTTATTTTCATATAAAACGTTTCCTCCATACCACCGATATTTTTTAATCCATATCCTGACTCATGATAATTCTATGATGCCAAAACAGTAAATATATACGATCTATAATGTGTCATGGTATACTCTCATGTACTCATCTATTTCATTATTTGGCGCATTATTTGAATGATTATGTCAACCAAAGCACATCATACACCACAGCATTGCCTTAAAGCAATCAACAATCTGATACTAACCTTTATCTGTCATGTGCCATGTGCATTCCACTTCAACTCTACATGCTAAACTACTTTGTATGTCAAAGTGAAATTCTGTGCAAATTTACAGAAATTTCACTTGAACTATTTGAGATGTGATTCAACTTAGCTAAAAATTAGTTTTTTTTTAAGCTAAAGTTATCAGTTAACCTTTTATCAAAGACCATAAACCCACAAAATTACATGTTTACCATACCACTTAGAAAATTGACGTTCTCCGAATAGAATATTGTTTATTAGAAACTGTTGGCTGTGCAAAAGTTACAAGTGCACTTAAAACTTAGTTTGTAAGCAAACCTTCCGGTGCCTAGTATTGTAGGTCCTAACTATCTGTAGCAACTAAAAATAAAGTTGAAACCTGAAAATATAAAATGTAAACAGAAGAAAGGAGTATTTTCGGATGATACGATGAATCATAGATTGAAACCGATGTTTTACGTCCAGGGGAAAGATGTGTGAGGCAAGCCGACGAACAAAGGAACAACGTTTCAAGAGACGATAATTTGATCAATAAGTCACATCTTCAGTGTTGTTTCTTCCACTAGACAATAAGTCAACAGACAACAGAGTGACTTTCTATGATTTATAAACCTTTTTTGTCGAAACACAATTTATGTTTAAGGAACTTGTGTATTAGGTACTCTTCAAACTTTGAGTTGTATTAGTGTTTTTCCCGTAAAAATGTTTTATTTGAACTTTTTTTCGTGCTTCACCCGTATTTTGCAGCCTTAACTTTTACCCTCGTAAGTAAGATTTGTTAGAGTAATTAAATATAGAAGCGATGGTTAGAAAGTTCCTAGTTAACCGAGCCTAAAGGTTTTATTTAATTAAAATCTTTCATTATGACACGTATTTGTATTCTAAAGGCTTAAGTTAGAGAAACAAATGACTTGTTGAAGGGGATGAATTAATTCCTTTGTCCGAGTGCTCAGTGAGGTGTAAAGGTTTGCAGGATCCGGACATCCTCTACCGCTGAAACCAATTAATTCAGATGAAATTTAACGAACTGGAAATCAACTGTTGTGGTTTGAATCAGTGATAAATTTGCTTCTTGACAATCTGCTTGTTTTCATACATTTACACAAAGTGTTTAAAAGCCACTGTTCGTAGAATTACAATTTTGGTTTTGTTAAGACATTAATTTATTTCTGCCAATTTTAAGTTTCAAGACATGTTGTTAAGGGGTAGCAAGGTTAATAATGCGTTATTAAACTATTTATATAATTATTAGTAATATTAATTGTTCATGAGTACCAGACTCGAACCCAAAAGTTATCACAGTTGCAGCGTTAGATTGAGCACCTAAATGCACCTTCTGGTTTTGTATAAAAGTTTGTATAGGCATTGAGTATGACTTAGATCTATTCCTCATAGAAAATGCACAAGCTGGAAAAATAAAGTCAATGTCATAGGCAAATACAGTAACCACTATATCTTACTTTAGAAATACTCTGGCAAGTATATACTGATATTTCACAGTATATTCAAAGCTATTGCTGTGGAATCCCTAAGTAAGTTTTATGTTCCTGGGATATTGACACGTACACAGCAAACAGAGCAATGACTCTAGATATTTATTTGAAGCATATTGTATGGCATTCCAATAAGGTTGATGTTTGATGATCCCTTTGGTGCGAGTTATCAAAGCTGATAGGATTTATATTTCATTGGACTGGTTCCTTAATGGGTTTTTAATACATTTTACACACAACATACGCGTTTATATTTAAGGCTCAGAGATGATTAAAAACACAACTGGGCGTTTTTAATTTTTCGGGTAAACACAATAAAAACAAATCATTACTGATTGCTGACATGTTTTAGGACTTATACCCTTAGTTAAAACCATTTTATCAAAAAATATGTAATGTACAGTGTATTGATACCTTACCATCATTTTAAACTATGTTACCGTATTTATTTCTAACACTATTTCAAATCATAAAGGCGCGTTAAATCAAATTAATACATATAAACGTAGTTTATGCGTAGGACCATGCGCTACCGTTAATCTTAGGGAATTACGTACAATGTGTTATTGTTTATACAGGAGTTGTTCTTTTGCTGAAAGGGCTTTCCCCCCCAAAAAATAGGATTTATCCGTACTCACCCAGGGTACCTAAAATCAACAAATAATATAATGCACCAAATTATGTTTAAAATATGTGAAATTGTTGTGTGAAAGTTATGTTGGGAAGGCTTCCTTTCTAGGTCACCCAGTTTATCACAAATATGTACGTTTACGTTTATGAGCTACTTATTGGTTTAAAGTAGGATTCAAGCTGTGTGTTTGGCTCGTACTCAACACCTCAGGTTTGAGGCTACGTCTGCGTTTTATTGCTCTTCCTGCGCCATAATCAGTTCACAATCCACTGCTCAGAAGGTCAAGTAATAAAAGATGAAAGGTTTGTTCTGTTGACCCATATTTTGAAGAATATGCCTAACCCCCAAAGTGTTGTCAACTCACTTTTAAAACTCAGGTTTGTACAAGGTTCTTTGTTAGATGTAACTAGCATGTCAAGATCACAAAAGAGATTATAGCTTTAAGAAAGAGCATTTATTGTGATGGCTCCTAAAATGATACTACGGTTAGTAAGTAAATAGATAAGGATTTTTGCACGAACATTTTGTAATAACATAGCAATTATCAGTGCGTTTTCACTAAACCGTGCCTTTTGTTGTGACATTCTTCTGCCATTCTAACAGTTTCATTTGAGTTGTATCACTCTAGTCCCTGGTAGGCCGAAAAATAGGCAAACCTCCTGATAAGGCCTTACGTTCAAAATACCAATCGTAGCTTAATGTTCATAAAAAAAGACGCCACTTTTAACATAATTGTTTTATAAACATAAAATATTGTCACTTTTTTACACTTTCAAGCTTAGTGTATTTTAATTACATGTAATATTAACATTAATACCACTAAACATTAATATTTAAATTTTTACTACAAAAAACTCCGTGTAGATAGTTGATTCCGTATAAATTATCTATAACTTTTTTTTAAATAAACTCTTTTTACAGGTAAATAAAACTTTGACTTCTACGTAAATAATCTAATCTTCTTAACACAAAAAGGCTAAGTTGCATTTGGCTATATAAAATATAGCTGAACTAAGTGAAATATGCAATCATATTACTCTGTATAATAGCTAAGAAACTAACTATACTAAAAATTTAACTTGAAATTTGTCAAGTTATGTCTAAAACACAAAACATGGCAGGTTAGTTTCAGTGTTGATAGTTATTTTCTTCCAAGCCTTAGTAATAAATAAAATGTTGTAGTTGAGACATAGGCCTACATAGTTAAAAGCCATTAATCAGGTTAATATAATGTCACAAACTATACAGTATACAGTAGATAACAAACATCAACGTCACAGATTTATTTGTACTTAAGAGTGTTGTTCTTCCATACACGTTTTCAATAAGCCTTTCTCTGTGGTTTTGTTACCAGTTTTACTGCAGTTTGTTGTCACTTTATGACGTTCTGGTTTTATGTCTGTTCATAACGACCGAAAAGTAAAACTTACCTTACAGGTTTCGTGCATACATTTGTTTTAATTTTGTAATACATTTAGACAATGTTGTAAGCGTATAATCACGAAACGTCCTTTCTACAGCAATAATTCAAGTTTTAAGTTAGTAAAGAAATATGCTTTACAAGGTTGACTGATTTGCAGTTGTTTTTTAATTTGATTTAAGCTACAAGTTTCATAGATTTCATTATAAAAAGGGGGTTTGAAGGATTTTTTTTTAATACTTAACCATTCATAAACCTCTACTCTTATAGCAAATCATATAATAATACCAAATCATATAATTCTATGAAACACAACGACTAAAGTTACTTAGACTGTAAATAAATCATATATAACTTAATCCAGTGCGCGATTTAATTTTTTTTTAAATAAAACATAGTTTTAATAACGACGCAATTTAAATGTACTCAAATGTAGGATACGTCACACTCAATCATATAATAAAATATGATACATTCTCCCAACTGAAATAAAAATATATACTTCACATAAAATTAATATTTCTCTATCAGCTGTTACAGTAAATTACCAGTTCACAAAACACTGAGTAGATTTTATCACTGATTTAAAAGTGAACTAATTTAGATAATAGACTAATCACGTAAGTATGAGTCATTAGACATAATTAATGTCATTTGCTGAAAGTGCTCACCAAATATTTGACTGACTCTCTTGTTTATGAAGTAATTAGTTAAATGAATCCTTGACAACATTCCAAGGCTTATATTTTATATAGCCAACGCACTAGCCTTTTGTGTTAAGAAGATTAGATTATTTACGTAGAAGTAAAGTTTTGTTTTACCTGTAAAAGATTTTATTTAAAAACAAATTATAGATAATTTATACGAATCAACTATCACACGGAGTTTTTTTTAGTAAAACTTTAAATATTAATGTTTAGTGGTATTAATGTTAATATTACATGTAATTAAAATACACTAAGCTTGAAAGTGTAAAAAAAAAGTGACAGTATTTTATGTTTACAAAAACAATTATGTTAAAAGTGGCGTCTTTTTTTATGAAAATTAAGCTACGATTGGTATTTTGAACGTAAGGCCTTATCAGGAGGTTTGCCTATTTTTCGGCCTACCAGGGACTAGAGTGATACAACTCAAATGAATTAAAGAGAAATGAAACTGTTAGAATGGCAGAAGAATGTCACAACAAAAGGCGCGGTTTAGTGAAAACGCACTGAGAATTGCTATGTTATTAAAATGTTCGTGAACAAATCCTTATCTATTTACTTACTAACCAGCAACAAATCTCTTATCTCTTCTGTGATCTTGACAACTCTAGTAACGTCTATCAAAGAACCTTGTACAATCCTGAGTTTTAAAAGTGAGTTGACAACACTTTTGGGGGTTAGGCATAATTTTTCAAAAATATGGGTCAACAGAACAAACCTTTCATCTTTTATTACTTGACCTTCTGAGCAGTGGATTGTGAACTGATTATGGCGCAGGAAGAGCAATAAAACGCAGACTTCGCCTCAAACCTGAGGTGTTGAGTACGAGCCAAACACACAGCTTGAATCCTACTTTAAACCCATAAGTAGCTCATAAACCCATAAACGTAAACGTACATATTTGTGATAAACTGGGTGACCTAGAAAGGAAGCCTTCCCAACATAACTTAAAACGATATCACATATTTTAAACATAATTTGGTTCATTATATTATTTGTTGATTTTAGGTACCCACGGTGAGTACGGATAAATCCTATTTTTTGGGGGGAAAGCCCCCTCAGCAAAAGAACAACTCCTGTATACACAACACATTGTACGTAATTGCCTAAGATTATCGGTAGCGCATGGTCCTACGCATAAAATCCAGTTTATGTATTAATTTGAAATAGTGTTAGAAATAAATAACATAGTTTGAAATGATGGTAAGGTATCAATAATACCTGATAAATAACGCATAGATGTGTTTTTAATTATCCCTGAGCCTTAAATATAAAAGCGTATGTTGTGTGTGAAATGTATTGAAAACCCATTAAGGAACCAGTCCAATGAAATATAAATCCTATCAGCTTCGATAACTCGCGCCAAAGGATCGTCAAACATCTACCATATTGGAATGCCATACAATATGCTTCAAATAAATATCTAGAGTCATTGCTCTGTTTGCTGCGTACGTGTCAATATACGAGGAACATAAAACTTACTTAGGGATTCCACAGCAATAGCTTAGAATATACTGTGAAATATCAGTATATACTCTTGCCAGTGTATTTCTAAAGTAAGATATGGTTTATTTGCGTATGACATTGGTTCTATTTATCCAGCTAGTGCATTTTCTATGAAGAATATATCTAAGTTATAATCAAAGTAGTAATAAACCTTTATACAAAACCAGAAGGTGCATGTGATAATTTATGTTGACTGCTCAATTTAACGCTACATCTGTGAATAACTTTTGGGTTCGAGTCTGGTACTCATGAACAAAAACCCAACAATAATATAAATAGTTTAAAACTCATTATTAACCTTGCTACCCCCTAACAAGATATCTTGAAACTTAAAATTAGCATAAATTAATTTCTTAACAAAACAAAACTTGTCTCTACAAATCGAGGAAATTGGTTTTAGTAGTACATTTGCGTTTGTATTTTAACAGTCTTTAATAAAATTAGGATTTGAACAAATATTGACTGAACTTCCAAACTTTAATTTTGGGTAGGATCGAAACCCCTAAACCAATCAACAATCACTTTATAAAGCACATGTCAGCTTTTACTAATCTAGCACAATACAATTTCAACTGTTCAAAACTGTACGTGGAAGAGAGTGACTTTAAAACGCTTTAACCAAAAGTGTAGTAACAAGCAGGTTGGCAGGAAGCAAATTTATCACTGATTCAAACCACAACAGTTGATTTCCAGTTCGTTAAATTTCATCTGAATTAATTGGTTTCTGTGGTAGAGGATGTCCGGATCCTGAACCTTTACACTTCACTGAGCACTCGACAAGATGATCACTGAGACTCACATCTGAGCTAAGCTTATATCATCCTCAAAACCTGACCTTATGAAGCTGGATTACAGAACCACGCCACAAGTCCCAGTGTGATACAAAGAACTGTACTGATTCTTGATTAACTCGCAAAATATATAGGCACATTTAAGTCGGTGTCGTAACCAATTCGTCTCGTAGGACCCATTCGATGTGACACTTGTAAATAGTAAATACATACGAGCTTGGTAAGTGGTGTTATTACACAATCTCAAAGTTCGTGCATTAGTAAGATAAAAGTATATATCCAAGATTTAATGCTTCTGGACATTCAAAGAAATTCTATCCATCCTCATCAACTGTATGATTTACTTAAAAATAAAATTGTAGTACAACTTAAATCGTGTGTTTAATTGTAATAAAACTTACAACACGTACTTTTCGGTCCAATTACTTTTGAAAGACAATTCTTTTCCCAAATTATTAATGTCTTTTTTCTCGCTCCACGTTTACCCAGATGCTTTAGGTTGGATAGTAAAATAAATACAGGGTGAGCTTTATATGTCCCTTTGGGAAATGTTTTTATAGGATTCTGAAGTTTGTTTTCCCGTACTTTATGGGATTATGTTATAAGGTTGTAATGTTTCCCTCAAAAGATTTTCGAGAAAAATTTGCAATTTTAAAAAAGTGTACGTGAAATGTGGCATTTGAAAGCTGATTTCTTGCAATATTTAAACAGGTATTTCAAAAAAGCTACTAAAGATAAAACATGTTTCTTTGCGACGTTGAATTTGTATAAACAATCCCTATTTTTAAGGTGCCACAGGGGTTGCAATTAAAAATCTTGGGGCCCTCCTTCTTGGTTTTTGGGTGAGGTGGGTAACACAAAGTACGTCAAAACAAACTTCAGAATCCTATAAAAACTTTTAAATGTTTTAATCAAAGCTTTTAAATGTTTTTTCTTTTTTTCAAAAGTTAATGTGGGGGACATATAAAACTCACCCTGTATAAACAACATATTTTCCAAACTTAGCCAGGGAAATTTTTTAACTCTGTGTTAAAACCTTTTTTTAGTTTGTTTACTGACATATTAGCTATATTACAGTGTGTTCCGTGTTTTAAATACCTAAGATGCGTTTTCTAGGTTGAAACCAAATCGTTAGCTACGTACCTACATTGTATGGATAGAACGCAACGCGACTCAAATAGAGCCGCATGCGTGTCCTGCAGTAGTGTTTTTCCAACGTGCATTACCTATCCCACTGAAACAGAAGCAGCTGTTCAAGATGGATAAATGTTCCCTGGTTCAGTGCAAGATTATTTTGTTGTAATTTTGTTGTTGCTAGAAGAGGGATAAGATGATGAGATTGTTCAAATTGAAGGAACGTAGGAAAAGAAAAGAGCTAGCGTCGTACAGTACAAGACGCGAGGGAAGAATTATTTAGAATATTAGTTAACAGACATCTGTTAACAGATGGAAACTAAGTTCGTGAATTTTCCCGGCTAAACGTTGACAGTTCAACCACGTTTTACAAATAATAGAAATTGACATTACTCAGGGATTCTGCAACCACGTCAAAAGTAATTTGTCCTGAAAAATTAGCCTAACTAAGGTAAGTTAACCATAAGTAAACCACAATAATGCTAAGAATTGGTTTTAGTCACAATAACATGTAACAAAATTGGAACAATCACATAGCAACATTAAATAATTTAAATTCCACATTGGCGTAAGAATGCTACGTGAATGGGTTCAGGGTCTTGGGGTTGTTCTTCATTGAATCGAATCTTGGACCTGTTCGTTAACACCAGAGACGCTGTGTCTTGGCGTCCATAGAATTTGTGATGCCGACTCGATAACGTGTGCAATTATTCCTCCTCCATCTCATGGTATTGTTCCACCTCCATGTCCATAGCAAGTTACAAACTTGTTTCTTTAACTCTGCTTTGAGTAACGGATGAAACTTTAGCAGCGGTCATGCCCCGCGCAAAAATACCTCCGTGTCGTCCTCTGGCACCTTGGGCTGGCTGTTTTGAGTTGTCCAAGCGGCCATGAAAGCTTCTCTGCGTTCGTTTGCCTCGTTTCCAGCAGCTTAAACTTGATCATCAACTTTCTTTATCGGAGAACATTTGTTGTTTCTGGGGCCTGGTGCGTTTTCTCTATTTGTGGGGTCGTATGGTTTTGGGTTGGCTGACCAGCCACAGAGTTGTTCTCTAGGTTATATGACGAAAGGACTAGGGCTCCGGTTGCAGGCACGTCACACTCACGTCCTGGTGCAATGGTAGATGACTAGATATAATATCATTACGTGTCATACTCGTATTGTCCTGTGTTGTTTGGTTTCTTCTGAAGTAATTGAGACGCAGAGACATTGGTTCATTAAGTTCGTCGTGTGTCAGTGTCGAAATCAGCAGAATAAATAATCGTCTTTGCGCGGTTGACTTCCTCCAATACTTGTTGTAGAACTAAAAACATAAAGACGAGTTGGTTAGCAAAATTGGAAACCAAATAAGTAATGTAATTACGTAAAATAACAATGCTGAATAAAAATTATCAACTATTTTTTCTTAAAAAGCTTAGTAAATATCATAATATAAATTGAAATATATATACTCATTATATATATTGTATTCACCACCTGGTCGACTTAGATTTTTATTTAAATTTAAGTACGTATATTGTTTTATAAAACAAGGATACGCTCTGCTAGGTCGCGTATCAGGTTGGGTGAATTATTTAACTTAACTGTATAGGTATTGGGTAAACCTACTTGCGTTCATGCTCTGCTGCGTCCAAAAAAACTAAATAATCAGCCAAAATCCATTTTTGTGGTTTACTGAGTGCCTTTGAACCAGTTGATATTTGTCTTCTTTTGTTTCTCTTGTGGTCCTAATATTGCATAACCATCTATTCTTACAGACGTCAAGCTAAAAGAATTAAACAAATATCTTTACCATAATGGTTAATTATTACTATTCAACATTTTAATACATGTTTCCATTTTAGGTTTCTGGCTACAGGTGAATCTTATGCTTCCCTTTCGCTTTGCATTTCAGTTCCAAGGGATACCAACCAAATTGTGGAAGTATTAACAGTTTACCAGAAAATTACCACCATCTATCTACCTAGACCTACCAAGACATTTGCTAGAGACATGAACGTTCTACGAAAATGGCAGTTCCAAATTGTGTTGCTGGAATCGATGGAAAACACATACTATTGTAACATCGGCTTTTGTAGTGTTTTGGAACTGCTTTAGATTTGAGATGAGAGTGGTAAGTTGAATTTTGTCCCGGACACAACCAATCGGGGAGCAAATTAAGTGGGTTAGGCCTTTATTTTTGAAGTCTGTAGTGAGATCTTGAAATGCTGTGTTGTAGGTTGGGATGTCCGGTTTTCCGTAGTACTTGTCTTTAGTTATCAGGCTGTAGATAAAGGCGCCATGTCCGTTGTTCTGCAGGGCAAGATTGTTAGTGAGTCGTTGTATTTTAATTGGTTTTCCGAAATGGTTTTTGAATGTGACCGCTACACCCGCTGACATGCGGCGAGGGTCATGGAAATCACCAGATATGCTGTGAGCAAAGCCCACATGTTTGTTATTCCGGTGTTTTGTTATGACTGTCGACATATTGCTTTCTATCAGATTAATATTGCAACTTTTTGGTGGGTTGTTGTTTGATGTTTGGGCCGGGGATGACGTTGGTTTTGCCTTTATCGACAGCTGAGTCAGCTTCTGTACTTCGGCGAGAACTACACAAGACAAACGGCGCTTTCCTCTTCTTGTCAAGTGCATTCCGTGTCTAGTGAAACCTTTTCTGTCGATCTGGTTAATCTCAAGAACTCGAACCCCTTCAAACCGTGAACATAGCTCCCAAATATATGCGTTGACTAGGAGGATCTCGTCGTTGATGGGATGTGTCGAGGGCAGATCATGTCTGAAGGGCAGAGTGGAGACCAAGACCTTGGAAGTACGAAGAAGTAGAGCGATGTATTGTTCTAGTTGTCTGAATATTATACTGGCTTGACCATCAGCAATGTCATTAGTACCCGCAATAATAACGCAACAGCTCTTGGCTGGTGGGGGGCAGGTTGGTAAGACCTGCTCTAAACCAGCGGATGGATAACAGAAATTAGTTACGATGGTATCATTTCTTATTTGTTTCGCCAACAAACTTCCGAGTTGTCTTCCATGACTATCGCTATAAAGCAACAGATGTTCGTAAGGAAGAGATAATTTGTTTTCTTCGGTTGCAACGGATGACTGCTGATGTTTGCTGGTTTTTCTGGTATAGACCTGCGGCGTATTTACTTGTTTATGAGATATTGTCTGTGTATGTGCTTTAGGAGATATTTGTTCTGTATTTTGTAAGATGCCAATTACAAGTTCATTGTTGTGAACGTTGGATCTTATGGAAAGAATGGTGGAATCTTCGAAAAATCCATACTTGGATCATTCTGACAGACTCTAATATTCCCATACTCTAGCCAGCTACCGAGTAGTAATATTGTTACACCATATGTTGTGGTCGGTGACGAAGCATTTCGTTTGTCTTATCATGATGAAGCCTTTTTCAAGGCAGAAAAGGACGCGACGACATTGAAAGAGGTATTCAATTACACGATTGTGTCGTGCTAGACGAGTTACCGAAAACAGTTTCGCACTCTTAAGTCAGGTTTTAGAGTATTCTATACGCCAATTGCTTTGAAAGTTAACACATGCGATGAGCTAGTAAAGCTGACAGCCTGTTGTCTCCACAATTTTGGGATGCATTTTTAGAGAAGAATGGCCAGCCCTATTACAAACGAGACAGCTCCATTTTGGCGCCAACCAACAACCTAGCTGCTGGTACGACGAGGGAGGTTTCACCAACAAAGCGTTCGATGTGAGACAATAGTTTATGGACTATTTCACAACTACAGGCTCAGTGTCTTGCTTAAATATATTCACCTTTGAATACTGGAAAACTAGTTTACCAAATGACACTTTTAGAGACGCATTTGCCTCAATTGTAACATGGCTAGGACGAAGATATGGTTTTTGTTGTACCACAAAACTAGTCTGTGCAATAATTCTACTTGTTATGTTACTTTGTTTTACGTTAGTTCTCTTTTGTAAATGTATGGTTTTATAAGCTATTTTCATTCCAAATATAACCTGCTAGTTTGCTGAACTCATAAAACTCATGTAAAGCTGTTTAATGGCCAATTTAACATTCCAAAATAAGGAATATATGAATACAAAGCAGACAGTAACACTACATCGAAAGCGCCCGTAGCAGGGCTCGAGCTCTAGCGCCATTATTTGCAACTACTTGTCACCACGCCATTATGGGTCGGAGGAGGATGGGTTGGAAATCAGTGCAATATAATTGGGCAAATTGAGGTCAGTCGGTCAGCCGGGAATTGCAGGAAGTAGGTGGGCGTGTCCAAATGACCAGGGTTGCCTGATGTTGCTGTGTTTTTGCCGACCGCCGCCGGGTGTTGCAGACAACAAGAATTACTAAAGTAGGCTAACCGCGATGTTAGCTATACATGTATCTTCAAAGCATCAGTCTGAAGATTTAAAACTGTAATGAGGGAGCCTAAATAAACTGTTACTTTTTAAACAAATTTAGGCATAAACTAGCTGCCCCTCTCTCAAAGCCGCCACGGCACCTTTGATGTTGCATGTTTGTTTACTGTGGTTTCTCATTTTGTAATCAGAGTTCTTCTAGTGAAGGCTGTTATTGTTCGCGTACATTTTGTAAACCCGGAACACTTTATTAATAAAAATATACATAAATCAGATCTGTATTCTTACTTGGGAGTCTCATTTTAGTAGAAATGTCGTACACTATTGTGTCACGTATATACAAGTCCTTGTATTGAACATCCTATCAGGTCATAAAGAGATGTGTAATTAGACACACTTCGCATAACAACGTCTTGAATGGGTTGTGATAAACCCCTAACTTTTAGAGTTTCTTGCACAAGACGTCATAGCTGAGTGTGGTGACACAAATCAAACAACCTGGTGGTGTGTGTGGATCACAAAACTATCGTCGGCTGCGATCTGACTGCTCACTGCACCAGTGCTGCGAGACCGGAACGCAAACCGGACCAGTACGCAGACCAAACTCGTGTATACATGCAGCCGACAACTAAGAAATTGCGCCTGGAAAACGCATCTTAAGTATTATCAACTAGCGAAGGGGTACGGTATTGCATACTCATTTTGTAAGTTAAAGCTAACAATATATTTATAATAATGATAAAGGTTCCCGTTATTCATTCATTGTTATAAGTTGATTTTGACAATACGGTTACTTCACAGTCTGTTTGAAAACGACATCGACAATGCTACGTGTACATGCTATGTGTACGTGTTAGAATCTTAAAAGAACACCGTCTGTATAAACAATAACGCATTGTAAGAAATTCCTAGGATTCACGCAAGCATATGGCTACGCATCAGCTATGTTTCTTATGTATTAGTTTTATTTGGCAAACACTTAGAATTGTAACTAGTTACATAAATTAATATTTAAAGGGATGTTAAGGTATTAATAAATACATAGCAAATTTTTTCATGCAAGGTTTTCAACTAAAGGTATTGATTGATCTGTTTTTGATTACACATTTTAAGAATCTCTAAAAAGTCTGCAATCAGTAGTGTTTTGTTTTATTGTGTTTGACTTGGAGGGAAAAATCGCCTAATTGTGTTTTTACCATCTCCGAGCCTCAAATATAAACGCGTATATTTTGTGTAAAATTTATTAAAACCCCGCTAAGGAACCAAGTCCAATGAAATATAAATCCTATTAGTTTCAATAACAATCTTCAAATCAATGGAATAACACTACACATAAATAAAGCTATACATATCGTGAATACACAATGCTATACAATAAATACTAATATAATCAATAGCAATATGTAGTTTAGTAAATAAATCGTATACCATTGTCAATATCTACCAGGAACGATACATGTTAATACCGCACATATGCTTCAAATAAATAAATATAGTTTTCTGTTAGTCTAGTGTCAATATCAGGAACATAACTAGATAATAGAATACTGTGAAGATCAGTATATACTTGCCAGTGTATTTCTAAAGTAAGATATAGTGGTTACTGTATTTGCACATGACATTGATATTATTTTCTAGCTAGTCTATTTTCTATGAGAAATAGATCTAAGTCATAATCAAAGTCGTTATAAATTTTATGCAAAACCAAAAGGTGAATTTAATATTTATGTTGACTGCTCAATCTAACGCTACAACTGTGATAACTTTAAGGTTCGAGTTCGGTGCTCATGAACAAAAAATATTACTAATAATAGTATAAATAGTTTAATTACTCATTATTAACCTTGCTAACCCTTAACAAGATATCTTAAACAAAATACCAGAAATTTCTTAACAAAACAAAATTGTCATAAAAATGAGGATTTGAAAAATTGACTGAACTCCCAAACTTTAATTTTGGGTAGGATCAAAACCGCTAAACCAATCAGCTAGCACTTTATAAAGCACATGTCAGCTTTTACTAATCTAGCACAAATACAATTTTAACTGTACAAAATTTCAGCTGGAAGATTGACTTTTAAACACTTTGTATAAAGGTATGAAAACAAACAGATTGTCAAGAAGCAAATTTATCACTGATTCAAACCACAACAGTTGATTTCCAGTTCGTTAAATTTCATCTGAATTAATTGGTTTCAGCGGTAGAGGATGTCCGGATCCTGCAAACCTTTACACCTCACTGAGCACTCGGACAAAGGAATTAATTCATCCCTTTCAACAAGTCATTTGTTTCTCTAACTTAAGCCTTTAGAATACAAATACGTGTCATAATGAAAGATTTTAATTAAATGCTATTTTTATGTTGGGTTGACTAGGAACTTATTAATCATTGCTTCTATATAACTTTTCTAACAAATCTTAGTTACGAGGGTAAGAGTAGGCTGCCCAGTACGGGTGTAAAGTACGAAATAAGGTGTTCAAATAAATAATTTTACAAGACAAACTTTACTAAAACTCATAGTTTTAAGAGTATCTTAGACACAAGTACCTTACATGTAAATTTTGCTTAGACATAAAGTATTTATAAATCACAGAAAGTCACTCTGTTATCTGTAGACATATTGTCTAGTGGAAGAAACAACATTGAAGATATAACTTATTGATCAAATTATCGTCTCTGAAACGTTGTTCCTTTGTACGTCGGTTTGCCTTACACACATTTGTTCTGGACGTAAAACATATGCTTCAATCTATAAACCATATCATCATTAAAACAACTCTAGTGAATTTTAGTTTCACTGAATTATGGTGAGTTAGAATGTAAATAAAGTAAATCTCGATAAATATCAATAAATAAATATATAAATATGCCGAAAAAATTTTCATAACGAGAAGGAATCAGGATTTTTGGTGCACGAGTTCAATAAAACTGGAGTAAAGTGGATTTATTTCACAACGCTAGTTGTTATTATTGTGTTCACGAACCAGGGATGAACAAAAGTCCTTGCGGACTTACGGTGGATTGGTATCGTGCGCGACTCTAAAGCTCATCACTTCGGTGACGCGGGTTCGATCCCCACAGTCGTCACTAACAATTTGTTAAGAGACTAGGTTAACGTCGAATTTGAGTGGTAGAGAGGACTTATTTCTTCTAACTTCACCCTATTTAAGAAGAGTCGCTACCTATTTACCTTTTAAAATCATATCAGAACTGGAATATCATGAAGGGACCAGAAGAAGGATCACTACTGAAGAGACCTTATTGGGATTCCAATAGCTATTTATATTCCTACAACTATATTTTATGATTTTAATTTTGACTATTTTATACTACTATTTCATCCTATTTGCAGTATATTTAATAATTTCTGAAATATTCTTATATGGTCTCTTAACTGTAACTTACGTTTCGATTTCAATTTCCTAACATTTCCCGTATCGATGCTCGGTCGTAAAGCTAAGAGAAAATGTAAAATATTTATAGTTAAAGTTTAAACTTTTAATTTATAATCGTATGTAAAATAACAATGCGTTTATAAACTAAATGGTAAGTTATAATGTAATAATGTTTGGCGCAAAGGTTTGATGGACGTTAAACTGTTGCAGAAGAAGTAACAAATGGGTTGCAAAAGGCTTATTGAAAACGTGCTTGGAATAAAACGTCTGTTCTGCCGTAAGGGATCAAATAACCAAATAATTGAGCATTTCCCTTACACGTTCAAACAAGAGGCAGGCTTTTCACGTAATCCATTGAGCAAATGCTCAATATCTTCTCAGGAAGGTGATTTGTGCCTTATTTTACGACTTAGTTTTTACTAGATGATGGGAAATCCCTGACGAATAAAACTTAACTAGTAGCCTAAAAGGCTATTTTGGTTGCCAATTAACACGCATATACAGGGCGTGCAAACACTTCGTAATCTGTGGCATAACGTTTCCAAAATCCAACGCATTATCTCAAATTTACCTCAGGGTTTTTAATGTTAAGCACCTTTTCTGTGTGGTACTGAAGCGTACGTAGGGAACAGTCCATAAGTGTCGGTCAACAATAATTGGGCAAATTCGATTTTAACATGACATTTAAGGTATCGTAGAAAACGATGGGACATTAACTTAAATGTTTGGTCTGAACAAAAAGGTTTATCGTTTAAAATTTTAACAACAGATATTTCATATTAAATGAAACCTTTCATAGTCGAATTTGTGGCCTTTGGGGCTACTGAATAACAGGTTTGGTTTTGTACAACACTCTTTATACAACCCTTTAAACAGCTTTTATCAATTCACGTTGGAATTTTAGTTTAAAAAGGTACACTGCATCGCAGCTACGACCTTCAAAGTCTTTCAACGAGTGCCTTTTAAAAGCTAGAGCTAATTAGGCTGTAACATAGAAAACTTTAGTTTAATTTTAACATATCTTTACATTAATCGCAAACGTTCATTTGGCCACTGTGTAAAAAATAACAAAAGTTGTCCCAATTCCTAAGACCAAAAACAAATGTGATGTATCTTCCTTGGTATAGCCACAAACAATGTTATTTCTAAAGTCTTTGAAAAATTGTCACAAACGCATGCTGAGTTTTTGAACATGAACAATACTCTTCCCTCCCAATGGTTAGAGATGAACACTGAAGTCGCAATAATCGCTGTAGTTATCAAGAGAATTCTCTCGTCTCGATCTCACTCGCAAGAAACGTTGGGCTTGTTTTTAATGATCTAAATGAAACTTTCGACGTTGTTGATCATGAAATGCTACTATCTAAACTTCATAATTATGGTTTGAGGAATTTCTCTTAACTGGTTTGAAGTTGTATCTGCTAGGCCGAGTCTAATATGTTCAATCCAAAACCACAGCAATCAATTATTCCTATGAGCTTTTCAATCGTTAAGACAGAGACACCTCAAGGGCTCGATTCTTGGTCCTCTCCTTTCTTGTTGTTTATAAATGATCTTCAGACTCTTTGTAGTTCAAAATCCAACTGTCCAATTTCATCTATGCAGATGACACTAGTCTCATTTTCAGCAACACTGATATTGGACTCATAGGTCAATTTAACAATGTGTCATCTTCTTTCTCACTGGTTTACTGAAAACAAACTTTTCTAATGCAACAAAAACACAGATTATAGATTCCCAACTCAAAAAGCATAGATGATGTTCTACAACAGGTTCATCGTCAACAATACTAGTCGTGGAACTGTATCGGCTATAATTTTAGAGGTTACATTGATTTCTTTGTAAAATAAAACCCACATTGAATCCTTGTCTAAACAGATCAACTAATCTATCTTTGTATGAGGCGTCTCTCAACTTTGCTCACAGGAAGCCCTGGTTTTGGTTATCTCGATTATTGAAGCTAGGCTACGCTGCCGGTCTGATTTTCTGGGGATTCTCAGGTTCTAAGAATTTCAATAGGATCTTCATCTTACAAAAGGGCTTTTGAGTTGTTAGGGGACTGAGACCAGGTGAAAGCTCCAGAAACTGTTTCTGACAGGTCAAATTCTCACTGACCAACCTCTTAATATATCACTCCTCCGACAGACTGAAAACCGCAACCTATTTCCTTCAGCACAGCACGAGTTACTTTACTGGCATGAGTCCAAACTAGATGAATTTAATCTTTCTTTGTTTAAAACTCAATTTTTTTACGGACCCAAAATTTTGCACAATTGGTTTATGAGTTTCAAACCCTTAAAACTCTAACAATTTTCATGTGGCTTCAAAGCCAATTGAGAAAGTACCTGAACAGGACAGCTTTCTACAGCCTCAGAAGCTAAACTCTAGATAGTGCACCAACAAGTTTGAGAAGGGAAAAGGAGAAATCATTTTCCGGCATTTTCATATCTCTAAAGGATAAATGTGTTTTTTTGGATCTTAAATTTAAATGAAATTAAAATTAAAATGTAATTAAATTTAAAATGTTACCAAATCAGCAATAATTGACTTGTACAAAAACAACCATGTTCTACGTATGAATAAAAACTTTGACTTTGACTTTGAACACTTTGAAACTTTATTTTTAGAATCGTTTATAATTTTACGTTATCGTTTCTACATTATTATCACGTGCATTAAGTGGGGCCACGGTGTAGGAATAGTGGTAAAGAAATGTCAGACATACCGTGGTGAGAGTGCAAACACTTAAATATTGTTACCTTGGTTATCTTAACCACAAACAAAGGTTGAGAAACGTTTGCCGCTAAATGATACGGGTAGCGGAGGAGGAACTCGCTGTATAGTTCTAACTTGTGTCTAGAGACAGGCTCAAAGTTCAAACTCCACATCTACACAGAGCCAAGGCTAGAGTTCAGATGTGATAAGGTCTTCTGCTTGTAATTGCTTCCACTCCGACAAAGACAGCTATCTAGATGTAGATAGATGAGTAGTCTCATAGTTTCACCTTCGTGCTGGTCATAGTTGAGCTTGTGTTGAGGTCGAGTTAAGGTATTTAGTTCCAGAGTTAAATTTAAAAATATAAAGCATTGCATCACGTAAAGAGCTAGAAAGTGTTTTTACTTTAAGTAGTTATAAATGGTATTACAATGACTTTGGTTTACGTGTGGCGGGTTTGAATTGTGCGCGACTCCGGAGCTAACCACTTCGCTTGCGCGGTTTCGATTCCCGCAATCACCCTTTACATTTGTAAAGTGACTATGCGGTAACGCTAGGTAAAGGTCGAGGTAGAGTAATAAAGAAGACTTTTTTGTCCTAACTTTATTTTGTTCAAAATCCAACCCTTTCCTTTTTTGTGGCTATGCAATTGTCAATGTTAAAGATAAAGTGTTAAAGATTAAATATACAAGTTAAGATATAGAAAGAATAGCTATTTCAAATTCAATTATTTTGTATGTTTTATATCTTTGTTAGTTTTATTTAATCTACTGAATTACTTTGTATGATCAACTTTGAATTACTCCGAACATCAAAATACAAAGTGGAAACCCAGAATAGCAGTTAGCTAATACTTTATGCACGTTTGGACACGAAGAAACCCACTTTACCACATAAGAACATATTTTCAAGGCTTTCAGAAAAGCCCACTTACGTCCTGTTAAATTATTATAATATGAAATAGCACAACTAGTATCCAAGCACATAATATACAGTATAAGACCTCTTCAGTCTAAGTCTCGAGAGGAACTGCTCTGTGTCCTTATGATTAACTGTTACTGTTTTCATTTGTTAAGTGGTTTGTTTAGTTCTGCTGCACAAGTGGATTTATTCACGTCACTTGTAAAGGTCTCTACAAATTAATATTATTGTTTGATTCTTTAACGATTAAAAGTCTTGTTATCCCCGGCAAACAAAGTTGGTTCTACACGTAACGAATCGAAGAATAGGCTAAAAGATTAGTGTAAAATAATATAAAACTGTAAAATTAGATATGATCAATTGTAATTGTGTACAAATTCAAAACATCGACAAAAGTAAACAATGATTCTAAATACTGTCTTAGCTGTTATATCACACTTCTCCCCTCCACTTTAAAATCGGCGTGCCTTCTCTGAATTCTACCCCTTCTTCCACGTCATACATCACTTGGCCATGTCTTCCAAGATCGTACTTACTTGCACTTTACCTTGAGACATTTTCACCCACACAAGTCTCCAGGTTTGAAAGCCTTCCAACGAAGTTGTCTTCCATCATGGTATTCTTACCTCACGAGGGCTGTCCTCAGCGCCACTGTAAAATAATATAAAACTGTAAAATTAGATATGATCAATTGTAATTGCGTACAACTAAAACATTGCATTTATTAAATACAGTCAGCCAGCTGATTATATCACAATTGATTATATCAGTCTTTTTATAAACTTGAAAAATTGTTTGACTCTATATGACTAAAAACAAATAATATTATATTTTTATGGACTATCTAACTGTATTGAAACCTCTAATTTTTACTTCGTATTATTCGAAGTCAAATCTTTATCGCCATAAAATACATCGGTACATGGGCACACGACAACATTATTTTACAATGGCAAAAATAGGAACACTGAATAAAAAGCCATTAGTTCGAAGATTAAATAATTTGTTATCACTTTAATAAATTTGTATTTACGGGAACAGAGTATAATCACTAATAAAGTAACAGCTACTTATTTAATGTTTAGAGTTTTAATAAATGACTCAACTTTTTCAACAATGAAATTAAAATGTTTTACTACAGTTTAGAAGGTTCCCTCCACGATAAAAAGATGTTCTTATATTTTGTGGGCAGATAATTCCAGATCACGAAAAGTGTTCTTCAGATTTACCAATAATTGAAATCTTCCATACTAATATTTCTACTGCAAACTTTACCATTTTCTTATTTGTCCGTATTAAAACCAAAAATTAAACTTAATTGTTCATACGTAAAGTACATTTTTAGGTTAGCATAAAATGTTTGCTATCTACTGGAGTAAACCTTTCATCCAATGAACAACTTGGACTACATTTCACAATTAAGAAAACAAATATTTAATATTCTAGTTGAAAAATAACACGACGGTTGAATTATTTAAGCTCTACTCCGATATGAATTAGAGTACGGCTTAGGAGTTAGAGTCATCTCGTGACGAACAAGCTATTGTAAAGGGCTTACCGAGACAAAGCGCTTACGTATCTGAATGTCATATTCACATGTATATCGCAATATCATGCCCGGACTCTTATTGATTTACATTATGTAAAGCAGCAGGATTCAAATAACACAATTTATACTAAAAACCATAGTTCAACCTAATTATACTTACTCTTACTTACTCCGGGCCATTTATATCCGAGTTGGTATTTAGCCGCGCCAACGTATCCCCTCCATCTGGACCGGTCTTCAGCGTCTTCCTCAGTAGCTCCAAGCCTCCTCATGTCTTTCAAAACTTCATTCCACCATCTCTGTCTTGGTCTTCCCTGGGTCTTCTACCTTCAGGCCTTTTCATAATTTCTTGCAGCCAGTATCCCTCTTCCCCTCTTAGTAAGTGTCCAGCCCACCTCAGTCGTCTGCATCGTATTTCGCCGATTATGTCCGGTGCTTTATACAAGTCTCTTAACTCTCTGTTGTGTTTCCTTCCCTCACCTAGCTCGTATGTACAACCTAATTATAGTTGATGAAAATTTAAATAGTTTGGGTTGTTGGTAATCGAATTTAATTATTATAATGTTTGGATAGCTTGAATACTGGAAGTTTTTGATGGGGGGCTCAATAAAACACTTAATATTTAAAACCATAAATTTAAAGTATGTTAAAATTGTCCATTAGTATACAAAACACTACGTAAATCAATCAAACATTTCAAAATAGTGGCCAAAAGGTTATTGTTAACTAGCGGAGTGAAGAGTTCGATTTTAATACAATTGAAAATGCGTTTTCTCTTCTTAAATTTATTTTAAAAACATTCAATGTTCTGAGGCCGGAGGGTAGATGTGTGGGGCAGGTGAAAAGCGTCATATCGCCTGTTGCAATTTAGTACGGCTGACACCAAAGGTCGACTTAAGAGTGAACAGATTTGTTTATGCAACTGTAAGCAGTTGTATGGATGTACCACTATAAAAGAAAACAAGATATTTACATTTATACTGTTTTAGCATGATATACAATTCTTTTTCCTTTCTACAATTTTAAAATCAAACTGATGATGCCTGTTTTTAAGTTACAACTAGTGAATTAAAGTAACAAAATGGAAAGGAAGTTCACTTCATACTCACTAGTGGCGATTAGCTGCGTGTAGGTCTGGTGTTTAGTCTTTTTCGGTTTGGTTTCTATTGTCAACCCGGATATGGGTTAAGTTAAAATATGAGGTGCACTATGCTCCAACCCCTAGTCCCTGATCAATGCCTCTTCGCAACTCGGCACACAGAGAGGGTTGAGAGTGAGGGAGTTAAGCAGCTCTTCTGACTTGGCAGATTTTAATCCTCTTCCCAGTGTTTCGAGAGATGCTTAACGTTCTAAATATGTCGTAATAATCTACAACAGAGTCTATTTACGTCGCAGATACGTTTTAAAATAGATTGAAAGTCTTTTAAAGATATTACTACGAGCGCAAGCCGTTGGTCCTTGTATTTCAATTGGTCATTGGCTATTAATTCATGACCCATTCTAAGGAAGAGTCGGCCTTAGTTTGTAACAAGACTACACCTCATACTACCACTCATCCACACACTCATCCTTCACCACACATATTTGCCTTAAAATACACTCATTGAAATTGGTCGGCATCTCAAATAGTGATTTAGTGATAATATATATGACTTCGAATAAAACGAAGTAAAAATTAATCTCTTCCTTCCTGACCAGGTTGTGAGGTTTGCCTGTATTTGTTGTACTTTGACCTATTCACGATTATCATATTTCTTGATGATTATTCATTACTGTGCCACTCAGTGTGATTGTGATGAAAGCAATAATCGTAGAGAGCTTGAGTACAACAGCTGATGTAATGACGAACACGAGCTTATAGAGGTATGTAATGGTGGCAGTTACAATGCAGTACTGTAGTACTAAAGCATCTAATGCCAGCTCTTGGAGCATAACATGCTACACACCAGTGTGTGTGGAAAGATGCAGTTCAACCAGTAATAAAAGTTGTAGTTTTATCAATTTACAATTTTTTTATTGATAGGGGACACATTTCCCAAGAATCTACTTCTTCAACAACAACAAAAAATCAAAGCAGAAATCACGACCAACTTGATAGTATAATTTAAAAAAAGGAAGACACGAACTTTCCCAGCCATTTTTGGAGAAAAATTACTCCTAACGTTTCGGGCAGTTAGCATCTCCACCTGTCTTCAGAGGACTACACTAATATAGGAACTATATTTAATTATATATCTTAACCTAAGATCTAACCTAAGACTTTACCAAACACTATTTAAAAATACCGCTACATATTAAGAAATTAATAGCTTTTCAAAACACAAATTAGAATGAGAAACAAGTAAAATGAGGAAGCGTTAAACAGGAATAAACTACATGCTAGTCATTAACATAAAACAAATAGGTAAAAAGCACAGAAGTGTGGTAGGTAAAAATATTGAAAGGATCTCAATTATCGGATGACCATCATCCCAGACTCGAACTGACGAACTTCGCACCACGGAAGTCGCGCACTTATAATTATTTAAATAACTCAGAAGCACGCGTACTTTTGAAAAATAAGTTCCATTAAAATAAACATCGCACTAACAACACTTGGACAGTCAATGGAAAATAATGTTGGGTTGAAGCCAAACTCTCTATTGGGGATAGCTAGTCGACTAGCTCCATTCAGCAAAGAGCATTGCCAACTTTAAACAGAGCAACAGATCGTAATATTGATCTTTATATGTCTAGACGTAATAGAACTGTTTTAGTAAAAAATACCAGGCCGATATGCAGCTTAGCGTTGCTTCCATGAGTGAATCGAATTTCCTTTGCAATTCGCTACGCTCAGAGTCTCGCTTCGGCCATCGGCCTCGGACTTATGTGCTCTTTTACTGTAAGTCTATTACATATCGTGAGGGTAAAACATATTCAAATTTAATTGAAATCGGATTACTCAAAACGGTGTAATAGCGAACAAAAAATCTTCTTTCACTTTTTTGGCCTTTATTTTGACACGATTTAATGAATTTTATAATTGTTGGTACATTGATGGATACCATCAAAATAGATATATATTTATAGATCGATAAACTGTTTTTATATAATTAAAGCAACTTGTATGGACAAACCCCCTCAAAGAGTTACTTTCAATATAGTTTTGCTGGGTAACGAACTTGACTGTGATTTTGTACCAACACTTGCACCATTTCATAGAAATGGGACAAAATCTGTAGAGAGTAAACACAATCATACATATGTATATAAAGTATTGAAATAATGTTTAAAACGTCTGGGGGTCAGAATCGGTGCTCATTTCACTGTCCCGGGCCTGGGCCCTACCATGATGACAGCATGAATAACTCATTTTCAAGGGAAATTCGATAGTAAATAGTAAAATGACAAACCTTTCTACTGTAAAAAGCAGGTTTTTGACACATGTAATGTGCTGGATTGGAGCTTTTTCAAAGGAAACAATATTTACTTTGTAACTAGGTCGAAAAGTGAAACCTTTTGATGCGCCTCAAGCTAAACGTGCGAGACGCGGCCGATGACGTTTAATGAGCGAATATCAAAACGACACTTTCAGGCATCCTTTAGATTAATAAAACAAACTCGTTAAAACATTTTAAGTTTCTGCATCAACATATCGTTTTCTCTCTAGGAGCAATAATTTCAGAGCAAAATGACAAACACTAGTTTCTTTCGAGTAATCGCATAAACAGGCACTGTCATTGTCGTTACATGAAATACCGTAGATAATGTATACAAGAAGTTGTTTATATAAACGTGTTTCAGTGTTAATGGAATCTCTGATTGCCTTAGGACGAACACATCAATGACAGAGAAATGTGTATAATCAACGGTAATCACGCAGAGGCACGCAAAGAAGTCAAAGTTGACCTGCACAATTTATCTGTCAAATGAAATAACACATTTCAAATGTAATTTCGGAAGTTATTTGTTTATTTATGTGTTAACATTTTCAAGGTAACCTTTTCACAAATATTTCAGTAATTTGAATGGCGATAAAATATTTCAAATATCATTGAAATAGGACTACTAATTCTGCAGTTATAGTAAAAATAACTTTTTTGGCCGCAATTTTGAAAACCACTTGATGGATTTTCATGTATTTTAGTGTATTGGTGTATAACAATAAAATACAGATTTATTTTGAATTTCATCGATATCGGTCGAAATGGTATGTTTTTATTAATAAAACACTTTGGTGAAAAGCCCCCGATCCAATCGGGATTCCGGTAGTCCGATTTTCCTGGTTTACGAACTTGATCGATATATTACCAAAAGTTGTGAAAATCGTTTCCTACAAATTTGGTGAACATCTGACAAGAAATGCGACCTGTAGAGATGATACATTTATATATGTATAAATGAAACACATGTATATAAAGTGTGAAAAAAATCTCAAAACGTGTTCTGACCCGGGCCTGGTTCTCACCACGCTGACGGGCATGAGTATCTTATTTTTCCAAAGAAAATTCGATGGAAATCACCTAATGCAGGGTCTTGAGGAATGATTGTTTAGATCATTTCGAAATTATCAATAGTAAAATATGATTTACTTTTGTTTAAATGTTTTCTAAATGCTACCAATCATCTAAGTTTTATTTTGTTGTTTAAAAAACTTCAAGAGATACGATGATACTCGTTTATATTTCGTCTATGGATATAGTTATTTTTATTGTTCATGTTAAGTGGTAAAGAGTGCTCCTAAGCTGTAACTTCACCTTTTTTTAATACAACCAAGACGAGTTTCTATTATTATATTCCAACAACATTGATTAACGTATATGTTTACCTACTTTTTGTAATATTTATATCTACTCAACTTGATGTAAAGACAACATCTGTTCCTGTGTACAGATGCAAAAAAAACTTGTTTATATTTCACAGTTTATAACATTGAAACTGTATGGTCCAGTAAGTGACTACTCAGCGAAGATCAGTCCCTGGAAGCTAATTTGTCAAGCTGAAAGAGAATATTTCCTATAATGGGAAATAAACGAGCAGTGAAATGTTTCCAGTGATAAATCTACGTTCAAAGATCAACAAGCATAAAGAATAACTTAACACTAACGTTTCTTTTGTGAGAAGCTCTGACAGTTATTGAACGATAAGGAATAACATAGAGTTATATTTGTAACTAAAACGTTTCTTCGCGTACAGTACAAGGTTTAGTTTCAGATTTGATAGTACTTTAATACTTTGATTTGATACACCGACCAAAACCTGTTCTTGGGGTCAGGATCGGTGCTCATTTCACGGTCCAGGGTCTGGGTCTTACCATGCTGACGGCTTGAATATCTCATTTTTCCACAGGAAATTCGATATTAATAAAATTAATAGTTCAGTACAACCATTAATCAAAAATAAAATATTCCCTTTCTGGCCAATCGCGTTATATACAAGGGGTCAGTCAAACAACTGCAAACTATGAGACGTGGTAGGTTGTTTACATGTGAAACATCGAGGTTGTTTACTCTATCAATATAACAGAAGTTTCATAACTTGAAACATGTTATATGATACGATTTAGTGATTGATTTATGTTTACTTATTCATATCAGCGGAGTTGAATTTTCTAAAACAAACATCATTTCTAGAAACCTCGCATGAACCACAAGTAAACAACTCACCATGGAGGTAAAGAAACACAAGTACAGGTAGCAACAGACCAACGAGCGATGTTTGCGCGGGAATTTCAACAGTGCAAATATTTAGAATACACTCTAGATTAAAGCTTCTCTGTGACTTTCAGTGAGAGAGAGATTGGAATTCTAATCCGCTCGAGAAAGCGCGGGTAACTGGAGGCGGGAAATTGTTATGATTGCCTTCACGAATATTTGTAGCAAAGAGAAACATCATTCTCTGGAAATATTCATTAATTAAGGGTATCATTGGACGGGTGGTGAGTGGGAGAGTGAGTGGGGTTGAACAGTCAGGGGTGGGGTGGGGGTTGATTGGGGTGGTGGGGGTGAGGACTGCCAGAGCGCTCTGGAGGCAGGGTTGGGAGTTAGTGCGATAGCAACACCGGGTGTGACGTGTCCCGTGTTTCGTGCGTTCGCCGATTTATCGTCAACACTTATTAATATTTAAAACTATTATTTTGTAGTTATAAAAGTGAGTTTGTGAAACTTTTGATTAAGTTCTGAGTTGTTATTTCCCATGTTGAATTTTGTGTGACACTTTTTATATGTGAGCTCATTATAAAATTCAGTTTTATTTATTCAAACGTAATTTTATTTTGCTTTGTTCCTTATATATACGTTCCACATAAATTGGTTTTAAACATCAGAGATTTAGTTGTCGGACATAGCTGCAGTAGATGAAGTAAACCATACTCTACATATGTGTGTTTCAATGTGATAATTTTGTTTAAGTTAAAAACTAACCTTCGATAACAACATTGAAGTGGACTATGAAGCTTTAGTACATTTTGTGGTTTAACTTTGTGTTATAAGCAGTGAGTACCTAGGTGGAAGTATAGTTTAAAAAAATGGAATCCAAAAATTAAACATGAGTTCAAGCCCCAAAACATGACGTTAGTTTCCCAGATCCGAACGAATAAAAATGATCAAATAACAATGGCCACTTCTTTGCCGTTTCTGATCCTTCTTCTCTCTACCTCGGTTTGGGGAGACTTCGGCATCCGCCACGGGCGCTCCCGCAGCCACCTGACCCGCTCCGGCCACCTGCTGGTCAAGGAGGAGTTCTGGCTCACCGAGGCGTCTGAGGACCTGCAGGAGCCGACCACTGAGGAGGCCATAGGTCCTTTCATAGAGGACTCACGGCACCACCCCAAGGATGACGCAGAGGACCTCCTCGAGCCCAGCATGCCACCGGACCCCATCGGTCAGGTGGACATCGTCACCCGGTTCCTGAGGATTGTGGAATCACAACAACAACTGGGAGAGAACTGCACGGCAGGCACTGGACTCAACCTGGGAGAGGGCGTGGTGGACCGATATGCTCAGGTAAATAGGGTTATACTTATATGAAAATGTGTTATAGATGACCAAATCGAACTTATAATTTGATGTTTGTGGACATTTTTATAGGAAGCAACTTACGACGTTTCGAAATCTGACACCTGATTCCTACTCAGACCGAAAGCAACCTAATAATTAATAAATAACAAAGAAATTAGAAAACAAACCAACTCAAAGTTAATCAGTAATTTAAATGCCCATAACCTTAATTTGAACTCTCAAATACACCCATCGCTAACAAAAAACGTTATTAAACAAACACATACAAATAAATTATGCGATAATGTTTACGTTTAAAATAACTGATTGTAATGTGATATGGATAAAGCAAGTAACAGAAGTTGGTTTATGCCTTTGTTTCGTCTACAGTTTTGTCTTTTAATAAATTTTACTAATAAAGACCAATACTAAGGACCGAACCTGGACACTTTTTGAAACTTCTTTATTAATAAATAGGCTATTTAGAGTTTATACAAATCTAACATATTTTACTACTAATATTTTGTGTTTTAAAATATTCAATTATTTATCTTGAATTGAAAGCAGCCGATGACATTGAAAGAGCGATGATAACAGAGTGTAATTTAGGGAGGAGTGATAAACGATTCTTTTTGAAATATTTTATGCGCGATAAAAGAGATTACACAATTCGACTTAGAAGTTTCTTTTTCGTCTTAAAAAAATTAATCTAAAAATATATTTAATTTAGTTATAAATTAAGGAATTTAAATCAAACTAGGGGTTTTGAACGTTAAAATGTTAGTAACAACATAGTTATAGACCCCTGTTGTTAAAGAGACTAAGTATCGGTACACCTGGTTTAGTGAGTAAGAAACAACGAACAGGTGTCTGAGGGTAAAAAGCTTTAAATGTATTTTAATGTATGAGTTAATGAAAACATCAGCTTCTTTTTCCTTAAGTTGATTGTCGTACATTTTATTTGTTTTTGCATTATTTGTTCATTTGCCTGCTAGTAAATATTCGAGCTTTAGTAACGATGTTGGATCGATTATTTCATATACAATTATTTAGATCGATGGTAAGGGCATTGTTGTTCACAGCAGTCGACTGTTTTTAATATTTAGGTCTACTTTTAAAATATATTGTACATAAAAAAATCTGTAAATCAGCTTGCATTATTTCTTAGAGGATTATAAAGGTAAAAGGTAAAGTTTGTCTTGTTTAACGAGGCGAAGTTAAGACTACAAAGTCTTTTCTACTACTCAACCTCGACCTTTACCTAGCGTCACCGCATTAGTCACATTACAAATGTAAGTGGTGACTGCGGGGATCGAACCCGCACCACCGGAGTGATGAGCTCCGGAGTCACGTGCAATACCAATCCGCCACGTATCCGCTAATATATCAGATTTATCCCTTCATTATACTACCTGATTATACTATGTATCCGCGCTTCGCCTCGGAGCTTTGTTAACATAGCTGGTGCATCAGGAGCCTGTTTCTCCACACAGAAGCAAGCTTCCGAGCAAACGGTTGAAGATGCGGTAGTAATGCTCAGCACCAATTTGATAGAGGATTAAATTTAAAAGCTCGTATGGGTTGTCAAAACCTAAATATCTTTTACGGGTTTTCCAGAATTTCACGTTACAGTATTGGGGTTATAAATAATCTTATCAATTACCGCCATTTTAAAAATATTAAATTATCATGTTAATAGCCTATGTGTTGGCCAGGTATATAAGCCATATTCCTGTAAAATTGCATTAAAATTGATTAAGTCGTTTTTGCGTGATTAAGGAACACACACACCATCTCATTTTTATACTCGTATATTAATATAGATTATACTCGTATGTGGCGAAAACGGCTGTGTTCCTACAAAACGATGAAAATTACTATTGTGTACCGGAAGTTGCGCTTTTCCGGCTTATGACGAAAGTTTTTGATGGAAGTAGAGCCGAGCACATAAACAATTTAGCTGCGCCCTGGAAATGACACTTTGGAAACGAGTTATGAACGATACCTTTCATCATACTGGACAATTAAACTCCTAAGCCGTTTTACCTATTGAAATATTCACTAATCCTTTGGAGTTCTCAACTTGGATTTAAATGTTGAAACTAATATTGATTATGTTTGTTACTAATTATATTGGTGGTTAACAATAGTCTTTAAGTCAAGGCTTAAGTAGGAAATCATCTGGTTGATTAATTTAGTAAACGTAATAGCACTTAAACGTAAAGTCGTAAAAAAGGCAGAAATTGTATGTATAAACTAGCTGACTCGACAGACTTCGTCCTGTCAAAAAGATTTGTAATGTGGCCGTTTGTTTTTGTTTTTTTACTGTACATATGTTTTATAAAAATAGGGATATCAGCTGGCAACGAATATCAATAAAGCTCAAATTGTTTACGTTTTAGTTAGAACACGTTTGTATGGGAAAAAGAAAAGGGCTGTTTAAAGGGGGTTCCCGGCAATTATTCGAATTTTTCTCGCCGTAAAAACCATCCTTAAACTCCAACGAACATTTTAAAAAAAGATTTGGCCAAATTGGTCCAGGCGTCGTTGAGTTATGCGCTTAGAAACACATTTTGCGATTCATTTTTATATAATAGATATATCAAAAGTCTTTTAAAGCATACAATAAATCGAAATCGTTAGCACTGGAAAATTACAGTTTCTTATATTTAGGTACACTATTTTTTTTTAGTTTGTACACTTTCTCATTGAGATTTGGAAATGAGAAAATGACTGGTAATCAATTACAATTATAACACTTTGGTTTGAATTGAAAATCTCTATACTATAAAGTTCGAACGGCGTGAGTACTCAATCACTCACTCACTCACTCACTGACATACATGTTTTTGGGTACTTCTAGAAACTTGAAATTTAACACGAAGGCTGGTCTTGCCTTGTAACCAACAGGACAATTCCAAATAAAGAGAATTTCAAATTGGGGGCCCGTTTTGGGGGGTTAAAAATAGCGCGAAATCCGGGTATGTAGATGTGTACTATTTTGACTGTAGAGCGTAAAATGAGTAGTGAGATCTTAAATTTGATGAAAAATCCTTCTGTGGAATTGAACTATCTATGACTTTTGTATCCAACATTATTTTCTATCTCTAATAGGGAAAACGATATTAAGCCTTAAAGATTATCTGAACAACAAATTTAATGATTTGTTTATTACAAGCGTGATTCAACAAACACCGCTCAAATCAAGTAGAAAAAAATCTATAAGCATCAATTATTAGTAGGTAGTGCCCTACAACCCTGCTCTCCTGCTAAAATATGGCAAGAGATGTCAAGATGAACCTTGAAGTTGCCTCTAAGCGGAAGATAGTCAAGTACCGGTTTAAGGACATAATTAAAGATCCTGACGAAGAACGTGTTGTTCTGATAGGAGGTGTAACTGATACCAACCACGAAGACAGAATGTATAAAACCAAACGCTATATTAAACCCTGCACTGCAGCTTGGCGGGTGCTAGAGTTTAAAAAGGAAATGCCCTAACTGAAAAAGTATAGTCATTAGCGAAGTGAATACTCAAAACGAGAAGCCGAAGCAGAACCATGAGCGAAGCGAACGGAACTGAGGCCGCAGGACGAAGCGGGGCTCTGGGGGCGAAGCTGCAGGCCGAAGGCGAGTTACATATGATCTAAATACGTGTGAAAAATTTAGTTGGAATAACATATATATGGTTTTCGTTGAATATTACATAAGAAACCGTGTAGTGGTTTCAATATACAACCATGTAGAAAATAATGTTAACGTGTTTTGCAATAAAGTGAAATCTGGTGGAAAGTTGTCCATAATCTCTCCCAGTACAAAGGCTCGCAGAGTTTCGGCAAAAGCTTTACTCCACAGTGGAAATATTCAACGACACAGTCATGTGTGGAAACTATATTATATTGGTTTTCAGAGAGTTGGTAAGCAATTTAAACGTTATGCAATATTTGCACATCAAAGGAGATATTTGTAGGTTTAGAATTATTGTCACTATTTGACTGGGACTCGTGTTGGGGTCCTGTAATCCAGCTTCATGGAGGTCAGGTTTTGAGGATGATAAAGGTCTAAAGCGGCTCAGATAGTCTCAGTGATCATCTGATGATACCCGTATCAACTCCCACCATCGTTTAGACATATCACCTGCGTAGTTCGGAAGTCACGTTAAGCCGTTGGTCCTTGTATTTCCATTGGTCATTGGGTTAATAATTAATGACCCTTTCTAAGGAAGAGTCGGCCTTAGTTTTTAACAAGACTACTTCCATAACTCATTACTACCACTCATCACACTCATCTTTCACCACATATTTGCCTTAAAATACCCTCATGAGAGTGGTCAAGATCTCAAGTAATAATGAAATGATTTTATGATTGAAATTCAACTAATTCTGTAGTTGATTAAAACACAAATAGTTTGATAAAACAATCGATAACGATTTAGTAAGTGTAGTTATGTTTCGTTGTTATCAAAGAAATATAAGTAGTACATTTAATATGTAAAAGAATGGTTCTTTTTTATAAAACAAAAGGATTCCGTTTATTAAAACAAAATGTGCAGACCCAAAATTATGTAATAAGTTCCAATATAAATAAAAAATAAATCTTGTGTAATTTATGGGGGCATTCTACTAGCTTGGGAGAGCGTCGTTGCAGAGGTTTGCGTGAAATAAAATTGAAACGTTATTATTAATGTTATTTTGACAATAAGAATAAGAATGGTTTATTTTCTTTGTCTTTATACATACATTGCGGGTACAGATTACATTTCATTTTACTACATTCTACATAGAACACTTTCCCAGGCTGACCTGTACTATATATTAAAAAATAACACTAGAAAATGGACAAAACAAAGAAAAATAGGGCCCCTAGGATTTTTGGTCCGTTTAGGGGTTCTATCACTGTAATAGAAATACAAGAAAAGAAGTTCAGGAGCTCTCACGCATATAAAAATAATATAAAAAATAGCGTACTGTGTAAAAATAAAATATAAACATGTCTTAGAGGTACTGTGTGCACAATGTGCCCCTTACAGAAATGAGAAAAATATTTATGAATTTCAAGTTTGAAAGATGTGTTTTAGAAATAAAAATGTATTAACAGTAGATTTTTATTTCTACTGTACACTCTGTACTGTACACTCTTAAATGAAAATAAACATTAAACATATAATATTGGTTTGCCTGTTTTCCATTTTTCAATATGTTTTTACTTTTCATGTAATTATTGGTTGAATTTGGAAAAATAGTGTTTTAAGACCTTATTTAAGAAGCTAAAAATAGAACTTTACCAAAAATCTGAAAACAGGCAAACATATATAAACTTAATTTAACCTTCTTGTAAGAGCCTTATATAGTTTCTACGACACCCTGGCAGGCGCTAGGCTTAACAGTTAGGCCACATCAGTTGAAAGAAGGCCCGTCGTTTAGCCAGTTGTTAAGAGCGCAGTGTCGTGTGTTCCTTTAACGGACGAATTCATTTTTTTTTCAATGTGACTACTGAGGCGGACTCTTAATTGATACTTCAAGATATAAAAACATGTTTTTTGTCATGTTATAAAGTAAGAAAAAGTATTTGTAATTTTGAATGTGTTTTGCACTCAATACTATTTTAGAAAATCAAAACAATCAATAGAGGTATTCAAACATTAATGACCCAAATTGAAAACATTTTAGCGGCTGAGCTGATGAGGGTTTGTTAAACTCAGTGTTCAAAACCTCCGTTCTCCTACTTTTGATTGGAACAACTTTTGGTTTTACAACAGTTCAGTAAATATATCTAACTTCTCACACGTCAGACGAGGATGCGAGTCATTACTAACAACGTGTTATCCCGTTTCATTGCGATCTGTTTAAAATACTCCTATTGGTAACACATAAACAGGTGGGTAGGATGGTGTAATGGCTAGCGCTTTCGCCCGGTAACTGAGAATTCCCGGTTAAAGTGTTAGCCATAAGTATTTTTCTTTGAATTAAAAAATACATATTTATTGCATTAAAACTTTGTAATCAAAGCATATAAATCGTCAATGATCGTCATTCAGACATCAATCTGTCATTCAAATAAACAATTTTACATTGACTCTCTCTCTCGTTCTTTCGAGTTTACCATTCTATGTGTAGTTCCTAGTCACTCTGCCAACATTAGGGTCTTTTTAAGTGATTGCCTTGAACTCGACTGTTTCATAGAACGTTTGAGATATCAGAACTGATTTAAGACAAGTTATGAATGCCTTGGGTACAAGAGCACCTTGCAACGAATTTGGCAATTCTGAGGACGAAGTAAACTCCTGCCTAGAAAGGCAAACGTTCAAGAACTACCGTTCTGTGTCTTCCAGTCCGGTAGTTGTCCCTACTTCTAGTTTCATTAGACTGTTGTCAGTAACTCTTTATGAATCGTAGTTGAAATGTAGTTAGAATGAAAGTGAGCGTTTGGAACGTATTCAATTTAATAAATACTAGGATTATAAGAAAAACGTCCGTGATTAATAAAAACTACGTAAAAGTTATCGTTTGTGTGCTTCGTCATAATCACATTCATAATTTGTTGGAAACCGTGTATTTTTTATTATTTTAATCATAACATGATGAAGTTATAATAAATGATAAAATTATGATACACCTAGCTTTTACTTGCCCTAAGCACGTGATGTCAAAACATCTCACAAAATGTTACGTGTTAAAACATCAAGTGCTTAGGAAAATCAATCAGATCAAGTCAGTACTTTTGGGGGATAGCCATAGCTGAGTGGTATAGTGCGTACTTATCACCAAATCTGTTGAGTTCAATTCCCAACGCTGCTACTTATCACGATGACCACTCCTCGAGGTTCGGAAGTCACGTTAAGCTGTTGGCCCATTCCATTCATCGTTGGGATTCAATGAATTACTTAATTCGGGGAACAGCTGGCTCTCGTTTACACCTCATCATCCACCAAAACATTCACCATTCATCACATATTCACTTTAAAATTCCCTCTATCAGTGATTGGAGTCTAAAATTAAAGTACTAAAGTACTACCAAATCAGAAACAAAACCTTGCATTGTACGCGAAGAAACATTATAGTCATAAAATAACTCAATGTTACTCCTTATCGTTCAATAACTGTCAGAGCTTCCTCACAAAAGAAACGTTAGTGTTAAGTTATTCTTTATGCTTGTTGATCTTTGAACGTAGATTTATCACTGGAAACATTTCACTGCTCGTTTATTTCCCATTATAGGAAATATTCTCTTTCAGCTTGACAAATTAGCTTCCAGGGATTGATCTTCGCTGAGTAGTCACTTACTGGACCATACAGTTTCAATGTTATAAACTGTGAAATGTAAACAATTGTTTGTAACATTTGTACACAGGTGCAGTTTTTGTTTTTACATCAAGTTGAGTAGATATTGATATTTCAAAAATATGGTAAATATTTACGCAATTCAGTGTTATAAGAAAAATCGTTAACTGCATCAAGACAAACATCAATGATAAAAATGTGTATAATTAACTATAAATACTCAGAGCTGTGGACACGCATAGCAAAAACAAGTTATTATACAACTTATCTGGCAGATTGATCAGCATATTTAAGAGATATAAGAGATGAAAGCATGTAAAACATTAAAAATACGCTGAAACACTTAAAGATATGCTATCGAGGATGTATCTTTGATAAAAACAAAATACGAACTTAGGTTTGGGAATTTTCAATAAAATCCTCACGTACCGTAAATTGAAACAGGACACAAATTATAACTTGCTGAAATCCTATAAATTATCAAACAAGTTTTACTAAAGCCTCCGTGGGGAACATTGTGAAAGCCGATGGAAAGTTTAGTGAAAAGCTTTTCATCCCGTGTAGCGTCCACAAAAGCACTGATTTTCATATTGAACTTTATCATTGAAAACCGTTTGAAATAGAGGACACGTTTGTAATATGAGTATAGCTCATATTATAATGCTGAAGTTACGGCTCTCGTCATCCGATACGTGATATCATACAATTCCGACGAAGTTTCGCAAAGTATGTTTGAGCCTCGACGGTTGAAGAAGTAGTAAACATAAAGTATCATAAATGTCATGAACATGTTATATTTTCTGTGTTATCTGTATTTATGAATGACATTTCGCTTTTTGACTCAACTGTACTGTACACTTAAAACTCGCTAAATATGGAAAGCTGTTCTTCATATCGTATTCAGGTTGTCTGTTATTTTTCTGTAAAAGAAATCGATCGAAGAAATAATTATTATCACTTCATTAAAACAGTTTTCATTCTAAGGAATCATTTATATAACAAGAACTAACTCTAAATTTATATTATGTAAACTACTATTCTGTTCGGTTTTGTATTACTTTATTTTTAGCAAACCCAAATTGAGTAGTTACACAAACAAGAACCTTCTAGTAGGTATTAGTTAGTATTTATTTAGGTATTAGTAGGTATATTTTTCAAACCAGATCATGTGTTGGGTAATGTTAACATTTATTCTAGCTTACCAAGATCAAGACATTTTAGTTTTAACTCCTAAACTCAATAATGAATTTTATAAACGTACCTATATGTACTTTGCTCTGAAGACGTTTTATGCTATTCCTTTACACGTTTGTAACACGCCAACAATGTTCGTATTTTTGAACAAACCTAAGACATGGTTGTTTGAAGTTGAATTTGTTGAAAGGTTTTTAAGTTAAATGGAGATTATGATAATCTTTGTTGTGTAACTTAATTTGTCTACTTTTGTGAAACAGATAACATTTATACTGGGCTTTGTATTTCGTTTAATTTTCAAATATATCTTCAGTTAAATTTGATATTTATATTGATTAACTCTTATGTATTGCTCTTGAGATGAAAACATCTTTTGGTTTCATGTCATATGTACTTTTTTTAGTATTTATAGTTTTTTTTCAAACGAAGGTTGCAACTTAAGAAGTGTGTTATTTATTTTGATGGTACCTTAACACATCCAATAAGGAGGTACCTAACTATTTGTTCTTATTATTATTTTAAGTGCTGTTTCTGTTATGAATACACTAATATTATTGTAATCCCTGTAGTTTTGTGCAAAGAAATTAAAGAAAAGTATTATTATTTATTATTTTTGACAAGTTTTTCATTTTCTCATGAGGGTATTTTAAGGCAAATATGTAGTGAAGGATGAGTGTGATGAGTGGTAGTAATGAGTTATGAGGTGTAGTCTTGTTACAAACTAAGGCCGACTCTTCCTTAGAATGGGTCATTAATTAATAGCCCAATGACCAATGGAAATACAAGGACCAACGGCTTAACGTGACTTCCGAACCACGCAGGTGATGGTCTGATACGTCTAAACTATGGTGAGAGTTGATGCGGGTATCATCAGATGATCACTGAGACTATCTGAGCCGCTTTAGACCTATATCATCCTCAAAACCTGACCTCCATGAAGCTGGATTACAGGACCACGCCACGAGTCCCAGTTTATAATGTTTTGAATAAACAGCTGTTAGACTGATTTACTATACGTCAGTATTAAATTTCAAAACAAACTCGTTGAATCAACTGATGCCCATGCCACAAAAAGATCATTAAAGTGATCTTTTTCTCCCTTCAAAGTAATACTTTATTTACCTGCGTGTAAAAGTGACACTTTAGCACTGTCAATACCACATGTATACATGTATATCTAAGGCAGCTGTTTTCAGAGCAGAATGACAAAATATTTTTGAATCGAATTTTGATTAATTGTATTCAGTAGAATGCAAATCTTTGACTGCCTTATAAACCTTATGTGTGTGTAGAAAATTATCTCTGTTAAATCCAACTCGCTAAGGTATTCCCAAAATTAACCTTACCAAGGGTGGAATTTATGAACATAACATTAATTAACATTTTAACTTCACTTAATATTACTTTAATTAAAAAATGTTACATTTCAAAACTATTCCTTAGATGTGTTGTTGTCTTTGATTTTAGTTTTAAGTGTGCTAAACATACATTGCAAACTAATGCTCTTGAAGGTGCGCAGTCCCGCCATGGCGTGTGCTCCTATGAGCTACCTCGTTCCGACAAGAGAGTCTCTGACAAAGATACTCCTGTGAACCATGCAGCACGTTAACATCCGGCCCACAGCTTCCATGGGCAACAATTTGGCTGCTTCACGGATGGAGAGTTATGTACAGATCTTTTAATGCAAAAAACAATGCGAAAGGCTGATTTTTGAAGCCTCTGGATCCGACCCACGTTTTAGTGACTGTGGAAGGGGTTTGCATTTCAACAAACGCTGTTCTCTGTTCGTGATGCATTCTCAGAAATAACGTTTTCAAATCTCTAAAAAATACTGTATTTTTGTGTTTTCGAGTTTAAAAGTGGCGTTCCCGAAAAAATCGGTCAAAAAATTGTTTTGAGTCCAATTATACAAATTCAGCCAAGCAGTTAGACCAGTACGGAACCTAAATATTTCCTAAACAAGTGAATTTTTGCAATTAGGTTGATTATCAGAAGTGATATTATACGTTTTATTTGTGGTAGTGCAACTAAAGCGTTCAAAACTCTCATATAAGCTATATTTACTTTAGTTAATAACCAAACACAAAATTTGAAAAAATATAACCAAAGTGAAATTATTCACGCTTAAGCTATGTTTTTCTAGAAAAGCGTTGACCGCTATATTACGGCTATATAAATGTAAGAGTGGTGGTGGATTTAAGACAATATTAAAACAGATGTTGACAAAACAACGTTTGACATGTTGTTTATTTTCTATTCAATGTTTATTTACGTTTGTAGAAATGAACGAGCTTGCCTTTTATTTACAAAACAAAAGTGTCACCTGGTGAGAAAAATCTTTACTTGTTTTCACCACTATTTTACGTCCATCGTTCTCCATGAAAACACTCTCATCTGATTACATTGAAAACAAATCTCACCGTCATAATACGGCATAATGAAGCGTTCACCGCTTCATAATGAATCATAGCTTTTGTTGATTTTTTCCGTAGAAGAACAGACATTTTATCCCTATTATCCTAATGCCAACTAAACTGAATTACAAGTTAAACCAGTTTTCTAGCTCTAAACTAAATATCCGGTGTCTCATAAAGTACAACATTGTATTTTATTGCGAAAGACAAAACTGGGTGGAAAGTTTTAATATAAGCTCGCTTTCCGAAACAGGATTTTCTCGCGACTTCGTGTTTAAATATCTTGCTCCTGACGCAACGAGATAAGCTGGACCAGTTGCCGCTCGGACTTTGCTACATTTCATTTTAAATATTCAAATTTGCTTTAAATTCTCAGGTAATTATTTGCAAAGGCTTAGGTTCAGAATTATAGGTTAGATTATCAGGTAAATAACGTAGGTTTTTGAAATAGGAAAGTGCAATTATTATAACGGTTTTAATTGTAATTTGCACTGTGCGTGAATGCGTATTAGTGAATATAATTAAGATATTATAATATATAATATATATAGTACATTGACTGGGACTCGTGGCGTGGTCCTGTAATCCAGCTTCATGGAGGTCAGGTTTTGAGGATGATATTGGTCTAAAGCGGCTCAGATAGTCATCATCTGATATGATACCTGTATCAACTCCCACCACCGTTTAGACATATCAGACCATCACCTGTGTGGTTCGAAAGTCACGTTAAGCCGTTGGTCCTTTTATTTCCATTGGTCATTGGGCTATTAATTAATGACCAATTCTAAGGAAGAGTCGGCCTTTGTTTGTAACAAGACTACACCTCATAACTCATTACTACACTCATCCTTCACCACATATTTGCCTTAAAATACCCTCATGAGAGTGGCAACTCAAATAGTGAACAGTGAATAGTCATACATGTCGTCAGCATGTTCAGATTTACACTAATGATCGTGTAATGGGCAATAGTCCTGACCTCTGAAGTAAGTCTTTAGCATTTTTAACTATATAAATGTACTCGTCTGCCTTTAGAGCTAAGTCTCTAGGTCCTACAAATTAAATTGTTTTTGATTTTCAAACCTTAGGTAGAATTATTTCCTTTGTAAACACTTTGTTCAAGTTGGCCAGCAAAATTGAAATACCGGGAGTCACCTTTTGGGTAGCACCTTTTACAACTTATTGTGTAACCACTTTCTTTTCTTATTTACTTTCAGCTAGTTATCAACATTTCAGGAATCCGTCACTTTAATGCGATGTCATCAGTTGAGCAAATGAACATTATTGAAACAGTGGTACAATCTCAAAATATTTAAGCTAAGGAGTTTTAAATCACTAAATCACTATTTGAGATGGTGACCACTCTCATGAGGGTATTTCAAGGCAAATATGTGGTGAAGGATGAGTGTGATGAGTGGTAGTAATGAGCTATGAGGTGTAGTCTTGTTACAAACTAAGGCCAACTCTTCCTTAGAATGGGTCATTAATTAATAGCCCAATGACAAATGGAAATACAAGGACCAACGGCTTAAAGTGACTTCTGAACCAAGCAGGTGATGGTCTGATATGTCTAAACGATGGTGGGAGTTGATGCGGGCATCATAAGATGATCACTGAGACTATCTGAGCCGCTTTAGACCTATATCATCATCAAAAATAATAAACTTCATTAGATTTCGATAAAGTTTAAAATACATCTTATATTAACTATCGATGTAACGAAGGTTATGCCAGTAAAAACCGTTAATATTTTAAAAGGAACAGTAAATAGAAGCTACTAAATATGTTATGTACTTACATTTGAACCTTTCATAACAAAACAACAAACGTTTAGATTTTATTCAATAAAAAGTGTTCTTTGACAAGGATAAAGTTGGGTTGGAAGTTTTAATATAAGCTCTCCTTTTATAACGTCGCTTTCTAAAGCAGGATTTCCTACAGACTGGGTGTTGACAAAGTTCGTCCTGGCAACGATAAACCTTCTCGGTGTTTTAGTTTTGCAGCATATAACCACGCAAGCTAAACTCACTTCTTACGGTGATGTTCTTTGAAAATTAAAACTCCTTGAGGAAACACAAAACAATGTTTAACAAAAGAAATGTGTTGTTTAATCATTGAAAATACATCTAACTAACTAATCCTTATGCCTAGTTTGTAGAAGTCATGATCCATAAATGAGAATTAAATTATGGCAGTTTTCAGCAGTTGGTAGTCCTGTTTATTAGATCGCCCTTTCCCCTTACGCAGATCAAAAAATTGGCAACCCTAAGAGTATTATTACACCCAACATAAAAGAATGTTTTCACGTTATTTTTAGCGATAAAAGTTGGATAAATACAATATTCTTTCATATTCAAATAAAACTTGAGCTAGCGTAGCCTATTACATTACCTGGAAGGTGCAAGCCTCAAGACAAAGTTTAAAAGGTCGACGAAAGCCCTCTGAGAAGAACCAGATAATAACTACTTGGAACATGAAATGTTTTATCTCTTTTCTGAATCTTCTTTGATGTCTGCTTGATTTAATTTTGTGACTAGTCACTGAAGTGGTATTGATGAATGTACCTTTGATACTTTTATTTGGTTCCAACAGACATCAAAATAAATGAAATTGGTTATTTATTAGTATCGTCTAAATAAATAAATCACACTTAAAGTTAGGGTCATTTTTGTTTCATGGTAATTCTAAGTTGTATAATGGCTTTGTCTTGGGCATCGGCACAGCATTCCTATCAACGTAGGAATGTCCGTTTAATCAAATTGATATCTAAGCTTTCTTTTCTTTTGTATATTACGTCCTACCTTGTTATTTTTATTCAACATAAACTCTTTTTACGCTGGACATTTTCCTTAAATATGGAAATTTCCAGACACTCCTTACACTTTTTCTCCACATTTGAAACGGTACTCTCGACAAATATTGCACCCCAACCGTATTCAAATGCAAATTCGGAAGCTCTTGTCGTCCATAAACATGCTAATACTTTTTGAGAGAAACCCATGTAACCAAGCATTGGCTACTTAATTCTGCAGTGCTTTCAGTCTTGCCAAATCTTTAAGATTATCGAAGTAGAAGTTTGATTCCATTTTATTTTTCAGAGCTATTTCATCCCATTATTTTTTTACAGTTTGATTTTTAGGTAGTTCTTGCTGGTTTATGCCCCATACTTCAATGCCATCTTGCCAAGAGGTTAATGCCAAATAGTAACAGGAATATTTAAAATTATGGAGGCATCACTCTGGCACATGACGAGAGAAATGCAGAAAGACTTAGATCCAGAAGTTTACTTATTCCAATGCCGCCAGGATTTATTGGGATATTATATTTATACGTTGTGTTTGTTTGAAACTAACGAGAACGTACAAGTAAATATTAACAATGTAACACATACGCTGTCAAATACACGGGAGTTTCTTTGAGCACCTTTATGTAAAAGGTTTACTTTGCTGTTGCAGTTGTCATTGTTATAACGTTCTTGTAACATTGGTTCACATTCTTTGCGAGGGAAAAGAACAAAGAGTTTATGTGGTTTATTTTCTGGCCATGCCAGAGACAAACCCCAACTATATTACATAATGATTGTATCAGAACGAAAGGTGTCCAGGTTACACAATTATTTTGGTCTAAAATCAAATTCTTCAATTTTAAAATAAAAACTTAAATTACTTGCACTATGGTTTAGCAGTTATAAACAATCGTTTTATCCATTTAGTTAAACAAAATATTTCAATAAACCGAGCCTAAAAATGAAATAGTGCTTTAGGACATAGAGTGTTTTATTGGAATAAAGCAATTGAGATCTAAGAACGGTTCAAAGCTTGGAACCAAGAACCAAGAATGGACTTCAAAGCTTAATTAACTCTTATTCTTTACTATTGGGCTTTTAAAAGTTTAGTTAAAGAACGCATTGGAAGTTAATACTAGGCTTTACAACTACATCTTTTAGGTTTTCTTGAAAAATAACAACGAAGACTGTTTGTATAGGATGTTTATCAGTTAGGCACACATGTTTAAAGCGTTGTTATTAGGGCTAGGGAAACAATACAAACATATACATTATTATTTCTTTCCCGATCTGTAATGCCGCAGCTTTTAATATTTAACGTTCTACCAAAAATGATTGCTCATGCTAATAGGTAACAACCATGTACAAATCAAGCTAGGTTGTTAAACAACACATCTGCTAATAAATTCTCAAGCTACTGGTAATTTAAAACTGGTTTCATCAAGATTATTAACATTGTTTCTGCGTTTTTAATTTATATGTCTCCTCTAATTATTCAAAGGAAATATATCTCAATGAGTTGTTAACACTATCAGTTTGTAGAAAATTTTTTAAAAACTCAACAATGCCCATTTGTTGTAAATATTCTATTGAACAATATGACAAGACTTGTGGCGCAAAATCCGCATTAACAAACACTACCACCAGTGTAAACACAAATATAAACAGAGACACGTGTTTTATCCACCGCTTTTTATACCTCCGTTGTTTTAAATTGTTGATCAACAAAAGGTCAAACGTTATGTTTATGATTATAAAAACTATCTGCCTAACAAAGTACTGACTACCCTTAAATATCGAATAAAATACACTAACGACATATTTATATTTGATCTTTCATTGGCTAAGATTTGATTGGATAATTTCCAAATTAATTAAAGTCGGTGTTAACATGCAAGTGAACTTATGTTAAATTATTGGGTTGATTATGTGTTGAAAAATAATAGAAACATAAACCATTAATAGGTTTTTATTTACCTCCATCAATATCCAAAAATTGTGTTCAGGGTTGTTTCTTCTCTGGGACGTTTCGATGAAAAAAAATCATTGTCAGACATCCAGTCTTGTTGGTAAAACCACCTGCTGGCATCGTTGTTAAGTTAAAAATGAGGGCACACATCAAGTTACTCATTACGACGCTGAAGATTCCAGTGACTTTTAAAAGCACCTGACTGTTTCTAATTCAAGGAAGTGTTCACACAAACTGACTTTAGAAACTGACACAGTTGCAACACAACATATGGATTGTTTGGTTTCCACTCCACTATTTCTTACATAACGTTGAACAATATACGGTAACAAAGAACAACTCGCATTCATTTGTTTTGTGAAGGAGGTAGGAGGTAGTGCACACAAACCACATGTTGACTGTTGTTTTTATACGTATAGTCAAACAGTACGTGACAACGTGCACCCTCATACCCCGTGTGTTCTATCAAACTTATTTCTGTATTTGTATTCCAGATCAGTTTGTAAATCAGCAACAAAATTATTCATTACTCTCATAAACTTAATAGATATTTAAATATGTGTTATGTCATGGGTTGTTATATAGGCCTAAAGTGTGTCATAAAAATGTGTAGTGGGCTATGCAGAACCGGATTCTACGTACAAAAGTAAGTAAAAAATGTCCTGTAGCATTCTTTTATATCTGCTTAGTTTAGCCGTAATCCGCCATTTTGTAATTAATTAAAAATTCAAAACCCCTTTGAGATATGTTTGTGAAACTTTACATAAACCCTAATTGTTTTCATAATAACATTTTCCAAATTTGTATCTTACTTATCAAATTTCAAAATTACGGTAATTTAAAAATGTTAATGTCAAATGGAATCAAATTGGAGTTTGATAAGTTAGATAAAAATATTGTTAGACCCTCTATAGGTCACAATACTAAGCAGGTCCTCTAAATTAGAAGCTTCACTCAAACTTCGTTTTATAAATTTATGACACATACTTAAGTAGAACTTTAATATAAAACATAATTCATCATACAAATTAAAGTGAAATACAAGTCATACTACGTTTTGCTAGATAAGGTTTAATACAATAAATGTTAAATGAAATTGTTTTAGATCACGTACATTGACCTTAAAAAAAAATTAAAGCACCGGAAAAGAAAGGTTTGACAAATCAAATCAAATTAAAGAGTGAAAACGGTCATCCTAACTAGGGTTGGAAAAGGTAATTTTATCGTTTTGAAGCATATAAAATTAAATTCACCTTCAATCAGACTGGTTTTATTAGGTTTCGACGACCGGGGATTTAGCTTTATAGTGGTAAAGGGTTAGAGGAATTAATCCGCCGTTGAAAGCCACGGAAACAAGATTTATCAAGTTTGTTGTTACGGGTGTTTGTTTTTTACGTTGATTTACTAATGACGTAAAATTTGTTACCTCAAACACTACTATCTGACTTTTTATATTAGTCATATCATTTTGCAACTTTGCCATATAACGAGCTAAGAAAGAGACCGAAATCAAACTTTGAAGTGGGGGGGGGGGGTGCAATACCTTTACCATTTATTTGGTGTGCAAGCCAAACGTATTAGTTATTGTCTACGTACCGTTACGAAATCAGACTTGGCACCAGATATGCATAGTTTTTGTCGAATGTATATCGTCAAAAAAATTTAACTTGCTTCTACATTTAGTAAACTTATCATAAGTTTAAAAACGAAAAGGTGAAATTCTAAAGTCTTTACGAACAAATTTTTCAAGAAGAACAGAACATATTTACAACCATTGACATTATAAACAGTATACCATGTCAGAAGCTTTTTTATATAAAATATCTTTTGTTTTAATTAAAATATAATAACTAACAATACGCGTGAAAGTATTGGGCAGCCAATCAATACTTTTATCCTTATCTTCTTTGCACATTTCATATTTATCTTACTTAAACTAGCAACTAATTATTTTTCAGTAATTTCAACGTTATGAAAAGTTTAATTCCTGCATACGCATTTGTTATACGCTTTTGATTTCTGGTTTGTCAATTCAAACCGTATATTTATAGGATCCTGTGAATAAATCCAGGAACTAAATTTGGCTTGTGAGCTTCAAAATATACATAGAGTGTATAATGATTAATTGCCAATTTTGATTGGCGGTAGTGAGAATGAGAAAGTCAATGGAATGAAGCCAAGTTAAATTAAAGTTTAGCCAAGCTAAGTTAAGTTAAAGTTTAGTCTGTGTGAAAGGTCGGGTTACCAAGGTAAACAGTAGCGTGAGTTGCCTGACTTAATGTCACTGAAAATGGCTAATCTCGGACGGAGTTGCGTGCACGACATTATAGTTTTAGGACTTTGCAATTGCTTAATCTTTATTGATCTGTGTAAAAAGCAACGCGCAGTCAAACCAAGCGTAAAGCCTAATGCGTTCTCTGTTTGCACGGAACCGGATGTCAATTTAGATTGGGTTAAGGCCCTATCACACAATGCTTTTGGAAAAAATATGGTCGACGTATCGTATGCCTAAAGCTATGGTTTCCTAGAAAGCGGTGACCGCTACATTACGGCCGTAATATGACGGTGAGTTTTGTTTTTAATGTTATCAGATGAGAGTGGTTTCCTAGAAAACGGTGGACGTAAAGTAGCGGTGAAAACTAGTTAAGGGGTTTCTCGCCAGGTGACACATATTGTTTTGTAAACAAAAGTCTAGCTTATCCATTACTATATACGTAAACCAGATTTGACAACTAAAATAAACAACATGTCAGAAGTTGTTTTTGTCTACATCTGTTTGAATATTGTGTTGCGTCCACGTCACGGTTACGTTCACCACTACATTACGACCGTGATATAACGGTGAACCTTTTTCTAGGAAACCATAGCTTAAGGGCCTGTCACACATTGCGACTTAGTAGCTACTACAAGCCATGTGTGTCACAAGTTTTCGGTGTGTCAACATTGAATCAGCCGACATTTCTTAATGGTAAGCAATGTTGATATGTCGAAAACCTTACACAAATGGCTCGTAGCAGCTACTAAGTCCCAATGCGTGATAGACCCTAAGGCATTCGGTCGGCCCAAATTGTTTCTAAATATCAGTTTGTTTACTTTTAGACATTACAAATTTCACTTCAAAGACGACAGTCTTTTTATATAACTGTGGCATTCTTTATTCTAACTTGTCAAATTATCTACTAATCACTTATAAAACTTTAAAAACACTTTAATGGATTTTTCAAATAGTTATTTTTGTGTGTTTACAAGAGACTTGTCGATCATGTTTCTTTTTGAGTTCCTAGAAAATGTATGGTAAAACTTGGTTTATAAATGAGGTTGGATACAGTGTTAACAGTAACTTTCGCCATCCTGACTTAAACATCGGCGTCAGGCTAAAGAGATAACGTAACCATGAATGTCACCGCCACATTTTGTTGTTTATTGACAAAGGCTTAAGATTCAAATCTAAATTAAATCTGTATCGATTCTTTGGCTTTCGCGGCCAGGGTAGCATATATACAGCCTACTTCTTCCAGTTCACACCGCGTCAAAACTTGAGTAAGCTAATGGCTGGCAATCTGTCACCAATAGGATAACAGACAGCAACTAGCAAGTAGCTCGGTTTCAGCCAATCAGTTACTAAAGAAGGTACTAGCCCACACAGAAAGGCCGCAATATTTTAGAATAATTATGATATGTCGATGCGAGTGAACCGGGAGAAGTTATGTTTGTTTAAGACACGAGAAGGCATGTCTTCAGCTCAATGGCAAACCTCGTCTTAAACTATTCAAATTTATATAAATTGAAATGCGGTGTGAAACTATTCAGTTGAATTAAACTTGTTCTGTCGCTGAGTCCAAGACTACATCTGAGGAGTTGAGAGTGAATTCAAGCGTGTATTCGTTTCCTAAACTTGAGTTACAGTGCAACTTCTCCAATATAGCAGAGAGTGGTCAGTTCTGACCAATGTAATCTTGAATCCAACTTAAGTTCCATTTGTACTTTGAGAGTTAACTAGCCTACTTCTATAATGAATTTGTAATCAATTACTTGAACAAATTCGCGTTTTTGCGAAATGTTATGTAATAACAAGAAACGTCGATATGAACTCCTTGCAAATGTAAGTTAGAGAAGACATGTATTGATGAATGATTGAGTTACATACTCGTATCTAAGTGTATGTCAGTCCAGATGTCAAATATAGCATGACTCTTTGTATTGAAATGGAGGACGTGTGAATATTTAAAATTTCTTTACTGTAAAGGTTTGGTTCTTATTTACTGTGTAGACAAACACACGTTTTCAATAACGTAGAACATTAAACAATTTCCCATTTTCATAGTAACATATAAAGTTAAAATTAGCTGATAAATAACCGACTTTCAAAAAACTATTGCTATAGTCTCCTAATAGTGATGTTTTATTTGTTTCAGGTTAGTACATTGACTCGAAAATAATAACAAGGAAAAGGAGCCGATGGTAATAAATTATACCGTGCACTAGTTTAGCTAATGGTTTGATTTGGTAAATAAAACTAAATGGTATAATCTAGTCTCAGCCATCTGTCGTTTTTCGTTAAACGTAAGGATCGAACAAAAAAAACTTTTGAATGTTGCATTATATGTTTTACATTACGTTTTACCTGAAGACGGTATTAGGTTGCAGGTTCCACGACGAGTTATTCTTGTTTACTGATGGTTGAACTCATTCGCAATAATATTTCAAATTCAGAATGTAATTCGAATCTACAATAGCGCAACAGTAAGATTTTGGAATACCATAGCTTATTTATTACTTTAATACGTCAAAGTTAAATATACACACCTGGCAATATTTAAGCGTCACTAGTAACATGTCAAGCAACTATAAAACAAAGATTAGTACTATCCATTTTCTCATGGTATAACCGGATTGCACATTTATTTTTTCGTTTAGTTCAATTAAATGTTTTACATTCAATAAGCCCTAAGATTCAAACTTAGAAATAAAATACAAATGATAAAAATTTTGAGAAAAATAAAACGATACGTTAATTTTGTCAATGTACTATACGGTCTGTATATATTACGACTCCACAACCTAACCTAACCTAACCTAACCTGAATATTCGGTGAAAATTCTCAAACAAAAGAACACGATCACGAATAACTTTTATCGAGGTATCGTTACTCATAACAAATATACGAGTAATCTATTTGTTTTAGGTCATTACACCTTAACCTTAACCTCAATAACATCCGCAACATTTTAAACAGCTGATGGGCAGATATCTCATGTTCGTGTAATATCCTTGAAGCTGTCACAAGTTGGTAACAACGTCATTTTGAGCCCGCTGGAAATGTAATTTCCTCCGCCTGCTTTTCACTCAGCGGAATTACTCTGTTAGTCACACGCTACTTTTATTTGAAACCGACTAAATTGAAACCTTTCTCAGATACGGCTTTATCTCCACTCTTAATTTCCTGTAATTATTTATTACATAGAAAACACCTGTAACAGCTGGACAAAGTCTTAACATCCCGGAAATATTGAGAAATTGGCTACTTAATCCTTTAGTTATTTATACATTATAATTCTAAACGTTTGGACATATTTTCATGACATATGGACGCCTACCGAAGGAAGTCATAGATTTCGAATTTGAACCTTGAGTGATTGAGTAACATTTAACGTCGCAACTGTTTTAGAGAAATAATTAAATCACAATTCCAAAACAATATAGTGAGTGTTTTAGTTAGAAACCTACAAACTTTCTAAAGCTGCTACTTTAATCAGAATGAATCTATTGAGGTTGGGTTAACGGCATTACATACAAACTTACAAAGTACAAAGATGAAGGTTTCGTACGTCAATTTAATGCAATTAAACAACTTCGGCTAGTCAAGCTTCAACTTTTTGTTTCTGTTTATACAAGGTGAGTTTTAAATTTCCTTCCACCACTTCAACTTTAAAAAAGGAAATATTTTAAAAAACCTCTTTGGAAAATGTATTTTATAAGATCCCACAGTTTTTCAACGTTCTTTGCATCATCTATCCCCTCGCAACCGAAGGGAGGGTCCCCATTTTTTTTAAATACCTATTTTTTTTTTAGGTAGTCTTATGGAACTTCAAAAGAAAGGTAGTTTCAACACAAATTCAACGACGCAAAGAAAAATGTTTTATCTCAACTCGTTTTTATGTTGTACCAATTAAAAGAGTACAAGAAATCAGGTTTAAAATTCCACATTTTACATACAAGTAATTTTGAATGGCAAATCTGTCTTAAAAATTCGCCGAAGGAAAGGTCACAATATAAACATAGATTATTTTGAAGAACAATAATCTATCATTGTTTTATTACAAACAAACGAGTTGAGATAAAATCTTTCTTTGCGTCGTTGAATCTGTGTTCAAGTCCCCATTCTTTTAAGAAGGCACATGGGGGGTTTTGTATTTTGAAAGTTTGCGAGGCCCTCGCTCACGGTTTTTAGGGTGGGGGGGTTGACGTAAAAACAAACCTTAAGATTCTAAAATCATTCCACAAAGGGATTTTCAAAATACGGTATATCATGTCCAACAGTTAAAAGGGGGTGTGGCATTTAAAACTCACCTTGAATACTATCCGTGATTGATGCTTTCTTTATTGATATGTTATTGGCAAAATACAACAAAACTCTACTACCAAGTTATTCGTGTTAACTTTGTGAATCATTTCTGAAAAGCGAAAATCATTTTTTTTACTTGCTTTTTGTCGTGACAAGTTCAATTAATTTGACCAATTACCAACGAAAATTTACTTTAATTATTACTTAGTACGTCTTGTCTGTAGATGTCAACATAAAATTTCGTAAGGCAGGACCGGTTTCGCCATTTGTTGTGACCGGCCGCATTTTATACAGAGTGATTCTAAAATAGGTGCCAAATTTCAGGGTGGGTTCATATGCAATGAAAAAAGTTCCTATAAACATGGGTCCTAAAATTCTTCGTTACCCGGTAGCCGCCATTTTGTAATTTTACTTAAAAACTATATCTCAGAACGGTTTGACCGATTGCATTCAAACTTAGTATGGTGTTTATGAGTCACAAGGTAAATTTAAGAAAAAATAATTATTTCATAAAACCTTACAGAAACGAAATGGCGGCTGTTTAAATTTTTCAAATTAAAATAACATGAAAATGGCGCATAATACAAAATAATTATAGGAATGAAAAAAGTTGTATTATAAGATACAAACTCATTATTCCGAATTTCACTTTAATACTTTCACTTTTTGCGTCCTTTTACAACTGGTACATTACTAGTTGATCTTTGTTGTTCATCTCTTAGGTGTACAAGTTACACCTGTCAAACAGGTGAATAATATTTACAGTAAGCTGATCCAAAATTGAGAACTATTACCACATTAGGTTTAAAAACTGCTGTTTTCAATGTTAATTGTAAACCAGCTGATAGATAAAAGTAAAGTTAATATTTATTAACCCATAAATTGTTTTACGCTTTCTTGATTGATTTTAGGTTATTGTGACTTTTTGGTTAAATGGTTCAGTGTACGTATCAAGAACTAGCGGGTATGATATTTATGTATGGGAGCGCCAATGGAGTTGGCCAAGAGGCAGCGCGATTGTATTTGCCGACTTGTATCAGCTGGTTAACAATTATTAACATTGAAAACAACTGTTTTTAAACCTAATGTGGTAATAGTTCTCACTTTTGGATCAGCTGACTGTAAATATTATTCACCTGTTTGACAGGTGCGACTTGTACACCTATAAGAGGTGAACATCAAAGATCAACTGGTAATCAAGTTGTAAAGATCATCAGTTGTAAAAGGACGCAAAATGTGAAAGTATTAGAGTAAAATTCGAGTTTGTATCTTTATGTAAAATTAAGTAATACAACTGTTTTCATTCTTATAGTTATTTTGTATTACGCGCCATTTTCATGTTATTTTAATTTGAAAAATTTAAACAGCCGCCATTTTGTTTCTGTAAGGTTTTATGAAATTATTTTTTTTTTAAATTGACCTTGAGACTCATAAACACCATACCAAGTTTGAATGCAATCGGTGAAACAGTTCTGGAGATAAAATTTTTAAAGTAAAAAATACAAAATGGCGGATACTGGGGTAACGAAGAATTTTAGGACCCATATTTACAGTAGCTTTTCTCATTGTTTTTGCATAAGGAACCCACTCCTGAAATTTGGCGCCCTATTTTAGAATCACTCTGTACAGTTTTGTCAATTTTCGTGTTTAGTAACTGTTCGTGTAGTTACTGTGTTATTGATTGATTTATTTATTTTAATTTAAACATGACGACCTCATGAAGATGGAAAATAAATTATTTATCATGTGACGACAAATATGGTATCACTACTATAGAAGATAAGAAGAAAAGGCAGCAGAAGATGGGTTGTGATTGACCCAAAACTGGTCCTGCCTAACGAAATTTTATATTGACATCTACAGGCAAGTACTAAGTAATAATTGAAAAACTGGTGTCAAGGCTACTCATTTATTTATTTACTTGTACAAAAGTGGTAGCATTATTTCGCGTCGTAAAGTTCGACTCACGTTAATATTACAAGATATATCCACCCCTAAGCAGCACAGTGACGTGCTCAGGATCACGAAGTAAGGCATTAGAAGCACGTCATATTCACTGGTTTATGCCACGTCGTTTAGCTTCACATTCTCCTGCTTGCACGGAGACTCGGGTAACGATGTTGAGGCCTTATCTCATCCAGTCTGTCGCACACGGCCATTAGCTCTTATCACAACCAGTAGATTTTTGTTAATATTATGAATATAAATATAGGTGTATTTTGGAGTAATCTACCCACTCCGGTCTTTAAAGACGGTTTCTGTGAGGTAATTGCTCAAACGAATCGTCTTCACAATTTTCATCTTCTTGAAGAAAGCAGTGCGTACAGTCTGCGTAGAAGAGAGTCGTACAGACCAACTTTCAAAAATATAAACCTTGGTATAAGTATACCTTTTCAACGTGTAAGCCTTTTATATTTTATACAAGTGTATGATTCTAGACTGACACTCGAACGTGAACCCACCGACCGAGGAGAATAGATTTAGAGTAGAGTCATCCTAAAGGATGTATGGTGATAGTGAAATGAACGTATTTTTGTAGTAGATTTTAATGTGAGAGTGAAAACCCAATTTTAGTTTTAACAATGTCGACGATTGCCATGCATGTTGCGTAAACATGATTACGCATTACAAAAATTATCTTTTATTTTTATTTAATAAAATGTATGGAAGTTGTCTTTTGCAATTTGATTTTCAAACTTTTTTAAAATTAATATACAAATTGTATATTGTGATGAAAGTAAAAAACAAGTAACAACAGATTTATTGTTTAATGTGTATTTTTGTCAAGTGTAGGCCAGTTCGTTTCATTTACAGACCTTGTGAGAGTATAATGGGAGGTAATGAAACTAAAAAAGACCAAACAATGGGATACACCATCACAATTGTCATGTAACCATCATTGAGTTAACTACAAAAGGGCCACTTAAGGTTTTGTTTACTATTATTTAAGGCGCATTCAAACTAAGCTAAATTTCCAAAAGCAGCAACAAAAAATTCTTAGCACTAGTAAGCAAAATAAATATTCAAGAACCCAAAGACCTCATAAATATTTCATAACCCAAGACCTGAGGATAACTTATTATGCATCTGCCCTAAGAACCAAGTTTCTCTTAGTACCTACATTAAAACACTATGATAGCAGGTTACAGTTAGAGCACAGGTGATGGTGTTTATAAATCAAACCTAAACTCTGCCAGCAACCACCTGTTGTGCCAGTGTTCGTGAAACACCTTGTTTTATCAGCTGTCTCTGTAAATCACTTTAACTTTAGATTATCGGGTTATTAAGTTCATTGGAAGTGTTTGTGATCATTTTAGTACGCTGTGAAAGTAGTAACAACTATGAAACACTGTTTAAATACATATAATTTGAGATTTATTTGTTACGATATTTTTATTTTATAATCCCAAATATTCTAGGCCCAGCCCCGCTTATGTATTTATATTTGTTATCCAACGTACTAAACTCTCTTCGAAGTTAAGAGGCACATTTTATTGAAGTCGTATGAAACAAGTTATGGTATTATTGTTTAGTCTGTAAAAAGTGGTCTTTGTTAATGCCGAAAATCTATTTTCTATCCGTATTTCATTTTAAGTTTATATTCCAATTGCCAAGCTCAATGTGTGTGCGATTATTGAAAATATCTCTATTTATTAATAATATAGGGCCTAGGTCGAGTGCACAGTAGTAAAAATATTTCACTGAATTATACTTCGAATAAAACATTCCTTACATAGTTCCCTGTTTAAAAAGTCAAACACTAAAACTAAACACCCTTTAATTCTTACCGAACGACTATATTTTGGTTTAAACCTTCTACAGGAGCCTTCTACGAATAGCCTCAAAAACACTACTTTGCTCTAAAATCAAAACTTCTTGCCAGAAGAGAACCTTAAGGACCCCTGAAACCTTAAAGGGTTTTTGATATACTCGTACTTCTTCCCTCCACCAAATTCCCTCCCCTTTTCCAACCTTCTATAGCAATTCCTTGGCGGACTGGTATCGCGCGTGACTCCGGAGCTCATCAATACGACCGCGTGGATTCGATCCTCGTGGTCACCACTAACAATTTGTTACGTAACCTTACGGTAACGCTAGGAAAAGGTCGAGGTTGAGTGGGAGAAAGGACTTTGTAGTCCTTTCTTATCCTCGTTAAACAAGAACAACTTTACCTCTTTTACACCGTTGTTCTCATCCACCGGGAAAACGTCCTAGCAGGGCCCATGGAAGTCGCGATCACATTTTCTGATTCCCCACCGAACTTGACAGTGAACTCTTTAAGACTCACAAGTTCTTGAATAGTCATTGGCAAGTTTACTACTTAGAAGGAGCTTAGTGTTTTATCTGTGTCTGAAGTCTCAAACTTGATTCATGTTTAAGGTCCGACTCAGACGATGTTATTGGCAAAGTTAGAGTGTTAAGCCAGCTTCAAGCTTGACGATACTTTGTCTTTAATGCGTTTCAGGCAAAACTTTAAAGTTATTGGATTGTAAAAGAATACATTAGCTTTCAAAAGGTTCACTTAGTGGAGGACTTTACCTTCACTTAACGTTTCTTTCTCGATGTGTTGTTTTTTAACAGTACTAATTGATATTTTTGGTGAATGTTCTGTATCTTTTTTTAGTCAGTAGTTTGGTTAAATGGACTGCCAGCCAAGGAAAATCTTGGCTGACCCACCTCAGCCACTGTAGACTTTGTATGCTAGCCAACGGAGTGGGCAGGGTATGGAACAAGGTAAGGAAAGGAATGAGTCTGCTAGCATCATGCTTGGGTGACTGATTTGGCCTTCGACCTGGATAAGGGGGTTAGGTGTTTAACCTTTGCCACCTAAAATAGTCTCCAAAATGCTTCACAGAGGTCTTCTAGATCCAAACCGGAGGTAACCAATAATGTTCACTCTCTCTTCAGAGTCTCTTCAGTATATTGACTCTCAAGAGTGAACCTTCATTGAAGCAGCTACAGTTAGTTTCTCTATTGACTCATAGAAAGAAAATGTCGTACTACAGCGGTAAAAACCGACCCAGCTTTAGCCATGGTTTTTTTTGCTGTACCTTCAGGTTATCTGCCCAGGTAAAATAACCAGTGATATTCCCACTGGGGGTATTTTATGGATGACGAATATTACAACTTGTTGTATGGTGTCTTACTAATTTGGTTCTTTTTGTCTTGGGCTTAATATTTTGAATCCCGAGTTCAGAAAATCAGTACTCTATTTAAATAGTAGGGATTGCTCTGACTCATCAACTCGTCAGTTAAGATTGTTAAAGATAACATCACACGTCTTAAAACTACTAGCTTGATCCTAATAACTGTATACTATAGCAGGAGAAAACTGTATGCCCTTAAAAACCTTCCAATCTTGAAAGCGACCGGAAATGCTATTGAATTTGTACTCAAACCATTGGCTGCCATTTCTGTTTGTATACTTGGAAAGGACACTTTAAATTACATTATGCCACAGTTATCCTGGGCGAGGTATAAAAGCATGCATTGAAAACATAATCATTCTACACAAAAAAACTGCTATTAGAGCTATTTTCAAAACAAAAACAATAATCTTGCAGAAGTTTATTTAAAGAAAACAAAATACTAACCTTAACATCAATATATATTTTAGGATGCATGATTTTGAGAGGGAGGAGACCAAGACAATTTTTAAAAGAAGCCTGAAAAGAAGTTAATTAAGAATACATTTTAAAACATGGAAAAGCTTTGAATGTAAAAGGGAATGCCAAAATTTAACTTATCTACATCAATGTTTTTATTTTTTTACTGTTTTTGTCCACTTGTAATGCTCAATGCAATCTTATTATCTGGTAATAAGGCTCTTATCTTCTTTAAGGTTGTTTATCAAAAAAGTGTTATACACGTAATATGAATCTATTCAACATTTTTAGTTAAACCGTACAGTATTTAAACAGCTCACACATTAAACTAGCTTTACACTCCCCCCGCGTTTTTCTAAGAGCACCCAAAATATTAAACCATTTACAAATAAAGGAGAGCTTTAACTTTTAAGAGCACCTCAGTGATTTTAAAACTGAAATAAAGTTACTCACTTTGTCACTGATGTCTTATGTTGTTGTGAGACAACTGAGTTTCTGGTCGGCAAAGCCGGTTGCAGATGCGGATATAACACAGTTAGGTCCGTGGCTTATACCGCGTAATTCAGTTAGTCCCAGTGATGTCACCCCTTCTCGGCCTCTTTGCTGGGGGATGATAACACAACGTTCTCAGAAACAAGCTTGACACGTGATCATATTAAGAAACCCTTTTAAATGGTAAAATGACACAACTTGCAGATGAACAAATTAAGATATTCTATTTACTGATCTGAATAGTTGTGTTCAAGACAAATCTCGGCAGATATTTTGAAAATAAAAATACCGAAACAAAGCTAACTAAATATTTTTAAAGATCTCAAACGTCAGTTTTACAGTCAGTATTTAGGCTGTTAAGTGCCTTAGGATTTATCTCAATTAAGAATTTATTTTACATTAACTGAATGTAAAAGCGCAGAAATTCGAATTAAATTACTAAACCAAAATACTGTTAAAACGGTAGGTTCTAGAGTAATAGGAGTTGTTTTGATCGGTTAGAAAAGAAAGTAAAACTCTATTATACAGGGTGAACTTTGTATTCAATTATAGTTTGCTAAAGTTTGATAGGTAAATCAAAACTTTGAATGGCCACCATTTTTAATTAGATTGTCCGATCTAGCTGGGTAACGAACTTAACCTAGACATTTGCAAAAGGAACTGGCTGTTAAAAGTCTTAGGATTTATCTTGATTGAGAATTAAATTTGGGAAGCAAATATGAATATTCCCAACCTGGCTTAACGTGACATCCAAATCACGGAGAGTAGACAGGATAAAAAATGTTACTGCAGTGCCGGGACTTGAACCTTTTGGGGCGAAGAACTTAATGTACTCCTTAGCCATAGCTTACCCCAATATAACTATAAAGGGTGTCACAAAAATGTGTAGCTCGCTATGCAGAACCGGGTTTTACATACAAAAGTTAGACAAGTAACCATTTACTTACTAAAGCTTCCGGTACTAACTAAAGACCGCGTAAATTAGCTATTTCTAATTTTTACTGCGCCAGACGTTTCGCTCATTTTGCAATGGAGCATCCTCAGTGGACTTGCTGAGACAAGTCTCAGCATGTCTCAGCAAGTCCACTGAGGATGCTCCATGGAAATGAGCGAAATCTGGCAATGAAGTAGAAATAGCCAATGACGCGATCTACACGGAAGCTTTAGTTAGTAATGACGCCGGCCGCTTAAGCCTAAGACTTAATTAAGTAACAATGTTTCGAATTGGGCTTAGTTTAGCCGTACTCCGCCATTTTGTAAATGTTTGAAAATAGTTAATAATTCAAAACTTATTTGAGATATTTTTCTGAAACTTAGTATACACATTTGATTGTTTTCCTTATAACATTTTCTAAAACTACTTTTTATCACAATTATAAAATTTCAAAATGACGATCATTTAAAATTTTTAAAGTCATTGAAATATTAATATTATTTGACTCTGAAATTTTTTAATGGCCGCCATTTTGAAACTTGATAAGTTAAATCAAAAATGTTTTTGGAAAAATATTAAATTTATATACCGAGTTTCACAAAAATATACCAAAAGTTGTTGAGTAATTTAAATTTTTCAAAAGTTTCCAAAATGGCGGCTAGCAGCCAAACTAAGCCGAAATCAAAAATTGTTACAAGCCATTTTCGACTTACTTTTGTACGTAGAATCCGGTCCTGCATAGCACGCTACACATTTTGTGACACCATGTATATATGATTTAAACACAAAATGAATCGCCAGATTAGTGACCAAGCTCATTATACGATGACTGTTACGCTCATACGTACCCTTTTTTGTTGAGTTAACTGTAATGAAGAATATATATTTATTTTTACTTTTCCACAAGACAACAATACTCGGGAGTACTGTTGTTGTGTTGTTGAACGTCTGACGTTGTTGAATGCAACACTCTGCGGGATTGAACATTGTGTAACATAGACAGACCTCTGGGATCATGTTACCGACAATATAATACTCCATATGTTCACAAAACCACTCCACAGATGCAAGATCCCACTTTTCTCATATTTATCTGAGCATAACTCAGACAGCTTGGAGCTACTGCTTATACAAGTACTTGTAAATATATGTCAGATAACTCGTGGAAACATTTTGAAAATGTCACATTATGTAACATGAATATTATTACTTCAACATGTATACTGTATTTTTTAGATATTGTATACCCAGTTAATTCGCTGCTTTCATTTTGTCCTTTTTATTTGTACCTTTGGCTTTTTCATTGATTTATTTTTATTTAAGCCTATAACTTAGAATACCTACATAAAAGGGAAACGGTGCTATTAGTCAAAATGAAGGGAACGCTAAGGGCATGGCAGTATGATAAGTAACATCTGTTAGTTATTGAAAGTTTATGATGCCGGTGTTGTTAAATTAACATAGAATCAGGTGGACCTTTCTATAAGTTATTGTGTTTAAAACTACACAACGTTTCAAAAGGTACGTCGGCTAAGGTTAAGTTTAGGTCAGGTTTAGGCTAAGGTTCACTTGACAACGAGAGGAGTTTACATACCTCTCGAAACGTTGTTTAATTTTAAACACAATAACCGGTAGAAAACCACCTATTTCTATGGTAATAAAATTTGTTGTTTCATAAAACGCTGAAAGCTCTTAGATTTGTTCATGTTTCCAAATACTGTTTACATTCAATGCGTCTTAAAAGATGTGTTTTGAAGTTACCTGGGATTTTGAGTCCATACAACATAAACTCCTTCCTTGCAGAAGACAAGCCCAATCAAATTCTTTAATTACGATGAGGGCTTTTTAGTAGCGTTTTAGAAACTAAAACCACAAAGGCAATCAGATTAGTTATAGTAAAACTCACTAAGAAACTATTCATTGAAAAGCTAAATACAGATCGTGTATAAGACGAGAAAAAGTTGGTACATAGTTTGTTCATTGATCTCATACATGGTCTTACTTTGTTACTCAGTAATATTGTTTGAATTGCATAAATTAGAGATAAGTTTCTTCAAATAGAGATGTGTAGGCTTTTAACATACTGTACAGTAAGTAAGTATTAAAATTCGTTATAAGAAAACCCCAATCTTTAGCATGGTAATATATTCAATGCCTTCAAGTGTTGTGTATTTTTACGCTTTTAATCGTTCAATACTCATATTTTATCCAGAATAATTGCTCACCTGTCATTCATATCGATTGTATCACCGCAAGTCCTGTATCACTTGTCTGTATTTGTCTGTTTTGACTCCGATACATAAACAAAGATACGTTTGTTTTCCATCAACCAACTGTGTTTGTTGTACATAGACTATCTACATAGTCTCGATTTCGGTTAACACAAGTTCTAGTTTGTTTACAATTTGGAATTTATCACATGAATATTTTAAAATATCGTGATGATTTGATAATAGGCATGTTTAAACATGAAATGAAACTATTTCTATTTGTATAAGACAAGACTATTTCATTTTGTGAACATGTCGAATTGAAGAGGAACGTTTAATCTGCACTTTAACGGCTATTACGAGTTGTAAATTTTACTTTTTGCTGAGTATATTTGTGTAGAGCAAAAAAGTGAAGTATAAGATTTAACAAAGCAATAAGCTCAAGCCTACCTTTGCTTGATATTTACTAGGACAATACCAAATCAATAGACAACTAAATTTATAATATATTCCTTGTCTGAAAATCCGTAATAGAGAGATTCTTCTAGTGAAAATGTGTATGTCTGCTGAAAAATAATTTAAATATTTGTCATAAAACTAATTTTCTTCTCTCTACTGGAGGTCTCTAGGTGATGTTGCAAAACAGCGCTTGGTTTCGGATTTCCATCACGTTTGTTCTATTCCATAGTTAAGTTGGTAATCATACCTAACCTAATAAACAAAAGGGGTCGAGTATCGAGTAAGCTGTTGCTTAGCATATAAAACAGATCCAATCCGTTTAGAAGTCAGCTGGGAAACTTTGTTTGCGAACGCTATATATTTTCCGGCACCGGTAGTGGTAAAACTACATTTCCTGAAGGTATTTGAAACTCGATAAAATCTATAAACTTCGTATTATTAAAAGAAAAGTATGTTTAGAAAACCACAATAGTGTTAAATCAAGCTAAGATTAACGGAAGCTTTAAGTTCCCATGCAAGATAAAGTAGTTTTAAGGGTTGTTTCGATTACAATAATGTTTTATTATCACGTTTCTGTTTCATCTGCATAATTATGCCATCTTCATCTGGGGAAACTCAGACAAATCACTCGAGATGATGAATTGGCTTTTGGAAACTAACAATATAGATTTTATTGTTCACAATATTACACTGGTGGGGGGTATTTCTAGTAAGTTTACGTTTTGGTGTGAATATGCTCGCCTCTCCGGTCCTTGGTTATTAATTATCAGTACGGGCTGGCGAAAGGCCGGCTGCCTTTTATTTTACATAAAGGCAGTGTCTGTGTTGGCGTCCACCCCAGGAACGCTTTGGTGCCTTGGTCCGGGGGGTGAGCTCGCATAATTGTTTTGAAGGGATATACAAAACTTTTGTTCAAGTAATAAATTATTGTTTGGCACTATAAATTAAAAACCAATCTTGTTTTAATAATAAATCTTATTTATACTTCTCCTTTGCTGTATTTTATTAACTGAAATTGAAGGAAACTCAAAACAGGCAATGCCTTTGAGGTCCCATATTTTCTTATAGTCTTGTAAAAATTATCATAGACTAAAACTAGTTTTATAATAGTCTATTTACTTGTACAATAATTTGTTTCGCTATCTCTAGGTTGTCTTTATACTATATTTTATTTAGCCTGTAAGATTCAGCACTGGCAAGTAGATTGTTTAACCTTGAATTTAAATTTTATCTGATTTAAGTGATTATGTATTATGTAAATAATCAAGAAAATAAATACATTCTTATTCTTATTAATTACGTAAGTCTGAGGCCGAAGGCCGAAGCGAGGCTGTGAGCGTAACGAATTAGAGTAACAAATTGCAAAGGAAATTCGATTACCTCATGTCAGCGGCGCTTTATAGCCCTTAGCTGCTTGTCGGCCTGATATATCTATAGGTTTAATCCGATTACGTAGGGATCATTTAGGATTTATCAAACCAAAGTAATACAAAATGTATTTATTAGAAAACGAACAAAGAAGGTTTGGTTTTCCTTTTTGAACACTTTGTTCGTGGTGAAATTAATCATAAAAATTTGTGACTTATAATGTTTTTAACAGACTGATAGTACCAGTACTTGTCGTCTTGAATTTATAACAACATACGTATTTGCAGAAAATATCGCTAGTTGATAGCTCAAATTCTATTAAAGTTGTATAGGAAAATGGAATTGGAAAAGTTTGCGTGGTGAACACTAAGCGACTGATGCAACTGAATATAATAGGAAACTCGACTTGTGCGACATCTACAAGAGACTAGAGGAACATTGTGTAATCTTTGGAGTTTCCTGGTCTGAAAGTTACAGTTCTCGTGGAACTTTGTCAATAACATCGGCTCTTGCTCGGTGAAGCTGTTATTTAACTTTGAAATTGTGCAACAGATGCAATGCGTTTAACTTGCAATAGCGCATCTGCATGTACTTCTCGTACCTTTTGAGGGTCCAAATTAAATGCTTTTAGAATTTCGAGAGCGATTTCTAAGGGATGTTCTGGCTATAAAACAGGTACCAATGCTGGCGTATCATAGCCTAATTTACCCACACCTTTCCTACAGAGTAGTCTCGTAGGAGGTATGTGCAAACATTCAGTTTTTGCGTTCTTTCTATGGTGGGCATTCAATTAATTTAAAGTTTGCTTGATCCCATTCAAAAGCCCTATCGCCCATGGCGTTAAAACCTTGTCTGAACGCAGTGTTGAAGGCATTTAATAATGCCACCGAGTTTTGGCAGTTCAAGATGCCGACCGTCAAGAAGACTGCTCCTGGCGTTGACAGTGGGAAGAATTATAAATCGTGAAGTGGATAACAATGTATGATAAACGTTTTAATGCGGAATGCATGTTAAGTTTTAATATTTTGTTTCCTTTTTTCATTTAATGTGTATCGTTAGCAACAATATAAGTTTTTTTAATCTGACTTGATGAACCCACGCGTACAATAAAATAGTGGTTTTAATTATTTAGCAGTGATAAATTACACAATTTCAGTTATCCTTTTGATTATACTGACTATCGTAAACACTCTTACTACTTTTTTGACAATTTTAAGTCAAGTTACACATGATTTAACATTTTAATGGCAAACTTTATTTAAGATATATTCCTGTTACTTAGGTACATTTTGGAATCAAACTTAGTGATATTGTGACTTGCTTACTGACGTTTTAAATTTACTTTTTTATTGCTTAGTTTTTGTTTTGAGACTTTGCTTTAAGACACCGACCACTATTTGAAGGTATTTTAAGGTGAATATAAACCGATGGTGAGGGTGATTAATGTTTTGATGGACGATGATATATAACCTCGTTGCAAACTAGGGCCGACTGTTCCCCAAACAGGGTCATTAATTAATAGATCAACGACTTATAATGAACCAACAGCTTAACGTGACTTCCGAACATCCTGACTTATACTATACAGAACCAATATAAAAGCGTCAATACTCTTGTAATTAATAAACAGTGATCAATGCACAGATACAAAGGCCCTTTTGTTACATGTGTTAAATGAACACTAAGGCCACAGGTGGCAGCTGTTGTAGTTAAGTTTGATTTATAAGCATCATCATCTGCACCTAAACCTTTAACGTTTTATCAGCTGTTTTTTATAAACGTGGTGATTGAAAACATAAGTTTTTGTATTCAAACAGTAAACAGGTGTTATGACGTGGTGAGAGTCTTTAAATCTTGTTACGTAGAACGTTACTGGCCCAACCCATATTAACAACTAATTGGATTGCATAATTTATTATCAATCAATTATTATTATTATTGAAATTGCGTTTATTTTTAACAATTAAAAATATGTTCCCAGTTTATCTTTCTTTTTTTTAAATATAAAATAGGCCTACTATTTCTGATGTTTGCAAAACTAGCTTAATTTATAACGAATAGTTGATAAGGGAGTCGTATACCCCAAACAAAGTAAACATGAACAATTGTCTACCTGTCTAAGGTGAAGGATAGTTATTAAAAATGTTATTACATAACTATACTAAGTTAAATTTAAAGTGTAACTAAAAAAATGTCTTTGAAACTTTGATACTTAGGGTTTACATATATCCCTAATTTTCAATTGTACCTATGAGTTTCGATACTTACCTTTAAACGCCTCGTCAACCGATTAAATCAAGATACTTAAGCTAATATAATTTTGCGCAGCTAAAAACTGCAAACTTCATTAAAAAGAAGCGCGCTTCTGACGTCATAATTTGATTATTTGAAACACGCTGAAAAGAAATATGATTTTCAGCCAGTTCCGGGTAATCAAGTTAAAACATTGTGGAAGAAATATTTCCGTTCTCGGTGTCATAACTCGTTTTGTCCATTGCAATGCATTCAATCTCTTGCAGTGGATCGTTGTTCCTGTTGTTGTTTTCTGTTGAAAATCGGGTCATTTTACTTTGTTTATTAATTTTACAAACTGTACTTAATTAAAATAAAATACTCTTCTATTATGTCCCAATTCATAAAATTCAACCCCAATTCTCAAGATATCTTAAATTTCATCACCTACCTACATCGTTCTTATTTAAGTCTCAAATTTATTTATTATTTCTTAGTGCGTCATTACAATTGTATTGTCCCCTATAAAACGCTATAAGGTCGGGAGCTAGTGAAGCGAGATGGTAGAGTAAAAGCACTCGCAAATCAAATTAAAACTTGAGCTTATTTGTAGAAATAACAAACTAGCTAAGAAAGGAAATAAGCAAATCAAAATTAAATTGTCAAACATATAAACTATTGTAAAAGGTCATCGTCATTGGACTCTATGTTAAGATGTGTTCATACTAGTAACTTCAAGATTTCGGATTATTAAACATTAAGAGCTGAATGTAATTATGTAAAAAAATTTCATTTAAAAGTAAGCTAAAATAAAAGTATTATAAATTAATATATATAAATGTGAGACAACTACAACTGCAAGAGCTGAGCAAATAAGTTTTGGAAATCACTTAAAATTAAAATATCATACAAACTGACTTTAGAACTAAGACTTGGATTGGGACCGAGGTTAGGACCTACCTCCTCAGGGGCAGCATCGTGAAGAGAGACCCTCACACGCAGGGATTCTCCTAGGCAACTGAACCCAGAGGAGCTAAGCCAATAACCTTTTATTACTTGCTCAGCATAACCGTGACTATCAAAACAATCCGGCCAACATTGCTTTGATAACAATGAAGCAGTTCTGCAGGCTGTCATCACAACATTGCGACACTATGTTATTAGAAAGAATGTGTTAGTATTCAAAACTGAAGGTCAAAGAGATTCTTTTCTAACTCACATACAATATTAAAATCATGAAAATTCTAACTATCGTTATACGATAAACCCTTTGACTTGCTTTACAAAAAAGACGAATAAACAAGTTAACAAGACTGCTTCCTCCTAAACTAACAAAGCAAACCTTACATTATTATAAAACTCAAAGTACGGCGAAAGAAGAAATGTTAAAAAGGGACGTGGCAGTAAAATGAAATTTTAAAGTGGCAGGTTTCACATAAAAGGACACTTATGATAGAAAGCATTTGGACAACAATGTTCAATTAGGAAATTGGTCAGAGCGAAGTTACTAAAAGGTGAGGAGAAGACTGAATTGATGAAATAAAAAAGAGTTGGCTACATTCTGGATGAAAAGGTCTGGGAACGTACTTTGCGTTACCTGCCTGGGACATTTTCATAAACTACAATTTTGATAGCCGTAAAATGTTGATGAGTTTTCACTTAAAATGTGTGTTTACACAAATAAAAAGTCAGGTTTAGAAAAGGTCTTTACAAAACTACGACCAAATACATCTGTTTACCATTAAAATTATAACGAATACTACGGCCCACTCGTATCATAAAAAGGTATTAAAAGGAACTTGTTAATAAAATTCAGGTTTACTTTTTCTTAATGGAGTTTAAAACAAATAAAAATATTTGGCCAGGAATTGGTTGACTCGTGAACACATTTAGTCATAATTATAACGGTTTTAAGTTTAATTTCATTCGAATATATTCAAAGTCTTAAAACAAAATTTTCCGATTAACTAGATGGTTCTTCGCTTGCCTAATATTACACTTTTAACAGGTTTTTTTTCCACTTTAATACCTAACTGAAATATCAAAGTATTAAACAGTGCAATAACAACGTGAGATGCAAAGTAGAGTTTTTCACATTGTAAGTAGGGACTAAGGCGGTCTTAACGTTCGTTGCCGGGGAAGGCTTTGTGAAGACTCAGTCAGTAGGAAATCTTATTTCACCGAGCTCTGCTATAAAAGGAAACGCTTACATACAGACTGTCCCACTTTATCCTTGTTATAAAACTCAAATTTATTCAGTTAAGCAGGAAAGTTAGGGATTTAATATTTCTAGAGCTTACATTATAATTATTTGATGTGGGTGGACTTAACTTAGTGCAAAACCAGAAAGGTGAAACTTTATACCAAATGTAAAAGGAAAATGTAACATAAATATCTCATGATTTAGATTCTTATGCTTTAGTATTATGACTATATCACTATTTGAGACACCGACCACTCTCATGAGGGTATTTTAAGGCAAATATGTGGTGAAGGATGAGTGTGATGTGTGGTAGTAATGAGTTATGAGGTGTAGGCTTGTTATAAACTAAGGCCGACTCTTCCATAGAATGGGTCATTAATTAATAGCCCAATGACCAATAGAAATATATGGACCAACGGCCTAACGTGACTTACGAACCACGCAAGTGATGGTCTGATATATCTAAACGATGGTGAGAGTTGATAAACAAATAAATAAATAAATATCTTTATTGGCCAAAAACAGATAGTACATCCAACAAGGCTTCGTCAAAACTAATAATTACAGTGTGTTATATACAATATATACATAATCACGTTAAATATGAAAGCACAGAATACAAATTAAATACGAAAGCCTAAAATACAAATTAAGATAAAAAAATATAAACTTAGATATAAATTAAATAATTTTAAAACATTGTGAATTGTTAACTAGGTTAGTTAAGATTAACATGGCAGAAATTTAGAATATTGTAGCATGTTGTAGTATTTGAGGCCTGGTGTAATGAACCCCTTTTTCATAAACTGTAAGTCTATGTTTGGGCACTCTAAATGCATGGCTATTTCTAGTTTCGTAGTTGTGAACATAATTATTTTGAAGATACTTATCTTGGTTTTTCTTAAATAGTCTAATGATTTCGTAAATATACAAGGAAAACAAAGGTAAAATTTTAAATTCTGTAAAAAAGTGTCTACATGATTCATAGTTAGCCGAATTTTTCATTATTCTTAAGGCTCGCTTTTGAATGTTGAAAACTTTATAGCAGTCATAGCGATGCGGGAATCATCAAATGATCATTGAGACTATCTGAGCCGCTTTAGACCTATATCATCCTCAGAACCTGTCAAAACCTGACCTCCATGAAGCTGGATTACACGACCATGTAATAAATTATTAGTTAATTACTTTAGATATTCTTATTCGCTATGATTCACGGTGGCGCTAGTGACAATGGGTGCTATGTTTTGAGATTCCATTGGATCTTTTACAGTTAGGAAATAATAGAAATGGCTTCTGACAGTTACTTGATTGTTTTCGATTCCAACTAGTACGTTTTGTTATAAAACTAAAGTCGGCAGCAGCAGATTTTATAGTAATGTTATACTATATTATCACGTTTATTCTTTCTTAGTTACTACCCTTGTTTGAAGTTTGCTACTGACGATGACACAATTTCTGAAATTTAATTATTAATACTGACACTTTTCATAGGTTTTAGGTACCAAAATGTACACGACGTTTCGGGATCTGAAATCTGACCCCGTCTTCAAGTGATTAATAACCTAAAAAATAACACATTATAGACATTATAAAATGAGCAAGCCTAAAGGTAAGCTTATACGAGCGTGGCCAAGTACGCCGTGTACGTTTTGTTCAATCACAAACAATGGAAAGTCTCCATAGTAATATTTAAAACTCAGTTACTACCATTATTTTCATGAGCCCATCATTAAATTAGAAATTGTCTAAATGTAAAAGCAGTTGGCAGATAACGACATAATAATTTAGTTGAGTGAAAGACTCGAGAAGGAAATTATATTTCCTCTGCTTGATATGAGGCAGTTACATCCTCAGAGATGTTCAGAGATATTAATAATTACTTCGAAATGTATCCTACTATCTTCGATATAATAAAGACAAATAATATCAACCTACGTTGTTTGATACACTTCGTTGATAGCCAGCCAATACCGAAAGGGGTATATCCTCGGGCCTCCATTTTCTTTAATAAAATAATCCTATCAACGCAGGGTCATAATGTTTCAATCTTCTACCAAGAGCCTTGAAGAAACTCTTGGTTATAAAACGAAGATAAACTTAAAAGAAATAACTATATAACTACTACGGTGGAATGTAGTGACTACCCCACGAGAGTGTGTGATAGAATTCAGCTGCTAAGTCTAGAACATAGTTTATACTTTGACATCTCTTTTTTCATGAAAGATCGAAGGATAAAATCTCCCACATGCATGTTTTGTGGTTTCATCAACCGAATACGTTTCACTCAAAATAATACCCACAATTTTAGGTAGTGTCTTGGGGTAAAAAGGGTTTTCTGGTTGTGAACACCATCAATGATACACTTAGGGAGTTGTGATCATAGATATCGTACCCTAATATGTAGTGTTATAATATGGGCCCTTTATTCTAATAAAGGTCTATGAAATAGTACCGATAATATAAAGAGAGGCTGCAACAAAAACGTGGTAGTTTTTAGATCCCCTTAGTTTATTCAAACATTCAATTTATGTTTCAACCCTTGATACCCTTAATTTAAATTTATACCCCGCAATTACTTCGTGTTTTCCCGCATTATAAATTATTCTACACTCTAGTAGTATACAAGTACACGGGTTTTTGAGTTTGTTTTGGATAGAAACATTAAGCTACTTCAATCGAAACGATATTTAAATGGGACCACTATGGAGTTAAGATCTATCAATCAACGCAAACTGGGCGTAAAACGATGGCCGCGTTCAAAGGTTATTCGTGGACAGACATAAAAAATAAAAATAACCCAAGGTCAACTTGTATAACCTTCTTGTTTCTCTAACGTCCGTTAAAAAGGGTGAAATTCTTTTTCTAAAGAGTAAAAATCGAGCCACTTTTTAATGTGGGTGGCTGGTTTTTAACTCACAAAAGAGTGAAATTTCCCTCTTTCTGAGTGGCCTTCACTCATTCATTTTTATAGTGTTTATTGTTAACCGTGCAACGCTTAGATCCATAGGAATTAAGCAATTGCAATACTCTAAGAGAACTATGCACGCATATACAGGTTGGCGTGACTTAATAAAGCACTCATTACAGCATTACAAAACACTGCTTTATTAGACGTCGTTCGCAGCTTTTAATTTATAATGACTTGACACGCACCGAACGCATGGGGCATGTTTGACAATTCTTTCATAAGAATGTTATCAAATTATTAACTAAATGATAAATGTCCTATTTATAAACAGCATAACAATTTTATTGTGTGAAATACTCGAGGAGTTCATTTCCTCAGCTTAATATGAGGCTGTTACATCCAAGATTGTCAGAGATATTAATTACTTCGAAATGTATCCTTCCATGTTCGATATTTTAGACAAATAATATAAACCTTCGTTGCTTGATTCATTTCGTTGATAGCCAGCCAATACCGAACGGGGTATATCATCGGGCCTCCATTTTCTTTAATAAAATAATCCTATCAACGCAGGGTCATAATGTTTCAATCTTCTACCAAGAGCCTTGAAGGAACTTGGTTATAAAATAAAAATAAACTTAAAGAAATACCTAAATTCAGCGGTGCAGAATTTATTGACTACCCCACGAGATTGTGTGATAGAATTCAGCTGCCGAGTCCGACATACTTTGACATTTCTTTTTCATAAAAAGTAAAAGGATACAAATCTCACTGTTTTGTATTTTTGGGGTTTTAACCCTCAGAAAATAATCTTCACTCAAACTATACCATAATTTTAGGTAGTGTCTTTGGCTAGAAAATAATTTATGGTTTGACAACATTGATCAAATACTAAGGGAGTAATGTGTAGTATAACCAGGCCGACATGCAGCGCTGGCACGAGTAAATCGAATTCCCTTTGCAATTCGTTACTACGCAATTCACTACAGCCTCGATTCGGTATTCAGCTTCAGACTTTCGAGTTCTTTTACTGCAAGATTTATTACATATCGTGAAGGTAAAAAATGTTTCAAAGTCTATGAAAATTAGATGAGAACTACTGTTTATAGACCACTAGCTGACAGTACCCGTACTACGCTTCGGGATTTAAATATTGATTTGTTTGATTATATTGATTTCAATTTTTCCAAAAAAATCACTGTTCGTGTTGTTTGGTAAGTTGTACTGTTTCACTATCAGTTTGCCACTTTATCGATTTACTAAGCCGACTCGCAGCTTAGCGCTAAAAGCGCCCCTGGTATGAATAACACGAATTTACTCTGCAATGCGTTACATTAAATCACTAATTTTAACTCTAGTTCATTTCGCACACAGCATCGCTTCAGCCTTTGCCCTCAGCTTTTCGTGCTCTATTACCCAGGACATTTAAAGGCTTTTCACCACGCTCACAGTCTTGTTGCTTCGGCCTCAGACCTTAAGGGGCTTTTTCTGCAAGTTATACTGCATATCGTGAAAGGAAAACGATAGGAAGGAACAAATAAACATTAACACTGAAAAGGATGTACTAAAAAAGTAAAAGTAATGTTACGTGTGGGTAGGTATGCCAATGGAATCTAGAAAAAAACTTGCTCAGATCGAACGAACCCATTTTGAACCTAAGAGTTCGTGTAAAATTGTTTTGTGTATATTACACACTAAAACAAAACCCAGAGAAACCGCTCAAACCAGTGTACGAGTAATATAGCCCAGCTTTAACAAAGTAATAATTTCACCACATACTAAAAATTGTTATAGCGATCTGTGAGAAATCACTAAATTTTGAAAACAAGAATTGATATAATTTGTTATATATATAAAGAAAATTTATTACAAAAATTTCGTCTTATTGTCAATACAATTTGCTATTACAAAGAATACTGTCCAAAATTTAGTTGTTATTGTATAAATGATTCCTTAATATTGATATTGATGATTTTATCGAAACTAATTGAATTTGGATTAATGTTTTCTTATTTAAATTAAACTTATGCCAAAAATCACTGAAAAATTTTGGAATTGTCCCGCGAGATCCGATGAATAAACCTATTACTTGAAAAGGTTTAAATTAACATTCTTTTTCAATATAAAAATCCTCGCAAATTTTAATTTGTCACAAAACTTCCACATACTAATTTTGTTAGACAAGTAAGAGAACACAAGTCCGTACAATATTCCACTATCAGTACTTCGTGAGCAGTGATTAGAGTAGTTCTTTATGAGTAAACTGCTGAGAAAAGCTTATAGCATATGTACTCAACATGACTATTCCAATCACAGTTTTTTTCCAAATACATGCCTAGAAACATAAGTGTTTAAAATAATTCGCACAAAATTATTAACTATTGCATTTTAAACCTGGCCGACACAGAGATAAGCCCTAAAGCACCGCTTGAACGAGGAAAGTGACATTCGTTTGCAATCATTTTAAGTACTAACATTAAAAATACATCATCTTATCACGTCAGTTGTAATATTAAGCTTTACCTGTATATATAAATCCATTAAGGCTCGTCTTGAAACCCCAATTCAGTACACAGCACTTATATCACACGATATTATCACTGTAAACTTCACAGACACAACGTTTTCTACTACCGATGTCGGCCACTCCCGATCAATAACTACATGTACACAAATCAAGGGAAACTCGATCAATAACTTTCATGTGACGACTTGTTGCAGGCTGTGTTGAGGCGCAGTCAGCTGTTTGCAAAAAAGTTGGCTTGTAAAACCAATAGTGTACTATAATGTATTTCAATTTGAACTGGATCTCTTATAATATGCCGTATTTTATTTATAAGGGTATTTAATTAAAAATAATGAATATAATATTTTAAATTTTGTATTATGTGATATTTGATATACTTTAAAGGGTTTCTTATTCAGCTGATTTTTTTTATTGTGGTGTATTTTATTTAGACGTAAATTTAATTTAAATTATGAATGAGTTTTACATTTGGCCAGGAGGCCAGGACGCTTTTGCTTTGGTTCATTGGGGCCAAAACATAATTCCCACACTTTCCCGCAGAATTTCAATCGATCCTCTGGGTGTAAATTATTTTTATTGTGTCTGATATACTTGTACCTTGGTAGGTATAAAGTTTATACTTACCAACTATAAACACTCATGTAACAAATTTATGGACAGTAGGTAGTGAGTGTTCGTTTGAGTTTAACTTTTAAGACTTAACAAAAGTTAGGCGCGAGGTGCGTTGTGTTGAAAAAATATACTGGACAAAAGGTGTAGAAAATGTAATTACAGTATTCCACGCTAACGAATTTGTCTCAAATTCAACATCGGATCGCTCGTTTAGCCGCTAGAAACGAAATTTTGAAGTGATAACAGGTATTTTGTTATCAATGTTCAAGCCCCTCAAAACCCACCTAACTTTTCAAATTTTGAAAAATCCTCCCTTAGTGGGCCCTTACACTATAAAAGGAATGTTCCTGTAAAATTTAAAGTTTCTAAATTTACTAACTTACAGAGGCCCAATTTTGCTGGTCAACGAACATGACCAAAATAATAACAAAACAACATTTTTTACTCAATTCCATGGAAATCGGACACAAAATGCAGCCTGTAGACTGTAGAGAGTACACGTATAAATACATATGTATACAGGGTGATTCTAAAATAGGGCGCCAAATTTTAAGGGTGGGTTTTTTATGCAAAAAAAGGAAAAAATGTTCCTATAAACATGGGTCCTAAAGTTCTACGTTACCCCGGTAGCCGCCATTTTGTAATTTTTACTTAAAAAAACTATATCTCCAGAATGGTTTGACCGATTGCATTCAAACTTAGTATGGTGTTTATGAGTCACAAGATAAATTTAAGAAAAAATAATTATTTCATAAACCTTACAGAAACAAAATGGCGGCTGTTTAAATTTTTCAAATTAAAATAACATGAACATGGCGCATAATACAAAATAATTATAAGAATGAAAAAAGTTGTATTATTTAATTTTACATAAAGATACAAACTCATTCTTCCGAATTTCACTTTAATACTTTCACTTGTAGTAATTCTTACTTTAAAATGTACATCTCCAGAACGGGTTGACCGATTGCATTCAAACTTACTTGTATGGTGTTTATGTGTCATAAAGACAATTTAAGAGAGTTTAAAAATTTTGTAATATAAAATAGTTTGTATCTTTATGTAAAATTAAAATATACAACTTGTTTTATTCTTATAAATGTTTTGTATTATGCACTATTTTTATGGTATTTCAATTTGAAAAGTTTAAACAATTGACATACTTTTTTGGGAGGTTTTATGAAATAATAGTTTTTACTTAAATTAACGTTAAAACACATAAACACTCTACCAAATTTGAATGTTCTGGAGATATAAATTTGTAAGTAAAAATACAAAATGGTGGCTACCGGGGTAACGAAGAATTTTAGGACCCATGTTTATAGGAACTTTGTTCAATGTTTTTGCATAAGGAAATCACCCCTGAAATTTGGCACCCTATTTAGAATCACCCTGTATACAGTTTTGAAAAAGTGCTCAAAACGTGTTTTGGGGGTCAGGCTCGGTGCACCATTATCGGTCCTATTTTTGGGTATTACCATAAAAACGGCAAGTATATCTCATTTTTCCAAAGAACATTCGCGTAAATAAAGTTAACTCCGGTAGTTATTTTGTAAACCCCTTATTATAAATGATTCTATGTTATTAACTGTGTAACGCTCAGATCCATAGGGATTAAGCAATCATAATACGCTTACAGAACAATAACTTCATACCTACAGGTTAGCGTGATTTAGTATAGGCCTAGTACATATTTAAGCATTTCTTGCTACTGTTTTAATAAGACGTCTTTCACCGCTTTTAATTTATTATGGTTTAACACGCACACCACGTATAGGGCGTGTTGAACAAACTCTTTTGGAAACACGTCAAGTATTTCTTTAAAATAGGTAAGGTATCTCGGCCTTAGGCTATATAGTTAAACTATGAAATAGGGGAAAAATCTAAAAAATAATTAAACATGTTTTATTGTTTTTTTAATACACAATAATCACGTAAAGTATTAGAAAATAAATATTCAGAAAATAAATGAGATGTCCTCTGAAAGGGTTAAGACACAAAATGTGTTAGTGAGAAAACTTAACGTTGAGAGCTCAACTTGAAATACATATTTAAGAGCTCTTGTTAGGATTTGAAACACGGGTAGTTTCTACATTAGTTTGACGTCTGAACACGGCAATATGCATGATGTTTATTTTCACGCTATTAAAGTTGCACTATACGAGTATACACTTTAAAATGATTCATAAAAACAACTCTATTTTTCCTTTGTAAGTATCTTTAATGTAAAATTTAACACTTGTCAAATAGCTAATAAATAAATTAAGTAAAATTTTATATCACGATTAGAATTAATAGTAACCTTTACTCGATCTTTTTAAAACTCTAATATTTATTTTGAAAGAGCCTGTACTTGCAAACGACTAAATAAAACATTGTTTCTTGTATTTGCCTAATTTTAAAACAAATAATCTAGAAACAGGCAGAAACTAGCAGAAAAGTTATCAAAACAAACAACAAATATGAGAGCCAAACCCATTACAGCTGCCCACTGTATGACTGACTGGCTGGCTGACAGGAAGCAGCGGACGACTAATCACAGATGTGTATCAGAACGACCAGTTGTAACAGAGATACCCAAAACCACATTTATCTGCACAGCTAATTGAGATGAAGAAGTTCTGTAGTTTAAAAGAATGAGTCAGTTGTTTCTACCAAAAACGTTAAAATGACTAACAAGGCTTTAGAAGGTTGCCTACATGGTGAGTCACTAAATCTGATTATAAGCCTAAGCGGAACATAAAGTTTAAGCAAGCTCAACGTCATAGCTTCAATATTTAGTTCAATATTGTGATCAACTTAATATATTTTTGCTTTATAACTTGAATGTGCATAACCATTTTGTATCATATGAAAGAGTAATTGCCAAAACAAAACACCTCATATTGTACCTCAATATTAATGGTACAACTGATTGTCCAGCACATGAATAAACGAAATAAAATACTTGTTTAAAACCTCGCAGTGTACAATAAATGTAGCAACCTACTCGTATAGGACAAACGAACAGGTTGAAATGAGTGGGATGTATGATGGGTTGTCAGTTTATTAATACCTGAAACTGATACTTGTCTGGCAAGGCATTTGACAGTAATCCCTCTAACCAAACATTTTGATAATACAACAAAATTAACACTTTCGATTTATCGATCTATTTTATCTTCTACTTATGTGAATATAATTTATCTTTAGTTGTGGTTAGTGAGGAATAGAATACAGGAAGGGGACATAGTATTATCAGTATAACCATTTATAAAATCAAAATCTTTTACTGCCTCAGTGAACTTTTCAATCATCATGGAGTTGTAACTTGCTTCTTAATATTTTCGTTAGCGATGTATTGTGTATTTATCGTAGTTTTTTGTACATCAATCTCACGGGGAACTTCAGTTTTCATTCCATTTGTATCGTTGCAAAACATTGTCGCAGTTAATCTGGTAGTTCCGTGCTTAAATTCAACCAAATCATATATTTCTTACTATATTTGAAAAGTAGGGTTGAAAAACTATATACTAAATATCGTTTCAACAGTTTATATATACTAGTATTAGTTTTGCATTCTGTAATTCCTACGTATTTTATTGATACCTCGCTTTGAAATTCATCTTTTGAAAGTGGTGTTGTACCGTTAGTAATAAACAAAACGTAGTACAGTATATCACGTAATATATCATCATTTCACCGGTTATGAGTGTTAGTAATGTTGTCTATTTGCATTGTAACGAACGAACAAAACGTGTGAATTCATGTGGAAGTGATAACTTTGTTCAAACTTTGCTTTTACGTTAATTTGAGCGTAAAAAGTGCTCTTGTCCCTTGCTACTTGTTGCAAAATAGTTTCAATGTATAGAAACTGTATTAAAGCACCACTGTATGTTGTTATCATCAGTAACAACTAAATGTAATCTCACTGCTCAACTAATTATTGTGAAGTGCATTTTTGACTATTCTACATTAGACTAATCAAATAATCATTCAGAATCGAAATTTGAAAAACCTTGACTTTTGTTGTAGATCAGAATCAGTGTTATTGTGTATTGATAACAAACAGGATGGTACAAATTTAATCTTAGTTGTCCTTATGTTGTTGCATACAGTGCTTTAGTGTCAGAGTTGTTTCAAGGAACAAAAATAAACTAAAGACAAACTTTCACAATGATGTTCTTTGAAAAGCCACGAATATACATCATCCTTCAACAGGTTTGTTCAATACTCTTTTAGCCGCTGAAACAACAAGAAAGTAGAACTCCATAAGTTTGAGATCAAGTTTGAAATCACAAGAGACGATAAGTAGTTTGTGTCTCTTCGGTTTTCAAACTTTGTCAATTTGAAAATATATATTTAACATAGTGTTACATTTGAACCCTATCCTAGTAAATCAAGTAACTAATGGGTGACGTCTGTTCATTTATTTGAACATGGCTGTGGCGCCTGTAGGTATTGTTTACCCGAATTTGTGGATGTTTACATCCAAAATATTTAGAAATAATATTAAAACTAGAGGTACCTTAGACACTAAATGACATAACCCTGAACCCTAAATAACAATCGTGAACACCCTGTTCTTTTCCTTTTCAGAGACTTTCGGTAGTAGTACAAGAGTGAAATAGTCTTACAATAATTTAAAATTGATGGTTGTGTAGTTCAATTCTACCGCTCTTTCGCATTAAAACAAAAGTACTTCCATATGTTCACTTCTTAAAAATATAGCTTTTCCATAGACAATATTTCGCCTATGAATTAACCAATAGTAGTAAGGTACAAAAGACAAATAAGGACCCTATAACCAGTTTTATTGACACTACCGGTTTCAGGTTTCAGGTTTAGACCATCTGCTTAGATAATTTAGGTTGATACATAATATTTAAACTAAATATAAAATTAGTCAACACAAAATTAAAAGCTAACTTTTAAAGAGTGGACAGCTGTTTGAATTGGAACAAATTTGATTTGGACAAACATATTTTAAAAACTATTATTCGTGAAACTTTAAAAGGTTCTACTGGAATAATTAGAAACCATTTATATAAAAACGAACAAAATTTTCTGTGTCAAAATTGTATTACATACTAGTTTATATGTGTTCCGTGTATTGATAACCCCAGAAAGGGGCGGATAAGTTGTATTTCAGTAAATATTTTATACAGGATGATTCAAAAATAGGGCGCCAAATTTCGGGGGTGGGTTTCTTATGCAAAAACAATGAAAAAAGTCCCTATAAACATGGATTCTAAAATTCTTCGTTACTCCGATTGCCGCCATTTTGTATTTTTTACATAAAAATTTAAATCTCAAGAACGGTTTGACCGATTGCATTCAAACTTGGTATGGTGTTTATGTGTCCTAAGGACAATTTAGAAAAAATAATTATGTCTTCAAACCATACTGAAACAAAATGGTGGCTGTTTAAATTTTTCAAATTGAAATACCATTAAATTGGCGCATAATACAAAAGTTTACAAGAGTAAAAAAGTTGTATTTTATAATTTTACATTAAGTTACAAACTCATTTTTCCAAATGTTAAATTAATATTTTCACTTTTACGTCAATTTACAACTGGTACATTACCGTTTTCATTGATATCTCAGAACACCGATTACATTCAAACTTGGTAGGGGTGTTTATGTGTAATAAGGTTAATTTTAGAAAAACATTATTTCATAAAACTCACAAAAACAAAATGGCGGCTGTTTAAATTTTTCATATTGAAATATGAATGGCGCATAATTTGTTAAAAGTTGTATTTTATAATTTTACATAAAGATACAAACTCATTTTTCCAAACGTTACATTAATATTTTCATTTTTTACGACTTTTTAAAACTGGTACTGTACCAGTTGTTTAATGACGTAAAAAATGAAAATATTAATGTAAAATTTGGAAAGATGAGTTTGTATCTTTTTGTAAAATTATAAATTACAACTTTTTTTATTCTTGTAAAATCTTTGTATTATGCGCCATTATCATGTTATTTCAATTTGAAAAATTTAAATAGCCGCCATTTTGTTTCTGTGGGTTTTTATGAAATAATCTTTTTTTCTTAAACAATTACCTTATGACACATACACACTCTACTAAGTTTGAATGCAATCGGTCAAAGCGTTCTGGAGATATAAATTTTTAAGTAAAAAATACAAAATGGCGGCTACCGGGGTAACGAAGAATTTTAGGACCCATGTTTATAGGAACTTTTTTCATTGTTTTTGCATAAGGAACCCACCCCTGAAATTTGGCACCCTATTTTTGAATCACCCTGTATATGATCGAATAATTATGTTTCACCTTTTTAGGTTGTTTATACATTCGAAATAGTATATTTCATCACTAGGTCCTAAAGTGACACTTTTTGATACGAACTCAAGCTTAACGAGCTTAATGTTTAATGTTTAAGCTTAAGTTTAATGTGCGACTGGCAGGTTGGAGGTGTGCTCGTGCCGGGGCGCGATATTCATACTCATCCCCCAGTGTACGATGTTTCCTAGACGGCCACCGGACGAAAAGCCCGCGTAGTGCGTCACCGCGTTCGCCCCCTGTGTATAAGACAACAAATAGTGTACCATATGTTTTAGTTAAGATCAATAAGAGGGCCGACGATGCCCCACAAACGGGGCGAAATGCGCATCCACACTTTATTCTCAACGGTAGGATCTACAGGCACAATACAAGGTAATTAATAATTGAACTTTGGTCCTAGCCTAGGTTTCACTTCTAGTAATGTAAGATTGATTTTTATGCGTACAAACCGTACTCATAGAAACCTTGATTTCCATTATGTTTATTAATAGTAATAATCTTTAATAATCTTTATTTCCGAACAATATAAAATTGTGTTGGAACATTAACAATAAGGAACAACAAGAAAATATATGAAATATATGAGCCACTAGCCTTATTATACTAATAATTTTAAAACTTAATTTAATTATAGAATAACTATGAAAACTGTCCAGACTTTTAAGTAGTAAGAGAGTGCTCTAAAAAATCTTCTATACTATAAAACGATTTGGATACAAGGTAGTTTTTTAATTTTGTTTTAAATAATTTAGAATGTTGAAAAATTGTTGTATTGACGGTGAGAACAAATTTAAATCCCATGACGCAGATTTAAATCCTATAATATTTTTAATCCTTATTACTAACTCAACGGTTGATATCAGATTGAGTATGAACAATAGAGTATCCCACTATGAATGCAATATCGACAGTTATGTTGGCTAAGTACAATGCGAGTATATTGAAAGCAAATGCACACGTTCAGTAATCGAGGTCAGTTCATAATCAGCGTCCATTATGTAAAGCTTCGATTGACATGCGTTCCACAAAATTAAACCATTCCCCACACTGTTTCAGTGCTGAATTCAGTTTTCACTGTAATGCAGGAGTTTTAATTACTTCCTTTCGATATCATTGATGTGGTTTAAACATGGTCGTTGTAATGAGTTGTTTTGTTTCCAAGGAAAGCAGAATTCTCTAGACGTTTTCTGTGACAACTGGTTAAACAACCAGTTTTTAACGGGTTAGGCTATTTCAACAAATTATTTATTTTCTTGAAACAAGTTCAATTTTACATGTTTTTGATTCCGGGTTGAAATTCCATAGGAAATAGCTACTCGTACTTGCGTGGTTCGGAAGTCACGTTAAGCCATTGGTCCTTGTATTTCCATTGGTCATTGGGCTAATAATTAATGACCCATTCTAAGAAAGAGTCGGCCTTAGTTTGTAACAAGACTACACCTCATAACTCATTACTATCACTCATCACACTCATCCTTCACTATATATTTTTCTTTAAATACCCTCATGAGAGTGGTCGGCATCTCAAATAGTGATTAAGTGTAGCTATAAACAACGAAACATCGTAGAACAAAACGGGAAGCAGTACAGCAAAACCTAAAACTAATAATATAGCTAATTAACAAAGGTCGTAACAATGTCGTGTATAACGACGAGCTCGAAGAACAAGTATCGTTCAAGGATTTATTGGTGTTTAGCCTCATAACGTCAAAGTGTTGAATTGCTAGTTGTCTACTGTATATGGCAATACTGATGATTGTCCATCCTGAATGTTTACGCCAGCTGTAAAACTTTCAAACTGTGTCAGGAACTTTCATATCCAAGTGAAAGAGAATATTATTTTATACACCCATTTTCCTTTTTGTTTATTTCATTTTTTGAACCTTTTGACAAATACATCGAAATATTAGAGATTTTTGTTTTTGTTTTCTCTCTACGAATATACTTGTATATTGATATGTAACTAATGTATTGCGAAAATTCTCTCACGTGTTTTAGGGGTCAGGGTCGGTGCTCATTGCGCGGTTCCTGTGGTAATAAACAAATTCGCTTCACTCATGCCAGTGGCGCTTTAGCGTTTAGCTGCATTTCGGGCTGGTATTGATTCAATTCCTAGTTTTTAAGAGAACAAGTTAGTTGACAAAATACTAACTCGCATCGATATCTAGCAGTAAAACTTAATAAAGCGGTCGCATATTTTAATATAAAAAATATGCCGTACTGAAATGTGTAACAAACATCAAAACAAATCAAATCACTAAATTACTATTTGAGATGCCGACCACTCTCATGAGGGTATTTTAAGGCAAATATGTGGTGAAGAATGAGTGTGATGAGTGGTAGTAATGAGTTATGAGGTGTAGTCTTGTTACAAACTAAGGCCGACTCTTCCTTAGAATGGGTCATTAATTAATAGCCCAATGACCAATGAAAATACAAGGACCAACGGCTTAACATGACTTCCGAACCACGCAGGTGATGGTATGATATGTCTAAACGATAGTAAGAGTTGATGCGGGTATCATCAGATGATCACTGAGACTATCTGAGCCACTTTAGACCTAAATCATCCTCAAAACCTGATCTCCATGAAGCTGGATTACAGGACCACGCCACGAGTCACAGTCACAAAATTATGTAGACCTAGAAAACTAATTTGGTTGCATTACATTCTGGTTTATTTGTCTTAAAATATGAAACTGGAATTATTCCATTGGTTTGCAAACTGAAATTTCACTACTGATTTTCCCTAGTGGCCTAGCTGTGCTCTGAAAAGTTGTCGCGCATTATAATTATACTTTAAACTCTAACTGGGTCCAAAGTATTGCGTATTTAATGAAATAATGACTGTTTTCTTGAGTGCCTGAGTAGAAGGTCTCACCTGCTCTAGACACAATATTGATGTTTGAGCTTTATAAACAATGTTGACAAGTGCTTCATCACTCACGCGCCTGTGACGTCACAGTGAAACTTGTTGGGGTGAAACAACATTAATTTAGTGCAAAATGTTTTAAATATACAGATGTATAGTGCGCTATGCGGAACCGGATTCTACATCTACAAGAGTTAGGATCCATACCAAGTTTCACAAAAATATCTGAAAGTGTTCTACCAAATAAAAAGTACTGTCATTACTCAATGTGTCATTTTATTCCTTGTTAAATCGTAAAATTTATAAAAAGATGAGTCATCTTTAAAAAGTATATTTTATATACAGGTTTGCAGTTTGACTTAGATGAGTTAGGAAGGTCAAAATGAATATATACGAGTGACAAACCGTTTTGTTATACGACGTTTCGTTCTATATGCCGATAGAAATGAATAGATCCATTTCTTGTTAATGTTTGTTAAAATATCCACCCTAGGTCATTGCAGGTAGTAATTATGGTCTTTTGCACCATTACTTTAGTTAATACTAGTAGTTTGCACTCGTTAAATGATACGTTTAACTAAATATTAAGCTGTTTTCAGTTTTCTAAATGATTTTACTAATCACGATAAAATAAGTACAGGCAAAATGTGGGCGAACAACTTCACTAACTGAATGATGTATAGGTAAACTTTTCAACAACAAACTATCAGATAGCTTTAATTGGAACTAGTATAACTGAACAGAGTAGAGCTCCAATTAATTAGTTGAAAGTACTCAGTTTCAAAGGTCATAGCATCAAATAATCTGTGGTTTGGATATAATTAATAATCAAACTACACATTTTACTGTTGTGTGGGATTACATTAACCTCATAATCTCCCTGTGTTTGGGGAGGAGATTTCACAAAATATTTTTCTTAACCGTTGATAGGTTTTGTTAGTGCTATACTCAACAACGTTTAACTCTAAGCTCAAACCATGTAAATATGTATTGTTAAAAGTACGTTTAATTATGTGCACTATTGTAAAGCCGAGGTTAAAATATTATTACGGAGGTTTTCAACCTTATTTGAGTGAACGAAAAGTACAAAACATGAGGAAACTACCTAGTCAAAAAGTAATCAGCGCAAGCTGACCAATCACCCAACGCCAAATAATCTTAATTTTTTACCTTAAACTTATTTAATTGTCAAACAGGTAGCCTAGAAAACATTATCACATATACATAATCTCGTACATGTGTAGAATCTTGTTCATCAAAGCACAAGAGAGAAAATAGACGCCTGAATGAAATCACTACGAATATATGAGGACTAACACTGAGTGGTTTAAGTGAGAAATGAGAAAAGAGAGAAAAGAGTGAGGCTGAAAAATAAGAAAACTCGAGAAAGAAGGTTTCGATGATCTGAGCATGTTGGAAGGAGGGATGAAACAACCTGAGTAAGAGAGAGATAATTGGGGATAAAACGATGTGAGTAGATAAATTGTGTTGAAAATACCTGAAAATAAAGCGTTGTTTATTCTTAGTTTGAAACAATTAGATCAAAGTTAATTATAATGTTTGAATGGTTTTAATTGTGCACAGGATATAATCAAAACTATGCAATAAAATATGAGAAGCAAGGAAAAGTAAAAACAATATTTTAATGGAAACCTCCAAACAGAACGAACATTTTGTTCATATGTTTGAAACATCCAATCACTGAATCATTGTTATTTGGGGCAGAAGTAACAAGTTGTGTGCATTCAAACGTTGTTTTACACGCATTTGCTACACTGCTCTTGCTAATGGCCAATTTTGAGTAGTCTTATTTTTAACAAAACAAAGATACAAGTGCTACCGTGAATCCTAGTGAATTTCCTGCAACGAGAGGGCGTTTCACAAAAAATAATGGTTTTCAAACTGCATTTATACTTCAATGTCCATGAAACTGTGTATAAAGAAATATATCACTGCCCGTGAAAGTCGCCGTGTAAAGAATCAACATAATCTGATCAGCCATAACAAGGTGGTGGCGAAAACAATTTCCAACGCCATCTTGGTCTGTTTCAGCAGATGTTGCAGATTTTAATGCATGCGCTAGGTACAATAACATCAATAGTCAAGCCAAGTTTTATTTCAAATGCGTAAGTTCAATTCTTTTAAGCCTCAAAAACCATTAAAACACACTTAAAAGGATCACGTACGAAAACTTTTTTTTTCGAATTTCTTAAAAAAATTGAGATATCCATGCCGTCCGCATTCGGTAAGACCCAGGCCTGAGACCATGAAATGAGCAACGATCCTGACTGGGACATTGAGTTTGAGCATTTGTCAACTTTTTAAATACTTATGTTTATATGTATATAATCTCTATAGGTCACATTCTATATCCGATTATCATAAAATTTGGTATGAAAGTTCATGTTGTAAATATATTGGTCAAGTGTTGTAAATATATATCAACCACCAAAATCGAACCACCGGAACCCTCATTTAGGAGGGGACTTTTCACCAAAAAAGGGTTATAATGATCTAGAAATTTTAGTCATTAACTACACAGTTCAGGGGCTGATTGAAATGATTTTTAACGCCTGTAAATACTTAATTTTAGCTTTAAAAGGTCGGCGTGCTGCATTAAACGTCGTCACGGCCCTAAGGCGGACCCTTATAACAAAGCTGTAAACTCACAAGCAAAAAGTTAAAAACCAAAACGCCTTCCTCCGTACTTTTCTTTCACTTTTAAAATACATGCTAAATTGATCTTCTTCTGGAGATATTGGCACTTGATAATTAGAATTTAAAACAAAAGGCCAATATATAAAATTTTATTTTTGGACAAGCGTTTCATTAGCAAGCTATCATCTTCAGGCTTGTTCCACAAAGAAATACAAAAAGTAATTATTATTGTTTTGACAGGTTATATAAAAACATATGATAAACAATTTTGAAAATATTAAAATTCAATTAAATTTCTATTTTTAAGTTATATATATATTATAGGTTGATGTTCTTGATGTGATGAGATCTAAGAATTTTGAATTCATAATAGGGCCATCTTCATTATTGAGTAATTTATGTTTGTCCGAATTATTGATGAAATATGACTCCCAGGCATTCAAGTGTTGTGGTTTGACAATTTGTTTGATTAATTTGAGATTACTGATGTTAAAAGAATGTCCTGTGGCTATGGAGTGTGCTTTTTTGTTGTTTTTTCATATAACCTGTCAAAACAATAATAATTACTTTTTGTATTTCTTTGTGGAACAAGCCTGAAGATGATAGCTTGCTATTGAAAGCGCTTGTCCAAAAATAAAATTTTAAATATTGGCCTTTTGTTTTAAATTCTAATTACATGCTAAATTGTAGAAAGTAACTATTTTAAACCCCGAAGGTTAGAACTTATGTAAAAGAACTCTAAGTTTGGAAATACCTACAAAATTAAAATAGCAAACCAAGTAGAAGAAAAGCAATCCAAGGGCTTTAATTACATTTTCAAGAAGTATACAAGTACCCGAGTGAATTTCTCATGAATACAATTTTAATTTGAATAGATGACGAGTCACTTGATTCTTAGAAAACGTAAAAGACCAAATACAGAAGCTTCAAGATTCGTGAGTTCTCAATTCAATAAGAACTGAATCGCAATTAAATGAAACTCTTTTGACAAGTACAAAAGATGTTTTATAGCTAGTCTTCTTAAGTAGTTAACATCTTAGCTCTCCTTTTCGTAGCTTATTCTTTACTACACAAAAGTGCCTAAGGTTATTTCTTGCACAGCGAAATGAATTTTGCTGCTGTTATTGCAGAAACTAGTTTAAAACCAAGTTTCGGCCAAATATAATTTAACTTTTGTTCAAGGAACTATGTAGTTAAAATTATCTAGTAACTCATATTATTCTCGAAAATATTATAGAAAGGCATGGATTTCTAGAACAAAATATCTAATCAAGCTACAAACTACCAAAAAAATACAAGATTTAGCATTTGACAAAGAAATTTATTTTGAAAAAGGATTGAACAGCTCGTTGACTAACGACTAAATAAATGTTTCTAAGACTTAAAAGTTTTAAAATGTCAAGCATTACCTATAACAATTATTATTGTGAGTTCTTTTTAATATTTGCAATGTATTATACTTTAACAGTAGGGTTTCGAACAAAAATAAACAAATACAGGTGTTACGTATATTTGAAAACGTTGATTCTCTACGTAGCCACAAATAAAGTTTTAAAATGTAAGTCTAATTTGAGAAAGACACAAAACCAAAGAAACATAAAAGTAAATATCCATGATCAAGGTAATTAATAACTATCAATCACGGTCTAAAAGAGCTGTTATAAACTTACTCTTAAGAGTTAGAGTAAAGGCGGAAACCAAGAAGAGATGGATTATAATATTATAGACATGACATTTCCTCAATTCCTTCGAATGACGTCATCAATTTAGAACTGTGGACGGACTTCCAATGCCAACAGTTTCCTCCTGAACAGAGTTCAGGTTATTGCCTAACTTTCATTGTAATGGATGAATTATTGGATGTTAGAACGGCAAGTTAACTGAAAAGGATAAAACTGTCGTGAAAACTGGTACTCGAGCAATTTTCACTACAAGCTTTTTTAACCCTTAAGGGCAATTCCACATTATACTTGCATATAACATACTATACGGTACTTGACTATAAAAATCAATGTAATTAATTTATTTCGAAATTATCTTCATGCAGTTTAAGCTCTTGACCGTTAGACTTAGTTGTAAAAACCTTAAAGAATGAAGTTTTAACAGGCTCGGAAAAACGTTTAAACATTTGAATAAATTCAACTCAAAGCATTTTATTTTTGACTCCTTCTTTGAACTTATCATTAGTTAAACATAGAGAAATCTCTTTGCAGGAAATTTTCATTACTTGTTTATAGCATTTTTTTCTAAACGATCGACAAAACAAAAATTAATGTATCCGTTTAATATAATACAATTAGAAATCATTCCTCAATCCAATGATATCTATTCTGATAGTAAAGCAAATTTTCTTATAGTAATAAATAAAAAAATTATATTGGCCAAGTGTTTTTTTATGTATAACTATTAACTGCCAATATCTCCACGAGAAGATCATAAAGTTTGATTATGTCAAACCTGTATATCACTAAATCACTATTTAAGAAGCCGACCACTCTTATGAGGGTATTTTAAGGCAAATATGTGATGAAGGATGAGTGGTAGTAATGAGTTATGAGGTGTAGTCTTGTTTGTTACAAACTAAGGCCGACTCTTCCTTAAAATGGGTCATTAATTAATATCCCAATGATCAATGGAAATACAAGGACCAACGGCTTAACGTGACTCCCGAACCACGCAGGTGATAGTCTAAACGATGGTGGGAGTTGATGTGGGTATCATCAGATGATCACTGAGACTATCTGAGCCGCTTTACACCTATATCATCCTCAAAACCTCAATGAAGCTGGATTACAGGACCACGCCACGAGACCCAGTCAAAACAACACATACTTGATATCACATAGAAGAAACCTCTCAGTTAAGGTTAGGTTAGGAAGTTAGTCACAATAATACAACACCTTCTATACCACTTCTAATCAAGATTTAGTTCACTGACTGAGTGGTCGGCATCTCAAATAGTGATTTAGCTCTTGCCATTGCTTTAATTCAACTTTATTTAATAACGTAAAGCAAAACAGTTACTCCGTAGGTGTTGAGTAAATCTAAATTTAGCAACAGCAGCAGTTGCAGAACAGCGTGAAGTGAGCACTGCAGTGTATTCGTGAATCCAGGTGGACGACTTTAATTGCTCCACATTTCACTCACTCGAGTCTATCAAATTATTCAAGACGCTTAGACACGAATAGTGTCACACCTTGATGCATGGCTAGGCAGCAAATAACGAATTCTCTCTGTAGAAACACCAAGGTGAGCGAATTTTCCACTTGTTATATTTACACGCATAGTAAATTATTCAAATATCCAGATAAAGGTTGATATGGTGAAAAATAAAACCATTTTGATTGGTTCATCTTATACGTATATATATAAGGTTAGCCTACAAATTCTAGGTTTTATAGTTGGCTTTAAAACGTGTTTGTTTAAAACCTACGTCTTTAATTTCAATTACTGATACTCGTACAGTAAATAAATGAGAGAAAGGGTCAAACACCAGTACACCTTTTTGTTTGGATTACTTATTAATTTTTGTCACATATATTCATACTCATTAACACTAGGCTATATCACCGTAATAACAAGTTGTAGATAAGTTTATAACTTTAAAATGAAAATATGAATCTATAAGCAGGTCTTACGCACTACTTAAATATGATTTAAACACTTTTCGATTCAGAAAAAGTACCATTTAAACTTTATTCTGATTAATTGTACAAGATACTGTAAGGGTTTTCAGTGTTTGGAACGGTTATTTATTGTTGCACTCAAGTGACACAACATCAATAAAAGCACCTAATTAAGGAAAACAAGATTTATCAAAGCCACCGTCACGATAAATCCAAACATTCTTAGTTAGGTTTACATCATGGATTTAGCTCGACGTTGTCAAATTATTATTCTTTGAGAGTTTGATATCTTATGGTGGTGCCATCATATCTCGCTTTTTAGTACATTAAAATCAAATTAAAAGGTTTGTAATGTACTTACTTCTTGTCAAAAGCCAGGCCAAGATTTGACCGATTTAACATTATCAGGAATAATAACCCAAAGGCAACACACTCGTACGGGAAGGAGCTCCTCTTCGAGTGTTTTGAGAAAACGTAAAAGCGAATGCCTCGTGAATATAAGCAGGCATTTTAATTAAATAAATAAATATTTTATTTCGTTAACAAAATACATCGTATGAAATTCGTCAGGTTTTAAATAATGTAATGACATTCGGTTAATAATGTACAATAGAGTTAAGATATGCTCGTAAAACTCTCGTTGATTACATTTTGAATTATAGTAAAACTGCTTAAAGTGAGGACAAATTTAGACCGTTGTAAGTTAAATATAAAGTGGATTCAGTAGTTTTGAGCACGCTGCAGTCTGTCAGTCAATTTATGCTGATAGCAGTTCACCATTAGCGAATTTGCATTATTGGCATATTAGTCAAGGTCACCACTGGCGTGGCTATAAGTAAGATTACGAAGAAAATTACGATGTTGCCAATCACGAAATATGTTTTTATACAAATATATAACAGCCTTGGAACTTAAAAGTTTTGTTTAACCATCTTCTTAGAATAAATAGGTGTAATATAAATATAAAGCAACTTGTGTTGAAATTAAGAAAATTTGTTTACCTTCTATATCATAGAAACCCTATGATAGTTAAATTAATTGCCTATGTTATTAAATACGCAGTGATATTTACCATGATTGACTAAAACTAATTTTTGTCCAGTGCTCTGAATGTCAAAGTGAAGAAGTTCTGACTAAATAATTAAACTGAAATCACTTTTGCAACTACCATTTTAGGTTGGTTCCTCCGGCTTGTACGATATTTTTTGATACGTTTGTTTCCCAACCTATAAACAACTCAGCTGTTATCTTTTACGTGGTTAAATTGTAATTAAGCGTGAGGAAAAGTGAACAATATCCGGCCTAATTGAACGCGCTGCGTTAGGCCTTCCCGCAATAACAACTGCAGTACTCATTCCACCAACACACACACACTTGAAAATTATAAAAACACGATCAACGAGTCAAGAGTCAAAAGTCAAAGTATTTATTATCAAAAACTATACAGCATAGATAAACGTCAACATATACAATATGTATAAGTACTAAACCACGTTAGATTCACTTGATATGAATATATCTCATCACACCGGAGATGAGACTGTTTTGATCGAAGACATGATCGATTTGAAATGTATTTTTATAAGTATAAAACATCCAACTCATGTTCAATAAACATAACATGATAGCGTTGTCAAAGATCCTGTATAAAGGCATTTCAGTTTGTTTGAAACGACTACAAAATGCCGAAACAAAGTGATCCTGAGTGAATGTCAAAAGCACTTGTTACTTTTGGTTAGGCTCATTTTGCTGTCTCTTTGTTATTAACTCTACTACTTTCCATAACTTTTATCTGCGCACTTTTAGTTTGTGTAGATGTTTTTCCAAATAGCTCAAACCTTTCACAAAATGTGTTCATTATCGTAAGAATAATAACCAAGTTCTATTCGTTACTATTGGCTTTACTCCTATATGTTTGTGTCATCAATTTTGCTATTATTATATTATTGTACTGTTAGATTTAGTTTTCAACGCAAAGTTTTTTGTTTAACTCTAGACTGACGTTGCTTTCTTAAGAATAAAACATATATTTTATTTAAAATAAAAAAGTAAACGTATACAAACAGTACAATGAAATCTTTTAATATAGCAAATCCTATTTGCATATTACGGAATGTTCATATTTTCTGCATAAGTCTGCAACAACTATGATTTAAAGAATGTAGAATTGTTCGTTTTGAGAGTCCGGATGTGTTCCCTTAAGCATGGTTATAAGCACGGCCGGTGTGGTCTATACAAACTAGGACGGTCATCACACTTTATCTTACTTAATATGATCTGTGATTATAGTTTTGATCAATCCGGTAAAACCTTAGTACAATAACGTTTACACTAGCATTGGTGATACGTTTACTCAATACAAATGGTTCATCATAGCTTATTACATATTTGGTACATGACAGGTAGTTTTAACTGACCCTTTAATAGTTTGTTTCGCCTCTGTATATGCTAATTACTTAATTGTATTTGTTTTTCAGGTATGATGGTTGCTTATTATGTTGACTGTAAGTATAAACTAGTCATGGTTCGTTTCTTATTTCTTTCTTATTATTTTATCAATAATCAGTCATTTCTTTACTTAAACCATACTTTTACTTAAGAAAATAAGAAATACAATTAAAACACTAAGTGGAGAACAATAAACGTATCTTATCTTGTCTGTGAGATCGAAAAGTTTGGCACTTTCATCAATTCTGTGCTGAGGCAGTTCACAGTCGTCTCTCTACTGCTGAGGCAATATGCTGATCCAGACTTTGTCAGCAATCCTTTATGTGTACGAGTATAACGTCACGCAACAAGGCAAACACCCTCGCAGTTCGATACAAGACTGATAAATATGCTGAATACTGTGTACACAATACAGTTGCAAAACACTCAGAGCAATTTTAATATCCTTCAAAGTATAAATCTGTAGGATTTTTTGATTTTGTTGTATTTTTTCTTAAGGTTAGTTGCAACAAAAAGTCCCTATAGATGAAACGTAGTCGTGTAGACTCCTAAAACCCGGTGTGTATGTCTTTAAATTGATGTACATTTTTTAATATTCCTTCAGACGAGGAGAAACAAGAAATTAGTTGGTCAGGTAGCTTTAACACTTTGGGCATAGTTGAAAACTCCCTTTTTATTTATTACAACATTGCACGAAAATGTAAATATCTTTTTAAGTATGCTGAGCAATGCGAGACCTTGAATTGTTTTTAAAACTACATTCCACTAAATCACTATTTGAGATGCCGACCACTCTCATGAGGGTATTTTAAGGCAAATATGTGGAGAAGGATGAGTGTGATGAGTGGCAGTTATGAGTTATGAGGTGTAGTCTTGTTACAAACTAAGGCCGGCTCTTCCTTAGAATGGGTCATTAATTAATAGCCCAATGACCAATGGAAATACAGGGACCAACGGCTTAACGTGGCTTCCGAACCACGCAGGTGATGGTCTGGTATGTCTAAACGATGGTGGGAGTTGATGCGGGTATCATCAGATGATCACTGAGACTATCTGAGCCACTTTAGACCTATATCATCCTCAAAACCTCACTTCCATGAAGCTGGATTACAGGACGAGTTCCAGTAAAAATACATGTGCTCATATCTTTAAAACATACATTTAATGCAGCTTGAGAAGTTTATACACCCAAAACTAATAAAAAATTCTTCTTTCGATTACACGCAACTTCATAGTTACACGAGTATGTATGTTTTTCTTAACATTTAATATGATTTTATTCTGAACTATTTTGTTTTTATCAACTAGGGTGAAATTATGTGCTTTGCATCTCTGTAAATAATTATTATATTACTATTTACTTTAAAAATTTGGTTTTTACACTGCCCGAAGATGTCAAACTTATCGCAAAAAATCGTTGTTAAGAGTCATCGTTTTCATATTCTGAGTCGATTTTCCAAACTTGATTAAACCTTAACAATTGTTTATCCCATCTAAAATTAACAAATCTAGCTTACACAAATGTATAAAACGGCTTAACTTTTTGCTTGGTGAGGTAAGAGGGAGGATCAAGGTTTAATTAACGATCTGAACTCGGGCTTCTCATTAGGGACCTTCACCTCTGGAAACCAAGCTGGTCAAACGTACTTCGTGAATTAAATACTATAAACTTAGTTTGAAGCATCAAACATCATATTTTGTTCAATTATAATTATCTGATTCGATTTGTTTGTAGGGTTCTCCATGAGTATAATTATTGTTATGAGAGTCTTTTGGGGAATACGACAACAATAAGCAGTATTATAGGTAGTACCAGTATAATTAACAATAATAATAACCGACGTACATACAACCATATGACCTATAGGCGTACTTAAATCAACCATATTACTGTTGCTAATAACCTTAGTTATGGCTTTATCAACCTAATTATTTCGAAACAACCAATAACTAATATTATAAATTATTCATCATAAATTTTCATTAATTTATGATGATTTCTACCTTGTAATGGTCATATGACAATAGTCAAATTATATACTAAAAAAACCAATGAGTAATAACAATATACTTTGCTTTGCTATTCTCGTTAGTTGACAGTCAAAAGAATTAAAATATATTTAGAAACCACATAAAGCTTCTTGAGTTATTGCGAACATAATTTTCATTCTCTAAGCATAGTATTATAGTTGATCTAACAATCTACGATGGAAGTTTACTACTGTATAACTAATGAATGTGTGCGGAGAGGTTTGCAAAGTTTTGGGTTTGTTAAGTTGTCACTTTGGCTCAGCTCAGACAACGTCCAAGCAACGTCATATCTTCACAGCTTAACATTGGAAATCCATAAGTCAAACAACCCTTATTGGATATAGCTTATCAGATGAGCAAATTGAAAACGTTGGTATCTCCTTTGATCAAGTCACTTAAAACATTTAATTTTCAAAATATAACCACTTGAGTAATTTGTTGTTTTTGTTTACGAGGTAAAGTGATTGAAAACGAACAACTTTCAGACTATGAAACCACCAGTTAAAACACACTCGTAGTAGAATATTGTGAACAAAATTATATCTTTTCGAAACCATTGAAAGGTTAACACAGAAAAGGAGGGTCAGCAGTGGAAGTTGGCAAATTCCCAGCCGGACTTGTTATTTCATTCCGTTCTCAAATACGTCCTTTAATAAACGTTGCAGAGATAACTGTGAGATCATAACAAAAACGCGTTTAAGCAACGATGAAAACCCCTTTACGGTGATACACCTGGTTAATTTTAGGGTGATTTTAATCAATACATTATGGCTTAGCATTGAAGCTTCATCACCCTAGTTCAAGCTAGCCATTTGGAAAAATAACAGGCCAGTTTGTGCCACTTTTACTTCCGATTATTCAAAAGTAAACTAACAGTTAAAGGACAAATTAACGCTTAATAAAGTTGAAAAATTAAAACTCTACCTAATTATGCGTGAAATACCTGTAGTTTTAAAAAGATTCTCCTGAATCCACATATTTGATAATTTTGGTTTGTGATTCATGGGACGAAAACAAAGTTGGTCCCAACAAAAATTGTACTTTTATATCAGGTTACTTTCTAAGTAAGATTTATTATGTTTTTGTGCACAGGGCATCCTTTAATAGCTGAAACCCCTAAAATGTGACATGCCTTTTAGGTTTAAGTTATTAATGGTATAGTTTAAAATTTCTAAAAGTGAAAAGTACATTTTGATGGCATATCGTTTCCTACGCAAAGGTGTCTGTTTTAAACCTTTCTAATAATAGGTAAAGGTAAAGTTTGTATTGTTTAACGAGGCGAAACTAGGACTACAAAGTCATCTCTACCACTCAACCTCGACCTTTACCTAGCGTCACCTTTTAGTCACATTACAAACTGTAAGTGGTGACTGCAGAGATCGAACCCGCGCCACCGGAGTGATGAACTCCGGAGTCGCGCGCGGTACCAATCCGCCACGGACCCGCAAATATATATTGATAACAATTAAATTTATCTTCAAAGTCTGGTGAGGAACTCTTTGTGCCCCATGTAGAATCAATTAAACGTAGACTAGGCAAATATAAATAACGCATCAAAATACACTTTATTAAGTTGGCGAATTTACTAATACTTTGAACTATTTCACCTGTCAGTCAGATTTATTGAAGTAACGTATATATTACTTCTGCATACCGAGCAGCCTTCAATATAAGTGTTCAATTCAAGTATTGATTTTGTTTTCAATAGAAAGCTTGGTTCCAGCACTTTCGTTCATTACCTTCTTTAATGGCTGGTCTTTGTTGTGTTCACGATGTTTTTATAGTTACAGTTGAATGAATTGAGCAATTTATATCACAAAAGAACTTAGAAAATGCTCCTTTGTACATTTTCTCTAAAAAACTGTTTTATACCCATGAACTAACTCAGTGTTAAAATTGTAAACGTTAAATACAGATTAATTCGTTTTAGATTAGGGAAAATGGGTTTGTTTTGATGACTTTTTATTCCCTATATTCTAACTTAGAAAGAAAACAGGCTGCCAGAGTTCCAAACACTTTTTACTTTCAGTATCTTTATAATATTAAACATTGACATTTATTTCTCATTAAAGATTGCCTCATGACAAAAAGTATCTTTCATCACTTTTCCCAAAAGTGTCCTTTTGATCCTCGCTCATTTATGAGGCCATCGATAACTTGACCTCATATAGAAAAGCGTTACTTTAGGACCTAGCAATATACTATTTTAGTATAATGAGATCAAGTATTTTGTCTTTTGCACCGTGAATTTCCTCAATTCTTGTACAACCTAAAAGCTTCAATAATAATTCTTTTCAACTTCACTCTTAACATAATATAAACTTTACACTAACAGTTAGTGATATTGATATTTGAAGCAAATACAGTCACACAACTAGCATTGGTTTGAAGGAGGAACTGTGGATTGTGGAATGGTACAGAGTAGCATTTACCGCAACACGAGTAGATGAATTGTTGCGGTCTTGGTACAAACTGACTTTGATAAATCTGCTTAGCTTGCGTAATGCTTTGCAGAGCTTGCAGAAGTAAGACATACGACACAGCTAACTTAATGTGTTTCCACTTTAGGAACTTCAAATGTACTTAGATATGTACAAAAGATTCTAAAAATATCAAAAGATAAATAACTAGAGACCTAGTTAACCGAACCCTAGAATGATTTTCTTTGTTGAGAAATTATTTTTTGACACTAGAAAACCTACATTTGATTGCTTATAAGGTTTTTAGTATTACATTTAAAACCAAATTAATTTATCGATCATCTTAAATGTAATATTGAAATTTTAGATCTTAATTTGTATAAACGCTATAATCTAATTTATTACTAAAGAAATTTGAAGAGAAAAATGTTTGGACAGAATCGGGACTTGAACCAGGGTCTCCCGCTTCCCGGGCGGTTATGCCAAACCACTACACAACATTTTGTCTTTAAATTTCTTTAGTAAAAATATTGAAATTTCATTAGACATTACCAAACTTAAAGACACACTAATAATTAGAGAGGTTCATCACCATTTCATAGAAGACTACCAGAATCCAAATATATTCAAGAAAAATGAAACAAACTTGATACTAATTGGCGTTCTCAGAGTTAATTAGTTCAACAATCAATTACTCTGAAAGTTAGTTACTAGTTATCACAACTTGACCTAGTTTGTATTGACTTAATTACTACTTTCAGAAAGTTTGATCTTGATCAAGCTATTTGAAGTTGTTATTAGTCTCAGCCAACCACAATTCTTGCCATCGTAGAATTATTGTGGAACTATTAAATCAATAAGGCTTTTTTATTTCAGTATTAAAATGTGTTTTCGTTTTACCTGCTAGTTTTATTTTTGGATATCAATACCTAACTAAATAAATTCTGTATCTCTGCCAATAACCGACGAATGTAGCTTTGGGCTTTCTTCATAGTTGTTTTCATAATAGAATCCTATAAGAACAACAAGTGTAGGTTTTCTTGCACATCTAGTTTGCGTAATGCGCATGACGCACTGGAGACCAATTACTAAATTTCATCTCGTACTTTCCCGGCCAATCCAGGAGAATAACTAAATAACTATTCCCTAAGTTTCGGGCAATTATGAAGCTTTACCCTTCTCAAAAACCTAACCTAACCTTACAATAAATCATGGTAAACACTTAAGCTGTGTTTCTTAGGAAAACGTTGACTGCTACATTACCTTTGACATGTTGTTTTATTTTTAGTCAAAGTTTATTTACGTATGTAAAAATGCACGAGCTACACTTTTGTTTACACAACAAAATGTGTCACTTGCCGAGAAACCCCTTGACTAGTTTTCTCCGCTATTTCATCAACCACCGTGCTCTAGGAAAACACTCTCATATGAATACTCACCGGCATATTATGGCCGTAATCCGCGTCCTAGAAAACCATAGCATTAACCTAATAACTAGTCTAAGAAACATGGTTAACTGTGTATGACACAACTGCATTATATGCATATCCAGGACAAACTAATCACTCAACGTTTAAAAACTAAAACCTTACGAAACTAAAAGGAAAGGCTCACCCAAGACGCCGGTTACAGAGCTTTGGCTACTGTCACCTCCAAACTAGAACTCCAGTTAGATGTAATAACTGGTACATATCGAAGTTAAAAATTTCAAATACACTTAAAATACTCTTACTTTCACATGAATAATTATTATATTACATCATATGGAAACCATGGAAACATTTTCAATATACGTGATACACAAATAACTGATTTATGTTTTAAAGCGTTAGTTTTCTTAACACTTCTGACATTAGGATCCAATAAGACAAGCCACAATGAAGCCTTTAAATGGTAAGTTATTTCCAAGAATGTTTAACTAGAGAAGAAAATAAAGGTTAGAGAGACAATTAAAGTTCCAGTTCCGGAACAAGTACAGCCGCGGGCATCTGGCGGAGTTTGGTCAAGACTTTAGTTGCTTCCTTATCTCACGTTAAGTCACCGCTTTTTCTGTTTCGGTTTGTACTCGACGTACTGGCAAGTTGCAATTCGTTCATACCTACTTAAGAAGCCTTGTCTATTTTAAACTCAGATTTTTAAACAACTAAGTAAATGTCCTACTAAATTTACTCTATAAGCTTGAATTTATAACTGAATTGGTCAACAAAAGACTACTATATAAGGGTCGACATTCTATAACGGACTTTCCTCAAGGGAATTGAAGGGGTTTGTATCCACGTGCTATACTCGTAATTCCTCTCTTACAAACTTGTCATCGATCCTTCAACAATAAGACCTGGAGGTGTGAAAGCGTTTCCAATTTACTGTTGTGATTGTGAAGGACCGATTGGTGTTGCTTTCAAATGTCGAGTGGCTATTTCAAATGTGTTTATATTGTACTCTGATATTAACTTGTAAAACTATTATTTTTGGGCAAACATGAGTATGGTAAAAAGTACTATAGTACAGATTGTGTGTATTAGTTGTGATTGATTCGTTAAAATAAACAGTACTTATTGATTGATGCTTTACATACAGAAAAGCGTTAGTAAGCGTTAAATAATTAACAAGATGTTAGCCTCGAGCAAAAAGGTTTTTCAGTGAGTACATAATAGCTCTATAGATTACTTCCAAACCAGTTACTAATTTATACAAACCTTAAGGTAATATTTTAATTGAACCTAATAAAATCCTAACAACGTGTATAAAAGCCTTTCCATTTCAGTTGAATGACATCGATAGCATGAACCTAGCTCGTTCAGTGACCTATTTACACATGGGTGTAGTTCTTATTGCTTTTCAACCCATTGTAACAGTCAAATTAAAATTTGCTATTTCATATCAAGTAATATTGATACTGTAAAGAATAAATTACTCAGTAAATAAACATTTAATAACCCTGTCGTTATGAACCTATAACTTTCGGAAAGGTGCAACAAAAGACACCTCCTAATCTGTCAAATCGTTTGGTATCGTCAATACGACAACCGAAGTTGATGTATTGAATTAGTTGATATCGTGACTTATTAACACACTACTACTGAGGTATCTCAGATGGTTTTCCCATCCAGATTCTCTTAACATCTTACAGGGATTTCAACTTATAAGAAGAAAGAGGCGAGAGAGTCAATTACTACAGTGCAGGTTCTACAACAAGCCAAGCCCCGGGCGTATCTTGTTGGTGTTGGGTCAAGTTCTTTTGTGGCTTTCTAGTGTTTACTCTTCCTTATGTTTAAATACAACAGTCACTTCATGTACTATTTTTACGTTACAGTACTCTATGTAAATCAACAAATACAACGCAGTTAGTTTAACGAGCGTCATTAGTTTGACTGTAACAAATATACAGGGTGAGTTTTATATGTCCCCCCACCTTAAATTTTGAAAGAGGAAATATTTTGAAAACCCTTTTAGAGAATGTTTTTATGGGGTTTTGAAGTTTCTTATGACGTCCTTTTCGTTACCCACCCACACCTAAAATCGGGGAGGGTACAAACTCATTTATACCATTACATTTTTACGTTTCTTTAAAACGTTTTCATTTTTAAGAAAAAATGGACGCTGTCGTTCAACATTTTAAAATAACAGATCTTTATTTAAAGCTTTAAAATGATATGTTACAAGATAAAATTTGCAAACTTTTGAAAACTGTCCCTTTTTAAATTCGTCAATTTTCAAAATTTGCAAAGTATATCTTGTAACATATTATTTTAAAGTTTTGAGTACCAAAAAACTAGATCTGTAATTTATTTTTAACGTTTAGAAAAATATAGCGACAGCGTCCATTTATCTGCTTAAAAATTAAAAACGTTTTGAGCCGCCATTTTGTACAGAAACGTCGTACAAAACATTTTTTAATGGTGTATATCAAAGAGTTTATGTTTTTATACTCTTTCAAATAAAGGGTCATAAGTGGGGGTTCGTGTTGAAAAACTAAGGGGGGCCCTCCCACCCGGTTATTGAGTAAAGGGGGGGAACGAAAATTACGTCAAAAGAAACTTCAAGACGTTATAAAAACATTCCCCAAAGGTTTTTTTCAAAATCAGTCCTCTTTCAAAATGTTAAGGTGAGGGGGGACATATAAAACTCACCATGATATTGGCATAGTGCACATCTGAAGTTTTCAGCAATATTATAAATAATTACGTTTAATAATTAAAATAATAATAAATAATAAAATAATAATTAAGTTTGATCTGCAGGATTTGTTTCAGCGTGTACACAACAATTTGTACAAAAGCGACACCCACACCTGCAAACTTTCATCCCACTCAGTATTGAGGATGTGTATTGAATCAGTTCAGCAAACAGAACTTGTGCAAAACATTTAATTTTTGTTAACATTTGTTGCAGATGCGATACTTTTGAAGATGTTTATAATTTCAAGGATTTTAAAGGCATGTACTTTAGTTAATCACACAGAATAGTGGTATCTCAAATCCTTACACTTTGAACTGTTTTGAACAACGAAAAATATACTGTCAGTTGTTTAATTATCTTTTACACGGTGATAAACACAAAAGCAAACAGATTCCATTAGTAGTAAACAATTATTGTCTAACTTCATAGTTTATGGATTAAAAGAAGCCATTTTAAGAGGTAAAAGTTGTATATTATGTGTTATTGTTTACAGTTTATACTTGTTAAAATACGTAAGATCATCGCGTGCTTAGTACAATTTACCAGTTCTGTTACGACGGTTGGTGTATATCACTATGATTAATACATACGAGTATACATTACATATGCCGAATTTGTAACTAAAAGATTATAATTTTAGTAAAAAACGAGAATGTGTAAAAGAAATATACAAATTTGGAACAATATTGACAGCACGCCATGTATTTAAAGAAACAAAGATATTATATTAAACGGAAACAAGAAAATCAACTTTATCGATATACTTTGTAATAATGCAGTTAAAACTAATCAAGGTCATAAATAAAAGGTATAATCAGGATAAACCGAAGTAAGCACGAAACTAGAGTAAATTGTTGCGTTGAGTAGCTTTTGCTGTTTTCTAAACGACTCTTTTACGATACAACCTTTAACAGTAACAATACGGTTTGTGCGTTCAATACTTGTGTAAGCTTTACTTGACGAACTAGCAATTTTAATATCGAGTGTCAGAAAGAAATTATTTTAGGTGCTAGCAAGGTTAAAGAGCATTATATAATTATAAATTAATGCGTAAAGGGTAAAAACATTTACAATACAAATGTCTACAGACGTTGTATCCCGGCTTATTTGGTAGTATGAGACAAAGTTTAACGGTTTTGATATTAAATCTTCGCTCTATGTGGTTTTGTATAAAAGCTTTTTAGTTCAAATGGATTGTTTTAAAATTTAAATAAATCATGTAGAGTACTGAGTAGAATCTGGAACTCACAAGTTAACATGAATAAAAGTGATAAATGTACACTCTAAAATAAATGCAGTGAAATAGCATTACATTCTTTTTCCCAAGCAAACGAAGATAAATAAGTAAATTACCAGAAAATACGTAACAAGAAAATAAATTTATTTTATTCGTACTAGAATTCAACAGACACAAACAGCTAAATTTAATATCAACTATAAACCCTTGTTGCATAAAAACCGTTTGAATTATTTTATAAACGTAGGAGTAACTATTCATAATTATAGAACTCAAAATAATGGAAGTTAGAAATTGAAAAAAAGTTGTTAATAAAGTTGTTTCAAGAGAATAAATAATCTGAGAGAAACAATGTTTATTACTGTAGAGTTGATGAATAACTAATTAAGTATCAGGTGTTTGGTGTATGTAGGTCAATTTGAAACAACTTCTGTTCTAAAGGAAAACGAGCAGTTTGCCTTGTTTCCAGTAATGAAGTTGTTTTGAAGTGAGTACAACAACAATGAAGGGCTCAACTCTCATACCTGCTAGTTGCGATTGAGTGCTAATCAATCATCGTTTCTTTGTTTCAACTAGTGCTTTTAACAGGTTTTAAACAGTTTTAGAACTAAGGTGTTGTTTTGCCGTGTTAGACTACCAATAGAAAACAAATACAGGGTCATCGAAAAATGTGTACGGGCTTTGAAAGTGAAATACAAATTTTAATATAATTGGTAGAATTTTGATTTTTACATCAAAAGACACAGCAAATCTTAAATTTGTTTAATGTATTTAAAAACGTTTCAATGTGAGCTCCCCCTATTGCGCGACAGACATCTAGCCGATAGTCAACCTTTTGCCAGGTGTTTTGGGACATTTCAGGAGTCACCATTGAAGTGGCTACGTTGATTCTTCTTCTCAGGTGCTGTAAATCACGTATTTCTCAGCATAAACTCAAATGTAACCCCAAAAAAATTAATCTAAAGCGTCAAATGAAGACTCCTAGGTGGCCACAAAACAGGACCATTCCTCCAAATCAAATGATCGGGAAATCGGTTGTTGAGAGCTTCTTGGACGATTAGACTGCTGTGACATGGAGCTCCATCCTGCTGGAAAATGACATTAATGCCCTTTCCCCTTTCAATTTCTTCAACTTGAGGGAAGAGATAAGAAGAAGAATCAACGTAGCCATTTCAACGGTGACTCCTGAAATGCTCCAAAACACCTGGCGGGAGGTTGACTATCGGCTTGATGTCTGTCGTGCAACGGCCCCCTCCATTGCAAAGCGTTCAAAGCTCACATTGAAACTTTTCCAACTACATAAAAAACTTAAGATTTGCTGTGTTTTTATGTAAAAATCAAAATTCAACCAATTATATTAATATTTTTATTTCACTTTCAAATCTTGTACACCTTTTTCGATGATCCTGTATATTAAATACATTATAAGTCAAAAGATGTCTTTTAAATTAGATGCATACACATTACACAATTCTACCAAGTTTAGATTATTTCAAAGGTCAAATTCCTTCATAATTATTTTTTTATGAGTATATTAATCATCTATAATCAATAACCTTTGGCAAATAGGAAAATAGCGTATCAGGTTTCTAGGCGTAAAGGAGGAAGAGGAAACAGGTGACAGTGTGAATGTTAAAATATACAACCGGACGAAGCATTTGCTCACTCTTAGCGATGAATAAAACATCAAAAGAGCCTCTGTGTGTGAAATGGATTTGTCGTAAATAAAAACATGATATCAAAAGTGGTAGATTTTGTGCTGTTGATGGCAGGTTAGATTTGGATACTTAAAACACGTCCATGTACTTTCTAGACCAAGTTGCAACATGATAACAAAAATAGGGCGTAGAACAAATAAATTGAAATAGGATGTATAGTCGACGACTTGTTGCTCAGAAGGAGGTTTTATGAACATTACTACTTAGGGTATTCTAACTAATTTTACAATAGCTCGATGCTCTTTACCAGTTGCTTACTACGTGGTCCATGTCATCATTTGTGTTAGTAATTTATAACCATGTTGTGATATTGTTTAATGGTTCAACGTCTTCATTTTCAACGCATTTGTTGTATTGCGTTGATACTTTTCAAAATGGAATGAATAATTAAAAAATACACGTGACTGGTTGGTATCGCAAGCAACTCTCCAGTTACGATGAGTGCACGGGGGGCGTAGGTTCGATCCCTGTATTTATTGTACACTATAAGTGATTACGCGTAACGCTGAGTAAAGGTCGAGGTTGAGTGGTTAAGAAGTTTGTACCCTTCAATAACCTGGTTAAACTAGACAAACTTTTCACTGAAGCACCTATGACGTGGACATGAAAGAATTAAGTTTAAATTTCGATACCATGAAGACACAATCTACCTATACAGCTGCAAGATGTTACTAAATTATCTTAAAGACTCTATCTAAACACGTATGTGAGTGTAGTTACATCGTATTTAGTTCGTGATCACATCTTTTAAAACTAAACTATGTCTTATAATTATTGAGTTCTTTGTCCTACCTATTGCCTATCTGATTAGTTTATATAATTCGCAACCTATATCAATCATGTCCAGGTGTAATATCTATATTATAGGACGGATGTGGCATGCATTTCCGGTTCAAAAGACGGATCTGGGAGAGTATTATTGGAAACTCCTTCAGTTCTGCTGAGTTTTCATCTTGCGCGCGTTGACTAAGCCCTCCTCGTTAGGTGAAACTGAAGCCTTCGCCTAAAATAATTATGTATTGAGCCAAACCAGCACCAATCTGTTCAAGCTTTTTCGTAAACTCAACAGTGTAAACAACGTCAATTTAGTCTAGCAAACCCTGAGTAGTACGCTTTCATAACACTTTATGTATTGTTTAAATAGTCTGGCTAATGGATGAAGGAGTGGGTATGAGCCGTTATAATATACAATCGTTGTATATTTGCCTTTTTTGATTGACCTAACACAATCATGTTGGCTGTTAAATACAATACAAATTGGTTATTGGCGAAACTCAAGGTTCAAACGGTTGCGAATACAGATACAAGCCCTAGGCTACAGGAACGCAGGTTGTTATGGAACAAGTGATTGTTAGTCATGGAACAACAATCCCTCCAGTCTGACTATCTCAGATACACATTGCTTCTCATACCACTTCAAGTCTGCTACAGGACTCTCTCGAATATACAGGGTGTATTCTGACTTGTTTAAAACATAAATTATAAATAACCGAACAAAATGTGCAAACACTAAAAGCTCAATTAAATATTTGAATTTTTGGTGGTCAATTATTGTATGGAAATTTTTGTTAAGGATCGCCTTAACACATTTTTGTTAAGGATCGCCAGAAATCATAATTTGTGTATGAAAAAGATGTAAATACGAGTAGATTAGTCACATTATAAGACCATACAGCTGTACAGGCCACCTGTAGATACTAGACTGGAATACGCAAGGAGGGTGAAAAAGAGACAGGCCAAGAAACACATAGCGGATTTTAGAGAAGGTCATAGCTTAGAAAAGATGTTTTGGAGAAAAGCCAGAATTTGTGCAGATAGTGTAACAGCTTCAACAAGACCGTAAGTTTCTTTAAGAAATTTACGCGAACAAAGCAAGGATATCATTAGACAAATTGAAATGGTCTGAAGAATTGATTAACGAAAAATTGTACCATTTTGGTAAGATTTATCTCTGAACAAATATATATTTACAGTATAACCTCGGAGAACGATATAAAACACGTGAAGGACCTGACAGTAAAAGCAACACGTGAAAAGTATATAGAAGTACCTATATAGAACACGTGAAGGATAGGTACTTCACAATCACGACTGTAAATTGAAAACTATCTTGACATCTTTGAAAGGACTTGTTGTTGGCGTATCGATGACAAGTTTGTAAGAAGAGTTAAGGCACGTGCTCTATAAGTAATTGGCTCGAGGCAAGTACAATATTGAATGTCAACTTATAACGAAGTCCTCTACTGACCGATTTAGTTACAAATTTAGACCTTTCAGTTTAGAGCATGGTTTATAATAATGTGTTTTGAAGCTGAATTAAAAATTGACAGAATGCTAAGTTTCAAATACAACAAACAATGGTAGTACGTTCGAGTACAAACCGCAGAGAACAAAGAAAGCAGTGAGTAACCGTGAGATAAGGAAGCTTGACCCAACACCACCACATGCCCGCGGCTGTACTTGTTCCGGAACTGGAACTTTAATTGTCTCTCTAACCTTTATTTTCTTCCTTACTTAAACATTCTTGGAAAGAACTTCAATTTGTAGTCTCTATTTTGGTGCCTTTATTGGATTCTAATGTCAGAAGAGTTATGAAATGTGATGTTTTCGAAAGTTAAAAGAGTAGCCTGATATGTGTTTTAATAATATTGACAATGTTTCCATTGTTTCTGTGTTGCCTTATAATTCATGGGCAAAGAATATTCAGTTTGTTTGAAGTATTTAACGTCGATGTGTACCTATTATAATGTGTGTATCATCTTGGAGTTCTACCTTTGACGTGAAGGTGACTGATCCTTTAACTGATGCCTTGGGCGAGTCCTTCCTTTTTAATATCTTTTTTAGTTTTAAACGCTGGGAGTTATTTTTTTCAGGAAAGGCATACGATTAAGTTGTGCCGTATAACGTTAACCATGTTTCTTAGACTTAGGTTAGGTGTTTACTATAATGTATCGTAAAGTCCTTGACAACGGGCGGAGTTTCCCAAGAGACCGAAACGTAGAGATTAGTTATTCTCTTGAAATCGCCAGAAAATACGATATTCAAAATATGGTCATTGAAACCCGCTTTTATTATGATTTTTACATAAACTAGTTATGGAAATTGAACCTACTATTCCTAGTTCATAGTGGTTTCTACTTTGAAAATAATACAAATAAACAACGAAACAACGTCCGACAGTATTCCTCTTCGCCGAGAAACAGAATACATCTTGTTATACAGAATACAAGTGTCGATATCTACAAATATCGCTGGTAGCTAAAAATTAAAAGAAATTTGAATACTGGCAACTAAAATGAAATCCTCATTAAATTAATAGTCCCAACAATAATTTTACCATGGCAAGAATTGTGGTTAGCTGAGACTAACAACAACTTCAAATAGCTTGATTAAGATCAAACTTTCTGAAAGTAGTAATTAAGTCAATACAAACTAGGTCAAGTTGTGATAACTAGTAACTAACTTTCAGAGTACCGTAATTGATTGTTGAACTAATTAGTTCTGAGAACGCCAATTAGTCTCAAGTTTGTTTCATTTTCCTAGCATACGCACTGGAAGACTAGCTATGAAATGGTCCATCTATTTGTGTGGACATACAAAAATATATTTCAATGATTTAGGTAAATAACCATAAATAACTTCTTCTAGTGTCGAACCTTTACGACAAACGGAGAAAAGCATTCTAGGCTTCGTTAAATTAAGTTGTTAAATATGTATAGGATATATTTAGAACTCCATGTAGTTTTGTGCTATACGTGTACGTGCTCGTATATGTGTTATAGGCTACATCTAAATATATAAGCTAATTACGAGTTGTGAAGTACCTAATATGGAAGCATATTAAGTTATCTATGTAAGAAGAGCCGTATGTCTTGCTTCTGCAAGCTCTGCAAAGCATTACGCAAGCTAAGCAGATTTATCAAAGTCAGTTTGTACCAAGACCGCAACAATTCATCTACTCGTGTTGCGGTAAATGCTACTCTGTACCATTCCCCAATCCACAGTTACTCCTTCAAACCAATGCTATTTAAATTAAACTGAATGTTTCGATCATGGAATTTACTACTGTTGGGTTTGAAGTTTATTTGTTATTTTGTAGCCATAAGTGACGTTTTAAAAGCGTTTTCAGTGAAATTTTTTATTTAATTGTAATAAAAAAGGCGGTACCAAAACACTTTACTTGGTCTGACTGTATTGCAAACGCCTTTATTGCGTTCTTTTGTGTTTTAAATTGCTCAATTCAGTCGACTGTAACTGTAAAAACATCGTGAACACAACAAAGACCAGCCATTGAAGAAGGTAATGAACGAAAGTGCTGGAACCACGCTTTCTATTGAAAACATAATCAATACTTGAATTGAACACTTGCGTTGAAGGCTTGGTTGTTACGCTGCAGAAATGATATATACGTTACTTAAAGCAATCTGACTGACAAAATAGTTCAATGTAAAACTTTCCAAGATAATAAAGTGCCTTTTCATGCGTTATTTTATAATTAGGTTTTTTCTGCAATGTTTTATTAAAGGACGTATTTGAGAACGGATTTAAATAACAAGTCCGGCTGGGACTCTGCCAACTTCTACTGCTGACCCTCCTTTTCCGTGTAACCTTTCAATGATTTACAAAAAATATAACCGGTTTGTCAATTTTCAAAAGATATTTGCGTAATTTGAGTGAACGAAAGAGAGGTTTCGTGGTCCGAGTGTTTTGCGTTGTCGATATTTTATACCTCGTTGAAAAGAACATCTAACGACTCTCAATTTGGCGTGTTTTGAAAAATAAATGATTTAAATCTATTTAATCAAAGGAGACATCAACGTTTTCCATTTGCTCATCTGATAAGCTATATCCAATAAGGGTTGTTTGACTTAAGGATTCTCAATGTTAATCTGTGAAGATATGACGTTACTTGGACGTTGTCTGAGCTAAAGCAAAGTGACAACTTAACACACCCAAAACTTGGCAAGCCCCTCCACACACATTCATCAGTTTACTTGTTCCTAGGAGAGAACAAATCAGCTAATAGAAGGGTCAAGAACGATTTTAAACAGCTATAATATTATGTTTATATTTATTTTATGTAGAATATTGTCATAAAGACTTTTCAACGTTTAACTGTAGAGAATTTTCATAACAATTTCAACAATTTCAAGGACATTTAATTGATTTCTTTGATTATTTAAAGGCCTTGGACCTTTAAAATAAATTAAACTATATTACATTTAATTTCATAAATAACCGTAGTTTTTTGTATGTAATTATGATTAGTAAGAGAACTACTACGATTTAGGACGAATGATATATTAACGAGAAACTGTTATACTAACAGTTACAGGTTGTTTTGAAGACAGGGTTAATACAGCTTTAACTAAGGATGTTAATGTGGTTGAACTAAGAAGACATATGTTTTTATGAGCAATGGTTATTACTATTGTTAATTATATTTGTATTACTCGTAAGGCTACAGTTATTATTGTCATATTCCTCATAAAACTACCATAACATAGCAATATAGACAGTATACCGTCAGCCGTTATTAACCATTTAACTATATTGTTGACTTCATCTCAATCATATGACTATTTCAACCTTGACCTATCCCATGATTTTGTATGCCAAACCAAAATTTTACTCGTAGTTGAATATACCATAAAAAATCTAACATATGACTATGTCAACCGTGAGAACTTTTGATCGTATTCTTTAACCTTCAACTAAATTCACACAGCGGCTTGTATCTAGTGTATAATTGTTGCAATGTAGGTATAATATTGTATAATATACGTAGCTCATACTTCCATATAGAGAGCCTGTATTCAAATTGCATTATAATACAGTCAATCATTTTTACGAAGCATGACAGTTGATACTTTGACCTAAGCTTGATTTATTTACTCGAACGTTTGACTACCTTGGCTTACAGAGGTGAAGGTCCCTCACTAATGAGAAGGACAAGCCCGAGTTCAGATAATTAATTAACCCTTGATCCTCCCTCTTACCTTGCCGACCAAAATGTTCAACCTTTTACACACTTGAATAAGGTTGATTTGCTCGTTTCAAAATAATGAGGGATGTTATTGTTTAAAACTGAACATTAACACAGAATATTTCAAGCCTGATGTCGAAATGTAACCATAGGCTCACTTACAGACCTCTTTGAGAAACTAAGTGAGAAATAACAGTTGGATAGCGAGAGATTTTTTTTCTTTTAGATGAGATTTAATGTCGTATTATTTCAATCATGTATTTAAATGCTAACTAATCACCTTTATCGGTTCTGAAAAAGATTAAACTTGAGCTTGAACGGTAGGGATCATGTAGCTAGTAATGGGAATCCTTAAAGCCAACCCATTCAAACACCCAGTCGTAACTATCGGGTTGGCAATTAGATTTCACCATTGCAGACATCAGGATAACGTTCTATGTGTTTTGGATACATCACACATTTCACAGTTATCTGTCCTCGTTATGTTGTTACTAGTGTACTGAAATTAACCTTTAATAAAGAAAGCCCCCACACAACAAAAGATTGATTAAAATGCAACTGTTAATGGGTCTTCATATAGTAAACTCTAGTATCATAATAAGACACAGCAAAAAGTGTAATTTGTAAACTCATTGTATTCCTTTGAAATGAAGTGAACTCCTTACCCCAAAAGTACTGAACGCAAGAAGAACATACTAGCTTGATTTACTTTGGTCCTTCAAACACACTATATGGGTCCATTAGTGATTTAAATCTAAAACCTATAACCAACTTAAATTAAATGTTGCAAATAAAAACACCAAATACTGTTTGCTGGCTAGGTTTTCATATAACAAAGGGAACGTTAGAGGAACTGAAACGAGAAAAGGTGTTCAATCAAATGTTTCAGTTGGATATTTTAATTAAAAATCTTTTTTCATTCAACTTCGAAAACAGATGCTTTAGACACATGCATTGACAGTGCTAAAGTGTCACTTTTTAACCCATGTAAATAAAGGATTGTTTTGATGATCTTATTTCCATGGACATCAGCTGGTCCAATGGTTTTGTTGAAATTGAATGATTTGTTTGATTATTGTTTATAGTAGATACGACTAAACTGTGAATATCAATCTAAATCGCATTAGATTGAGTGCGATGTGTCGATTTAATATCGAATCATAACACTAGCAATGGTAAATCAAATGCACAGCTGCTGTTTATACAAAACAATGAAAAAAAAACTAAAGCGTTTGACACCATAATTCTTTGAAATATTTTACAACACGTTTTTAAATTAACCAACTAAGCATTTTAACCACTCCTTCTACTTGCATAATGACAAAAAGTATCGTTCATCACTCGTCCCTAAACTGTCTTTTTAATCCTCACTCATTTAACGTCCTCGGCAACACCTCGGACGTTAAACTTGAGCTGATATCAAAAAGTGTTACTTTAGGACCTAGTGAGAAAATATACTATTTCGCCATGGAAAAAAATGATTGGCATATTACTTTTAAAAGCGTCAACACTGTTCTCAATTTCTAGGGTCAAGCAAAAAACATATATATAAAGCTAATTATGTTTTTGAACTAATATGTTGTCTAGAATTATGTTTTTGTTGTTTTGCTCTAAAATGTATAGAATAATGTTTTTGTTGTTTTGCTCTAAAACCCCTGGTGGGAAATTTGCAATGACGTGCTACAGTTTATTCCCTTGGGAGGAAAATTTAGCCGAATATTTTTTACTCTTTTGAAGAAAACTACAATTTTGATGACTTTTTACTACATAAACACTGACTATTTCTCATCAATTTGTACCAAATCATTCTATATGTTATCAAACCACCACGCATTATACATTAAAAGAAATGCTACTTTTAATAAAATTAACGTGATGGCTTGTATCGATAGTCTAACAAATAATATTAAATCTTCGATGTACTAAAGTTCGCTAAGTATTAATGACTTATTAACGGGTACCTACAAAATGTGACACAATACAACGTTCATAAATCAGACTAAATTCTATCAAATTGATGCAGAAAAAGCCATTATTAATTGTTTGTAAATTTTTTGTATTAATAAAGTTGTTTGAAGAGAATAAATAGTCTGTGAGAAACAATGTTTATTACTGAAGAGTTGATGAATAAATAATTAAGTATCAGGTGTTTGGTGGATGTAGGTCAATTTGAAACAACTTTTGTTCCAAAGGAAAACGAGCAGTTTGCCTTGTTTCCAGTAATGAAGTTGTTTTGAAGTGAGTACAACAATGAAGAGCTCAACTCTCAAACCAGCTAGTTGCGATTGAGAGTTAATCAATCATCGTTTCCTTGTTTCAACTAGTGCTTTTAACAGGGTTTTGGACGAAAGTTTTGCATGTTTCATGTAGGGCTGCCACTGAAATTAATTAATAGATTTTTGTTACAAAAAACCTGTTTCGAAATTTCTTTAACGTTGCAAGAAGCCCCTTTTAAAGTTAAAATCAAACGATTCTGGTCGTAAGGAAAGGCCTGGCAGGTCATTATTTCAATTATGCACTCGTATATCAATCAGCATGTGGCCAAGGGAACTTTAAAACAAATTTAACATCTCGATAATGAGTTATTAAAGTAGAAGATTCTGGCTACCCATAATACAAGCAGAATACGAAAATCGTTTGGAATTAGAAATGTTTTTCTTTATATACTAAACACTAGCTGTTCAGAAATTAGTATTCTTATTTAGTTTTAACCAAAGAACTGTATACTGGGCAGAAAATCCCAACTTATCTGTTAAATGTAAAATTCGCGTTTTGATAGAATGCATTTTAACTGAAACCCACTAAAAACGGCAACACTTTTATACTAGCAAAATGGGTTTTAAAAACCAAATTCCCCAGGGGACACATGAACACGACAGTTCACTTTTGGTACGATGCACTATTGTTAAACAATTTTTATCAAAGTAAGGGGTGAAATTTATTTAAACCTAAGTAAAATAATAACTTAATAGACTTAATTTGTCATAAACGCCACAGACATAATTTGATGTATACAAGTCAAACTCAACCATACTAGTTACCTCGTGAATACTCTTACTACTCCCGATTAGTATGTTTTTAACAGCTGGAGGTTGCGTTTGTGATTTCTCGGTGTTAAAGATAAAAATAATTGAACCAGGTGTGACAGCGTGAATGCCAAAAATATGCAACCGGACACCCCATTCACCTTACTTCTCACTCTTATTGATGAATAAAACATCAACACAGCTAGCCTCTGTGTGAACTGCATAAACATATCGTGAATAAAAACATAATATCTAACCAGTTTGTAGGTCACAGGAATAATTGTGGCAGTCGGTATGGAGGGCTATGGATTTAAATTAACGATTTACTTAAGTCCTAATTCCTTGATTCCTGAAAGACTTTCAACAAAAGAATTTCCGTGGTCCTTCAAAACAAAGGTTTTAGTATGAACTGCTGTATAACTAAAATAAAAACGTAGACCACAACTGAAATAGCATTTATAGTCAATGGCTTGATGTCCTAAGAAAGGCTTTATTGAATATACAGTCAAGTGAATCACTTAAGATAATCCAACTAATTTTTGAATTACTCAAAGCTCTTTAAATGTAGCTCTGTTTAAATGTTCATACGTTGGCTTTGGCATCATTATTTTGTTAGTAATTCTTTACCATTTTACATAAATGCATCATGTTTACCATATTCACAGACTTTTTGCATTTGTAATTTTTATAATGGAATAAACAATACATAATGCCCGTGGCAGGTCGGTATCGCAAGAGATTCAGAAACTCATCACTCCGGGTTTATCTCAGCAATTTCAAATCAAGTTTTTAGAGTGATGATGTGGGAACAAAGCTCAAAGATTCATGTTGAGTGGTAGTCTTAACTCAACCTGGTTAAACAACACAAACTTTATCTCTTAGATTAAGTTTGCATGAAGCGCTTTTAGCGTAGACAGCAAAGGGAAACGTTTTAACTTACGATGTCACGAAAAAATAATCTGACTGATTAGAAATGAGGTGGAATAAACAAACTACATTATTGCAATACAGGTTGAAGCATATCACACACGATCGTTAAGTCTCAACTCATTCTTATAGATTGCGAACTCTTTTCAAGGCAAACTATATTTTATGATTATTGAATACTTTGCCATATTCATCTGATTAATTGCTATCTTCACAATATTTGTATTTAGATTTACACGTAGAAATTGTTTGCGTTTCCAGTTCAAAAACACAGATAGGTGTAGACCAGCTGCAGGACGAAGTAAGAACTGATCGAGGGGAGTATTATTGGAAACGCCTTCAGTTCTGCTGAGTTGTCGCCTTGGTCTCGTTGACTAAGCTCCCCTCGTTAGTTAGGTGAAACTGAAGCCTTCGCTAAAAATAATGATATATTGAGCCAAACGAGCGCCAAACATTTCAAACTTTGACGTTGACTCATGGCTTCTTAAAGCGCAAACAACGTCGAATCATTCTTGCGAACCTTCGATGGTGGAACAAATTGTACGCTTTTATCATCTATATTTATAAAAAGCTTTGTCCCGACTGACTGACTCACTCATCATCGCTGAGCCAACACCACAATGCCTAAACACTTGAAGTTGTGTATGAACATTCCTTTTATAGTGTAAGCATCCACTAAGAGATGATTTTCAAAATTCTAAAATTAAGTTGGATTTTTTAGGGGCTTAAACAGTGGTAAAAAATACCTGTTCTCATTTCACTTTGTATCTAGTGGCTAAACGAGCGATCCAATTTTGAATGTTTGAAAAATTGCTGGTGTGGAATGAAATGTTTTCACAACTTTTGTCCAGCACATTGTTTCTAGGTCTTATAGTTTACGAGCTATTTGATCAGGGAGCGGCACGCTACTAAGGCCTATTCCGCTCAATCGTCTTTTGACATTTTCTCCCTTTTCTATTTTTGTTCCAGTGGTTTCTGCCTGGTTTTGCCTAGGTATATTTCCGTATGATAAAGATATTGTAGAAAATAATTAATTAAACAAAGTATCCTGTATAAAACATGTTTTAATCAACACGACCCTATAAAGATATTGCACAAATTATATGAGGACGTTCTTTGTTTACCGAGTTCGTCCGATCTATGTCATCTATATAAATAAAATAAGACTTTTATCTGTACATCGCAATGGATCCATTGGGTTTTGGTTATTTGATTTTAAAATCAGAAAAATATATGTCCGTCTGATGCTATATGGCGGTGAAACTACGTTTAAGGGTTAAGCCCACAACGCAGTGTGTCTTTAGCTATATTTTATATCAATACAACATCCACAACGTTACCGGCGATCGGCTAAAGTGGGCACTGAACACGTTTTTAAAGCGTATATTAAAAAACGAAATAAACTTGACCACGATAATGGATATCGTTGGAAACCAATCTCAAGCAAATGAGCTAAAAATGCAACAATCAAATCTGCCCTGATCAAACATTTAATTAAACTTAATTGTATTTTAGAATGTTAAAACTGTCATTATCTATTTTATCACATATTATACCAAACTGTGTAGTTATTTAATTAGTTTGTACCTGTATCATACCATTCATTTTCACAATTCATCCATAACAATATTTTTCATTGATGCATGGTGTATCATGAGTAGACTATATAAATAAGTACCGAACCTAAGGAAGTACATAGTTAATATGGTAGCCTAAATATAGTAGTAAGAATGTGTCTAAATACGTTAGTAGATATATTAAGACGTGTTACCTTTCAATTCCATTTAGGTAAGTCTGGAAACCTCATTCACAATATTGTCTTACACTATTTCACAGACACTACACTCTTAAATCAAAGTAATCCCGAACCCGAAAGTGAACAAATTAGGCACTCACGAGCAATACGCCGTACGCGTAAACTCACTGAAATGGATCAATAACATTCATGTATCAACTTGACTAGGAGCAAGCAGTCAGCCGTTCGAAATTGGTAGAGAGAGGTTAAAACAAACCACAGATTACACCTGACCATAATGATAACATCAATTTATAATATCTATTTCGCTCTAATAATAGTTTGATTTTCACCACGACAGGTTATCACATAAAAATAACAATTATGTATTGTTTACATTTTTACTGACTTTATTTTATTATTGTTTTAATACGTGCATTTTATTAAAATAATATTTTTTAGAAGTCTATTATTATTTATTAATGATTTTTGAAGTGTGCTGGTTTGTGTTTTTTTAGATATTAATTTTTATCAACGCTAAATAGCTAATTTATTACTAAAGACCTTAGAAGACCAGATAAACTGAACCGGGACTCAAACCCAGATGCCAGGTGATTATGCTAACCATTACACCATCCGGATCACCTATTTGTGCTATTTATTTATATTATGGTGTGTGTGTCTTAATATGATTTGGTATATAAGTAAGAATTTCAGGATAATAATTTGAACCACGACGTAGGGAAACTAATATTTGAAACAAAGTGTAAAACACTTAGTACCCTAGACATTTTATTGACCGGTTTCGAGCTGAGCTCATCTTCGGGTGATGCAAATGACCTGTCCAAAATTTATATCGAAAAAGTTACTAGCACAATCTAACTTTCTATTTCATTGTTGTATTTTACGAGTTACTGTTATTATACCCTAGGTACTTTATACTTTACTTTGAGACACCGACTACTCTTAGAGGCTACTTTAAGGTGAATATGGAATGATGGTGAGTGTGATGAGTGTTTTTTAGTAGTGAATAGACAATAATAATAACGAAATATCAAACATTATATTTCTTTGTCAAGTTTATTTCCTATCTAATTATCTTTTGATACCAATCCATCATGGAAATATATCGAGGAACAAGATAGTGTTAACGGAAACTCTAGCTGGAAACAGGCAACTTTACTGGTTTTATCTTGTATTTCATATGTAGAAAAATCAGACTGGTTATCAATGAAGACATTATTTTGAACCATGATAAACGATAAAAATAACGCAATTTCAAATATTTACTTTATTGAATAGGATGATTTAACATTATTATATATCATCACTAGGTTCTAAAGTGACACTTTTTGACACAAGGTCAAGTTTATAATGACCGAGGGTCAATTAGACACTTTCAGACCGAGTGGTGAACGATACTTTTTGTCTAGATGCAAATAATAATGATGACTAACAGACAATGTATGTTCTAATATTATAAGGGAACTTAATCAAACATTGTTTTGAACTCAGCAGAGTCTGAATTATAATTTTAATGTTGATGAAGACACAAATTGTCCAATAAAATCGTTTAATAGTTGGTTAGGACACAATCAACTATCAGGAACAATGTTCCCATCTGCAGACCAAACACCAACTGAGGGTTATATTAGAAAGTAATATTTAAAAAATAAACATAAGTGACAACAATTTAAAACTAGAAACAATATAAAATAAAATAAATTGACTACTATACTAAATCACTAAATCACTATTTGAGATGCCAACCACTCTCATGAGTGTATTTTAAGGCAAATATGTGGTGAGGTGATGAGTGGTAGTAATGACTTATGAGGTGTAGACTTGTTAGAAACTAAGGCCGACTCTTCCTTAGAATGGGTCATTAATTAATAGCCCAATGACCAATGGAAATACAAGGACCAACGGCTTAACGTGACTTCCACTATTGTATGAATAAACATGAATTATAATGCGTTCAAGAAACAGCTGTTAAACTGATTTACTATAGTTCAGTATTAAATTCCAAACAATCAAAACAAATTCGTTGAGCCCGCTGATGTACATGCCACAGAAAGATCACTAAAATGACCTTTTTTCTTCCTAGGAAGTAAAAGATCATCAAAACAATATTTTTTTTACCTGGGTATAAAAGTGACCTTTAAGCACTGTCAATACATGTGTCTAAAGCAGCAGTAAAACGAATTGTTTATTAAAAACCTCAATGTTAAAATGGTGGCGAATACAGATTCAAGCCCTAGGCTACAGGAACGCAGGTTGTTATGGAACAAGTGATTGTTAGTCATGGACCAACAATCCTCCAGTCTGACTATCTCAGATACACATTGCTCCTCATACCACTTCAAGTCCGCTTATGCAACTCTCTCAGAGCTAAAGTCGTATATTAGGTAAAATAACAAACAAATATTTGCATTAGCCAGGTCAAAAAAATAATTATTTTTCATACGCAAGAGTACACTCATCTATATAAATAAAATAAGACTTTTGTTTGTACATTGCAATGAACCTATCGATTTTTGGTTATTTGGTGTTTATATACTCGTACTTTGCAAATACCGAAACTGGTGTCAAAAGAATCCCTGTCTGTCTGTAAGGGTTTTCAGGGTTGTTGGACCGCTTATAAGTCAAAATTGGCTGAAGCTATAGCGGTGAAACTTTTTTTTCAGGGTTAAGTGAATCACGCAGTGTCTTTGGCTAGATATGAGGTCCATATAACATCCTCAAAATGCATTGCAAAAATCCAATGCGGGCTCTAAAAATGGCCAGAACGGCGGAAGTGACTATGACCAGAGATAAACTGGGTATTCTGGGTAAACCAGAGGTCTCTGGGTGTTCTGTGCTATGACTCTCACAAGGTAGCCAACATTTATAAGGAGAAGATTGTGAACCAAAAGGCAAACTAAATGGCCTTTCTAAGGATACAATTATGAGAAACAATTTTCAACTGTGGCGCGGTGTAAACCGGTAGCCTTAGATATTAATTCTTTTGTGTTGAAATTAGCAAGTTAATACGTCCTAATACGTTATTGCGTGCGTAAAAGAATTGGTGTTTTAGAACATATTAAAACCAGTATTTGAAACCACGTTGAAGTTTATAAACATAATTAGCTCTTTCCATACGTATATTCTGTTCGAACTTAGAAACATGAGCACTACAACCTTTCATATTAAAATTTAACATGCAAATACATTTTAATCCCTAGATGGAAACATGTTGAATCTAAAATATCCAACTCAAACATTTGATTGAAAAACTTTTCTCGTTTCAGTTCCTCTCACGTGCCCTTTGTTAAATGGAAACCTATAACAAGCATCCGGTGTTTGGCGTTTTTACTGACAACATTTTTGTCGGTTATTATTTTTAGATTCAAACTACTCATAGGCCGATGTCTTTTTCGCACGACAAAATTAAATATAGATAGCATGTTTTCATTGTATATGTACTTCTATTGGGACGAGGTAAATATTATCGTTGTAACTTATGGAGGAAACCTACAACAGAATAACCTAAATCACCCATCATAACAATTCATTTTAACTTTAATTGTTGTGCTGCCTTATGATACTGTCCGTTAGTATTTGACGACCAACCAAAAGTTGCAATGTTTTATCAAGCGGTTACCTTTATTTACTACTAGTGATTTAAAAGAGCTGTACAACCTGTAGTGCAAACATTACTAAGGAATTAGCGATGGTGTAGTGTGTTATGTATCAAAAGCACATAGAACCTTATCCTGATGTCTGCAATGGTGTAATCTTATTGCCAACCCGATAATTACGACTGAGTGATTGAATGGGTTGGCTTTAAGGATTCCCATTATTAGCTACATGATCCCTACTTTCAAGCTCAGGTTTAATCTTTACTCGGAATCAATAAAGGATTTTTTGTCCATCCCGATTGTGAAACGACCTGAGTACCGCGCGCCAGTGGGAATCTTGCATACTACATCAATCCACCAATGGGGTACAGTTATCAGCTGGACGTCATTATTTCAACCAATCAGCAAGCTGGTTTGGATTTGTGCTGGTTTATGTTGAACACCTGATAGGTTTTAGCGCAATAGTTGACTCAAGGTTGCAATAGACTATATTTAGTAGTTTATAATAGCATTGAAGTACAGTTTTCATTTTTCACATTGTAACATTTTTGTATCTGTGCACGATATGTTGTTGGGGGCATAAGTAGGGGCTAAACTCAACGAACAAAATTTCTACTAAAGGTGACCTTATAGTTATAATAGGCTATATATGATCAACAGCACAGCATCCGTCAGTAGAATATAGTTCTATATTCAATAGAATATAGAATATTTGTACGGTACTCACATCGTTAACAAATGATGTTTTACTGGCGATAATATTTAACCAATAAAACAACAGACAATATTTCAAAAAGAGTAATACATTTTTACTCGAATTGCTTAACAACTTAAACAAACTTACTTTAACTCACAGCAAACATCTAACAACTAGTAATATCAATTAGAATAAAGTAGATATACGTAAAAGTGATAAAGTGGTACTTGGTACTTATTTAGGTTAGGATAAGAGGAGAAACTCATAGTTTTCCAACTAAGTTTTGAGTGACTTTATTAGCTAAAAGGAAACATCAATTACTGTCAATTTGCCCTCATTTTCACTTATCTAGTACTTTCTTGCCAGCTTTCCTCTGGTACTAATTTTGGAAGTTAGTTGCACTCTTTTACCGAGAACAGTTGCAAGAAACGTGTTCTATTTATTCAAAACGTATGGTTAGCAATCATCCAGTTTACAAAATAACAGTTAAACTTGAGTTTAGAAGTCAAAAACTTTACAGCATAATGCTACCCCATTAACTCTCTGTTAAAAAAAGTCTAAATAGTCCCTAAGATAATTTACACGAAGAGATTCAACCTATATTGTTCGATTTCTCATATTTATTATATGCTTTGTTTAGTGAATGCCTTGTCGGCAGCCCTGGTTTTATGGTTTTTCAAAATGCTGCTTAGAACAGCTAATCTTAATTATTGCTATTGGTAATGTTTACTGTTAATATATGGCCGTAAAAGTCAAGCATTATTATAAAATCAAATTTCAAATGATTTTTCTTGCAATTTTGTTTATAGCGAGATGTCCATAGTCATCATTTTAGAAAAACTCACAAATTTTTATTTAAATGGCCAGTGGTTTGCCCAAAAATTCTGTTTGAAAACTAATGTACCTGAACCTAAATTGTTTATTGACAATTGTTTTCTTAAAGCGTCTTCAACGCACACAAATATAAAATTCAATTGAATTACAAGAACGAGAAATTTTGAGCGTAATACTAGCTTTTACATTCAAGGGTTCAAATCGAAAGGTCACCAAATAGGTATTTTATCCGGAACTCTGGACATCCTAAGTTAATAAAGACGAAGAAGGAGAATGCAAATGAAGTGAAGGGAAATCTGGTAACCCGCAATCAGAACTGACTGACGCTGCAGGCTGGTGTTTGTTTATGTCAGCAGTCGATGTCCTACTTATCCTTACCCTCAGGGGCACCTCGTGTTTCCTATATACGCAAGTAGTTCTGTGAACAGTAGACCTTGCAAACCTTTTTAAAAACAAACCCGATATAATATAAACTCTTCACCTTTCGTCGCTGGTGTCATCACTAAGATCTAAGGCTTTCGGTAAACACCGAGTCACAGTTTAATTATAAATACAGTACTGCTAAACGTTTTGACCTCGCTGTGGAGAGTCATCCTCAGTAGCTGGTTGACTGGCTGAGACTCTCCACAGCGAGCAGTATTTATAATTCAACTGTGACGCAGTGTAAACTAGAAACCTTAGATCTTAGAAACCCTCTATAATCCATGGTTAAAGAATCAAATCACTTTAAAGTAAATCTGTAGATATTGCATCAATAATTAATTTTGGGACTATACGTTTTGATCTCAGTTTGGTGAAATGTTTGTTGCTTTGTACAGTTTTCCTTAATCATTTAATTTTAAAACAACTAGCATAGAAAACAAAGTAACATACACAACAAAAGAAGACATTAATAAACAATTAGAGAACGACCTCGCAAAGTAACAGCTGCCTTCCGGCTGGCTGGGAACAAAATCAAATCAACAGTCTTTATTGCAAATTGATAATAGGCTTCATAAATTGTGTTGCAATCGTTTTATATAAATATGTGAAATAAATCTTTAAAATATTGACATTTAAATTAATTATATATTTAATCTAACTAATAGCATATGTAAAAACAGGATTTAAACCAAAATCTTTATGCTTTTCAAAATTAAACCGTTTTATACTGTATGCTTATTTAAGACAAAAATTCACTAACAGAGTAACAAGCTCTCTGCAGCAGATGCTCCTTTAACAAAGTTTTATATTTATTAGGATTTGTTTCTATTTGAACGCTTCGAGGAAGCTTATTAAATAATTTTGGACCCATATTTTGGAGTAACGTGGCAGAAAGTTGAAGTCTACGACAGCAGTGAACGACCAATCACATACGTATTTCAGACTGACCCACTATAACAGTTAACTGAAAATACCTATTTATACGCTCTCTTTGGGGGTGAGGAAATTCTTCAGGGTATTGATGAATAAGTCAATTTTTTAACAAAGGAATTAAAACTGCTAACACGAATTCAGAAGGTTCACAACACGGAAAACCACAATAACTGTTTATAGGATAAAAAAAATTATGGAAATATATTTTTAGTCATAAAACATACTACGATGTTAAATCATAGTAGTACATATGTAATAATATGGTAGTAATATAGCATATAAATGTGCCAGACAGGCATACTTTTGTTCTTAGCGTAGTTTGAACAAGTTTTTTTAGATTTTGCCCAATAAATAGCAACTAATTCAAGTTGATTGATTAAGATCAAAGTTTCTGAAAGGTCGGCATAAACCAGGTCAAGTTTATTAAACTAGCTTCAGCTTTGAAGTGATTGATTGTGAACTTAATTAACCATCTGTAGAGTCAATTACCTTAGAACTTCTTTCATTTCCTTTATGAAAGGCAGTAAATAGTTGTTTGTTTTTTGTTTCTGCCAATTTTCAGTAACGTAAAATAAATAAATGTTTTGTAATATTTTTAGAACGCACATAATGTCACTAAAGTGTACATAGGTAAGGTTGTATACAATACATAAAGATATTGTATATGTACTACCAGTACATATACGAGGTGGACCAATGAGAATGATAAAATTTGTTTACGCTATCACATGATTAACATGACAACAATGAATCATCAGTTATGATTATAACATCAAAAATGTCCTGCCATTTTAGTTGAAATTAGGTTTTGGAATTCTGAACGTCGTGCATTGAAATTTGTTTTCGTTTTTTCTTTTAACTCTAAGATTGTTTGGATGCCACTTGAACGTCAGTCGACAGGAAAATGTTCTTAGTCGTAAAACACCCAGTAAATATATTTAAAAAAATACTGCTGCTACACGAAAAAAACGGTAGAAGTGCTGAAAAAGTCGGTACACTAAAAAATGATGAGAAGGTTCGAGAAGCAGTTCTTTATCAGTTTCTTAAGCGAAAAGCTTGTGTCAGCTTGTTCTAGCTCACCAGTTAAAGAGTGTTGTTTAAAAATTACATATTTCAAGTAAAACGGCATGAAATAGCGGATGCGTGGCGGATTGGTATCGCACGCGACTCCGGAGCTCATCACTCCGGTGGCGCGTGCTCGATCCCCGCAGTCACCAATTACATTTGTAATGTGACTAATACGGTGACGCTAGGTAAAGGTCAAGGTTGAGTGGTAGAGAGGATTTTGTAGTCCTAACTTTGCCTCGTTAAACAAGATAAACTTTACCTTTTTTTAAATACCTTACCATTTAGTACAATATTTAGCTATCTAATATTAAACATGATCAATTCAGAGCATTTTCAAATTGTATCGTTCTCATTGGTCCACTCTGTATTGCGTAAAAGGTTTGTAAAATGATAATGTAAACACAACACTATACATGGAACGGGTTATATATCATTACTGTACAAGCTCTAGTCATTGTTATATAGCTATTAATATGTCACACAAACTTATCTTTGTTGAACTAAACACAACATCAACAATAGAGCATTCCATGAAAACCTCTTACATGCTATGTTTTCATCCCAGTTCTTATTGTATACGGTGTAGTATACCGAATTATTCTTCTGTGAAATTCGTACGGGGTTTGTTTTTGGTAAAAGCAAAGATGTGTAGTTCTTTTTTACTAGAAAAAAATGTGTAACGGACTTGTCATATTAAAGACGATGTAAAATAAATATGCACTAAAACCTAAGTATTTAGTATAATAACTATGTATCAGTACAATGTAACTCGGTAATATTATTAGACAAAATATTATAACTTCAAGACAAGCTATAAGATGTGGTTCAGTGAAGGTTTTAACAGTAATATATATTGTCCAAAGTAAGGTACAGTTTTATTTTTTATAAAAGGTTAAAAATAAAGTATGTATCTCACTAAACTCATTTTGTTTCCTAGCCGGTTCTGTAGAACTATCTTATTTTCCAGCTTGTGTAAAGAATATTAAAATAAAAATGTGTACTAAAAAACTAAAGGTGTTTGAGATTATTCTGTTAAAGCGGTCAATGCTGCGGTCAAGTTACAATACAGTGGCAATTATCATTATAATGTTAACTAGAACGGGCTTGTTCAGCGTGTAATGAGAATTTGGTAATTATGAGGAAAACACATCAAATATTGCTTTCCACTCAGTAGTTATTTGTCATGTTAATTATTGTGAAAATTAATTCACCGTGTTCAGGCAATTGTGCTAATATGGAGGAAACAGGTGAATTTCAATACTAATGAATACATAGGTGGAGCAGACCACTAATGTTCAGTATTCGTATAGGAAAAACTAAACTTCTAGGGGTATGCCAAACAAGCAAGAGGATGAATCAACCAACTAAGAACCCATGTTTACCACTGAAATAGTGGAGTATTGATTATTTCTCTCCGGTGGACGAGGGAGAGCTGCAAAACCAAGTTATCTTGTGTTTCAAAAACTTCGGCTCTAGCAGGGTTGTCTTGTCTGGTTCAGTTTTTTAAGAGTCGTTCGTGCTGCAGACCTTGCCAGTCAAGAGAAATGGTAGTAGCGATATTCCAACTTTGCTCCGCTCACTCAAAAAGTAGAAACACATGGTTTTATATAGTCTTCGGTTTTCGACGCCGTTTATGTACCGAAACGTACAAATTCGAGTTTATATGATAGGACAGGGGTGGTTCTACGTTCCTTTTACACGAAAAAGGCAAAACTCGCTTGTGAAAAAATATAATACACATTTAAAATAGCCTACTTTTGGCCAGATTTAATATTTGTTGCTAATATTGGCGTAAGAATGTAATGGAATTCAGGTTATACAAACTTAAAGACAACCTTTGAGAACATGGAAAACAACTTTTCTTATCTCTACACACAAAAATAGCGTTCTAAATCGGGGACTACGAGATCATGTTTTCAGCAACATTTCTGGGGTGACAAATCCTCTTAAACTAGGCAAACAAGAGTATTGTTTGAGTTGGTCTTCCAGAAAGAATTTCAGTAGTAAAGTCAAACATATTACATTGTACACACACTCACGGGAAACCGCCTGTAACCATTTTGCCCGCAAATGTTTGTACTTTCAATAAAACGTATAAATAACCGTTTAACACCAAGTTTAAATCTGCTTCTACAAAACTAAAAAAGATACAAAACTATAAGAGAGAAGAAAGTTGTATAACAAACACGTAAAATCGTTGAGCAGCAATCTGAGCAGACTTCCCTCAGGCCTTGCCTGCTTGTGTCAAGGGAGAACGTTGTGTTCTTCTTGTAATGGAATTAGATTTTATGTTTCCGAGTTCGGTAAAGAAATAATTTCTGGCTAAGGTTACTTTATCATCGAATTTTCTTTAAAACAAAATGGGATAACTATACCGTCAGCAAATTAAGATCCAGGCCTGGGACCATGATAGCAGTGATCTTGACCCCTAGAACACGGTTTGAGCATTTGTTCAAAAATGTATATACATATGTATGTATGTTTATCATCTCTACAGGACGAATTTTTGGTTCGACTGTCACCAAATTAAATACGAACGATCTATTTGTAAATATCTCAATTTACTTTGTTAACCAGCAAAATCGGACCACCGGAACCCCTGGGGAAAGGACTTTTCACCAAAAAGGGGTTTCAATTGTCGAAAAACAGCAAATTTCGTTTGATTTGCATGAAACTTAGAATACATATGTATTTTAGGATTATACATCACTATACGATTGTGAAAGTCCATCAAATCGTTTCAAAATGTCGGCGAAAATATTTTTTTTTACCTTTATCAGCGGAATGAGTAGGCCGATTTGATTGAAGGTGGTTTTACAGTTGAATTATGTACCAATATTTAAACATTCTTAAACAGTGTTTCTCTCTTCAACTTAATAAATTATGGTAGAGCCTCTTGCTTGTATTCCAATAGAAGCTAAAAAATAGTAAGCCTCACTTTTGAATCTCAAAAATCCAAGTATTTTTTTTACATTTAGGACTAGTCGACACAAAAGCATTGCTCCAGGAATTTGAGTATCCTAAATAATAATTTAATGCCATATTGTTGCAGTGTCATGATTTATACCAGAGGAATCATTTATTGAAGAGAAAGTGTTGTAAGAAAAGTTGTATCTCACAAAAAGGCTAAAAGCAGCTTAGGCAGCCCTTACATCCATTACCTTCAGATAAGCTTGTTTGCCAGCGAAGTTCGCCGACCCGAAATAAACCCTGCCGTTCTAAATTGGTTTTGAATTATTTAAACATTTATATCGTCTCCCATTTCGCAGAAAGTTTTAAGATAAAAAAACCAATTAGTGTTTGGATGTGAGTAATTTTGAAAAAGATATATCCATTGCTGTTGAAGACCATAGTTATAACAAAAAGGCGGGTAAAACGTGTTAGAAATAAAAATGCAGCTTTACTGTTTCGAACTTCGTGAGTGAGCCTGTTAAATGAAGTTTTTAGGGTTATAATTAACTAGCCATTAGTCATATATGTTAAAGTATTTAACACAAATCCTTAAATAAATTACATTAAATCAGTTAATTTCATGTTTACTTTTTCCATTCGAAAACCCTTACGTATATTAATTTCAATATTGCAATTTTATAATTTTAGAAAACAATATTTTTTTTTTCAAACTAAAATTGCAACAAAATAAAAAACTTTAATAAATATAAAAATGCAAATTTCTTTATGTTTAATACAAATAAGAAAGAAGGAATGAGACAGCAAATAATGAGTTAGCAAACAATGTTGCACAATAATGAGTACGATATTTACTGTAGTTAATTAATTGTTTGTGTTGCTTGAAGGCTAAAGCTTACCTTTACAACAAGAGAAGCTTAGGAAACAAGGCCAGCAACTCAGCAAAATTGAAGCGTTCCCCGATAATGAACTGCTTCAAGTTTAAACTTGACTGTTGCTCTACTATTTTAATTTGTTTTTTATGTGTGTTTTTTGCCTGCACCTAAGGGTTTTTCATGTGTATTAACTTAACTTCAATATTGTAGACAGTACAAACGTGTACACGCTTTAGGGAAAACAAAAAGATCTTTGGCGGCGAGAAAAGCTACAAACGCATTTATTAATCAACTAAATATTACATTTCATCTCTAGGGGCTAAAGTGAAGCTTTCTGATACCTACACAAATTCAACTTTCAAGGCCAAGGAAATATCCACATTTTTCCGTTATACTATACTCGTACGTTACATATCAAATAACACATGTGTTATTACAGATATTTTCCATCGTAAATTAAAATATTTTTATTACAATACAAAATTTCTGCATTAGTAGTTCAAACTTTGAAGTTATCCTATTGTCAACAACAAAGTTCAAACAACGGATTATTACATATGATTTATATCAACCTCTTTAATATCTTTGGCTGTTTTTGAACGATAATCAAACCCAACACAATCCCTCTAACGCTTAGCGAATACTCAGCTTCTCAATCGAAAAGCTAGGATGTTGAAGTCAGATTTTTTGTGAAAGTAATTCCAATTATACAAATGTATAATAGGCGAGATGGTTAAACAAAAATACAGTAACGGCAAAGAAAATATTGATTCAATTTTTGAAGCTGTTAAATGATTTTGTACATCATATTATCTCGAACTTAGTAATTAAGTCATGAGGTCTTGAAATTAAAGTGGTTGAATCATATAATATTTATTAAAAAGCTTTCAGCCAGTTTGGGAGGGAAGCAGCCCTAGGGCCCTAGGGTTGAATCCTTCATCCTCTGTATCAATCGCTGGTTTGACGTGATTTTCTTCAGTACAAACTGAAGTAAATGTGTACTGAGTATAGCTGTGAGTACAGCTCTTCACAATTAGACCGCTGCACTCAAGACACAAATCTGCTACACGGTAGTGGAAAGAATCGCCTGGATCACGGTAACGCTTCGTCCTTTGGCCTCGAGGCCTTTGCTTATGGTAACAATGCAGATCATAGGCCGTTTGCTTTTCCCATGGCTTGCTCGAAGGATCAATTAAGTGATTGGCTTCGCTTAAACGGGTATGGGGCATCAGGGTAACGATTTGGCTTATGGCTCGTTGGTTACAATAATAATAAGCTCGCGTTCACTTCTGAAATGTAGCTTGGTCAAGCTAAAAGGACTAGGTGGTTCGCTCCACTCGCATTGACGCTTCGTTGTTGCTGGCCTTTCATTTGCTTATTGCCAGCTCACAAGATCAAGTTAGGTTTCGGCCCGTATCCTTATGACTTATGAGTAGTTTGCTCTTCCTTTAGCAAGTTTGCTATATTATGAGCCGTTTACATTGCTCATGGTAAAGGCAAATTAGTAGAGATTTATTTCGCTGTCACTTTTGTGTTTTCTAACTTTGCCTTTCCTTTAACTTAAAGTTTTTAAAATATATCGGGCGAGCTATTTTCTGAACTATTTATCAGTTAAAGTTGTTTGTACGGTTATGTACATAATTTATTAATGTTGAAATTAACACAAATGCAGTTCAGATTTACAGTAGTTCACGCTTACCCTTAAAGTGTCTAATTGTTTCGAAATTTTCTCCAGTAATATACGTATTTTTAAACGTATCAGTGGTACAATTTTGTAGTAGGTTATGTTCTGGACAGAACGGTACCATTATCATATCATATACATTTCGAAATGAAAACATCATCAGCTTAAATTTAACCCGTGTTTGCGTAAAATGTATCGTTTTTTAACATTTCATAAAACATTTTATGGAAACCACGTTGTAGAAAATTCAATTTTAATTAGTCTTGTACCTTAACTATTTTTATAACCTTCCAAAGCGAGACCTATTAAGACGCATGGAGTACACGTTTCAGCATGACATGGACATTTTATACTTGTTTACAGAATCAGTTTTAAAGCTACAAAATACGTTTTTTTGTTGAGAGCCTAGCTATGCACAGAATCTTATCATAACCAGGTATATGATATTGAAAATAAAGTTTCTATGGCTATAAAACTAATAGGAAATACAAAAAATTACGTGTTTTTTAGCGAGAAGGAGGCCATAGCTCGGTAAATATGTGTGTAATCATAACAAATATGTATATTTTCTGAAAGAAAATTAAATTTTACGGGCACAAAGTTCCTTCAAATCTTTGGTCAAGTGTATATTTTGGCGTCTAGAACTCTGTAAATACAAACAAAGACATTTTTTCGAGTATTTTTAGACGAAAATATCTATTTATCTCAACAACACCCAAGATTTAGAAGAACTTAAGACTACTACCTTGTTGAAAATTTAATTCTACATCGAAATAGTGCTATAGAAATCCACGGTTCGAAATAGTGTTTTACCACGCAAAACACGCAACAAGTACACTTTGAGATTTTGAGGTTTTACTTTTTATATAGGTCCGATCAAAATGATTTTTAAATGGGACCACTATGGAGTTAAGATCTACCAATCAAAGCAAACTGGGTGTAAAACGGTGCCTGCGTTCAAAAGTAATTCGTGAACAGACATAAAAAAAAAAATCGCCCAAAGTCAACTTGTATAACCTCCTCGTTTCACTGAAGTCGGTCAAAAAGCAGAAATACATCTTTTTCTAAAGCATAATAACGCTGTAAGACATTGTTAGTCGGAAGGGATATTTAGGTGACAATAACAAGTTGGCCCAGGTAAGGCGAATATCCGAAGGGTGCTTGACCCCACCTGACTCTAAACTGCTGAATCATCGTAACCCCCTCCCACCCTTTACAATGTGTCACCCCCATCCCAGTCAGCTGATCACGTCTCACCTTCATCAGCTGATCTGCTGTTTAGATATCAGCTGGTGTTTATTTTAGGAGGCGTACTGCCCAGTTGTAGTCAGCTGTTTTAATCATAGAGTACTAAATATTGCATTAACCATCAGCTGAGCTTGTTCAAATGAACAAAACAATGATTGATAGAGCACACTTTGTTGACTAACTTCAAAAACATACAAAATTATATCTTACCCTTCATTACCGAATTTCCATAAGGAAATAGAGCCATTCATTTCTAACGTCATGGAGTCCCAAGACAGGCCAAATTCAATAGCAAACTAAAGGTTTTCATAAGATAAGGTGTTGAGGAACTATAGTAACTATCTTAAAGTGTTTTTCATTCTTTTCAATTATGGTAAATGCAATTTCGGTTAAGCCGGTACAACCTTAGAAATGTTAACACTACCCTGCCTCTACATCTTGGAAACGTGACTTTTTTTCAAAAGTAAATGCGATCTCGTAAGAGGTATAGATATACACTCTTACGAAACTAGAGGCTGGGACAACTACCGAACTGGGAGACACAGAACGGTAGTTTATGAACGTTTGCCTTCTCAGGCAGGAGTACAACTCGTCAACAAGTTGCCAAATTCGATTAAAAGTGCCCCAGTGCCAAAGGCATGTAAGGCTCGTCTCAAAAAAGTTTTGATCGCAAAAGCATTTTATAGCACCGACGAGTTTAAGAGTAAGTAAGGCACACGACTGGGAGAACACATTAGAAAACGACTAATTCAACCACGGGGCTAAAGTGGGGAAACTTCGAATGAATGAATCGTGTGATTGGACATGCTGTATGTTTGAAAGATATCTAGATGTGTGTTAGTGGACAATTTTAGCTACTAATAACTGACGATTGCGAAAGATGTATAATGCAGTTATGCAATAAATTATTTATTTATTTACCTATATAGTGCAGTACGGTTAGAGAGCGCGGCTGAGTGAGTTCATGCACAGCTGGGAGCACTTCAAGCGCACGACACTGTGGAGAGTAGAGTACAGGTGGCGCAGCTCTGGCGGAATGGTTTGGCACGACTGGTGATCTCACCACGTTAACTGATCGTTACACAGTTACACAGTATCCAGGAGGCATTAATCCACTATACATCAAACGTTGCGCATTCTGTTGACTAAACCCACACGCTAAAATTAATATATACATTGCGTGTTCATATGTAGACGGGCGATGTTTATTGAAAACAAATAGGTACGAAAATAAATAGTAAATATTGGTGAAACAAAGTTCACAAGCTGGGTGAGAGCTAAACAAATATGTTACGTGGGGTTGCAAGCACACACACACACTAGTTATATATCACTAGTGTTCACACACACAGTTACACCCACCCACACAACTCTTGACCTGATCCTTTACTCGCCGGATTACGTTGTCTCCATCCGTTACCCTCTAAACACGTTACGTTTCGTACAGGTTGTTTCAAAATACGTTTAAAGTGGATTCATGTATGGCTTCTGGAGTCAAATCAAGCCGGAATTTTGTGTTGACAAAGTGTATTAAGTACAGTCTTATTTCTTTTTTATTTTTATGTTTCAATTTAACAACTCATAACGTACAAACTCAAATCATCACATGCATTTTTGTGCTAATAAGACAAATCTGGAGAAAAATTCACAATATCTGACTGAATGAAAACAAATAGTCTATAATTGTAAGTTTTAACGGCAATCGATCGAATTCGGTAAAAGCTAACCATGATGATTTGTAAGTGTGTTTAAATGGTATTTTGCACCACGTTTCATTATATCTCTGTTTTGTTAGATTACCGGCAGCAAAACGGGACGCCGTTGGTTTTGTAGCTAAAGTGTCTAACAAGTGTTATTCTTTCAAATTTGTTTGTTAAATGTCAAATATTTGTTGTTATCAAATGCACTCTGTGTGAGCTGTCATAGCCACTATTTTGTTTTATTCATATACAAATCTAGATTAATCGTCTTGTTAGTAGAAAGATTCACGTTCAGCGGAGTTTGAAGTTATTATACAGTTATTATATATCCTCATCTATCTTATGGAATCACCATTTGGGGAGCCTGTTCCAAGCAAGAATTTAAACGAATTTTCTATCTACAAAAACAAGCTGTTCGAACAATTGGAGGAATACGTTCCAGAGAATCATGCAAACCTTTATTTAACGAATTAAATATTTTAACACTCCCATCTATATATTTGCTAGAAATTGCAGTTTTTTCAAAATTTAAGTCTAAATTAAGTTTAGGTTCTGATATTCACGGCCATAACACTAGATACCACATTAACTACAGAAATTCTCAACATAGGACAAAATTATTTGAATCTCTTCCAAATGAAGTGGGAACTAAAGTGTTAAACAATTTACCAGACCAAATCAAAAACGAAAACCAACCTCGTATATTTCGAAGAAAATTGAAAAAAATATTAACCATAAAAACATTTTATTCGACCGAAGATTTTTTTGAAGTTAACAATTGGAAAATAAACAAGATTTAACCAAAGGAGCTTAAGAACGGAAGATGTTAGCCCTTAATTAAAATGTATTGTTACACACATGAAAATGTATCGTAATAAAGGATTATTATTATTATTATTATTTGTTAACCATACAATCCAAATACAAATATATTTACTATGAACCACCTTGCTATGTGTAAGAATGGTGGTTATAACCAATTGATAAAATGATTCAAAACTATTATCATAACCGCAAATAAAATTTACCAACGAACTACAGAAACCATTTACAGTTTAGCTGTTTCCAAAGCATATTTTGCTTTTGTCGCACTAAGTACGAGTATATCCTAGAAGTTGCGCTGCTTATTTCATTATATTCTCTCAACTACAAGGTTCAAGTTTCTATTATTTCAAAAACTGTTGGACTAGTTTTCATCAAATAAACTAAGGCACAAATATGTTTTGCTAGTTAAACCTTAAAGCGTTAAAAAAATGACATTAAAGGTAAATAAATATACTGGAGAACTGTTTTAACGAATAACAGAGCATTCAAAAGAGTTGCAATTGAGTTTAAACCCTAAACCTTTGAAAACGTTTCATAAAATATGTGTTTTGAATAACAAAGGCCAGCGAATGCAGAGGAAAGGCATTGTCTCAGGATTTTCATTGTAAAAAGTGTTTGCCACCATTTCATAACTTTACTTGGAAGAATATTATGAAATGCGAATAAAAGAATCATTGTTAAAAGCCGTTTCTATGGTCCACAATAAACATATTCTTATTGTTCTTAAAACATTCAATTGTCTTGCTATTTTGAATGAAAACACAGCATATGTGAGATTATAAATTGTTGCTATTTGACTCAATAGGCGTTTGAAAAGCTCAAAACTGCATTTTGTTTTAATTTACGACGTTTTGTCCTAGATGAAGGAATAAATAAATAGCTCAATTGTCTTTAAATGTGTTCGCTAAATATAAGCCCTTACGAGTTTATGACCATATCTTACCAATAAGAGGTTGAATATCGCAGCGATTGTGAAGTACAAACAACAGAGGAATGTTCCATGTTGTGATGGAGCGTTTGTTAGCGATACAACAACAATCCTACCCTAGACTAGTTTACATAGTAGCCTATATGTACACTTCACTATAGCTCTTGTTCACCTACATCCATCGAACACTGAAATGGATGCACTCTAAATATTAAACATTGAACGTCCAATTCAGTTGACCTAATTTTTAGTGAATTTCCATAGACAACAGAGTTATTGATTTCTACCGTCATGTAGAACGGTGTTAACCAGCGAAATCGCTTCATCAAACTAAAACTAATAACTGATTGGCAAAAAAACTTTAAAAACCCACTTCAAAAATACGTTTTCGGTATTTAAAATTGGGGGTGGCTTTTCAAGGGTGCTTTTCCCTCCAAAGAATGGAGTTTAAAAACTGTATTTATGGTTCGATTCCAATGAAAGTTGGTATACACATTTTTGATAGTACAATCAACGTGTGTATCAGAAATGGCAAAACCTCTTTTGCCAGACCAAAATGGCGGCGTAAACTGGATTTTGTTAATTTGGTATACATTAGGAACAATAACATAAATGTATATGCAGAGTACCGAAGAAATCGGGTTATAAGTACAGCTCATGAAGTCTAAAACAGAATGTTAATCATAATGACCACAGATTGAAAAAAAACTAATTTTAAATGAAAACTTAAAAAAATACGAACAAATATTGTGTATTAACCACAACATGTTTCTACAAAATGAATGCCATTGTCGAGTAGAAAGAGACCAACTAAAAAAAATGTCAATGACATTAATTTTGTCAAAACATGTTGTGGTTAATATTTGCTTGCAATTTTTGAAGTTTTCATTTAAAATTATAATGTTCTGAAAAGGGCACTTTCTGTTTAAATTAGCTCCCTGCTTCCGGAAAATTCACTAAGATTCACGTTAGCACGTGTCCTTGTGTTACTTAAAAATGTTAGTAAATGTTTATCAAATTCTCCTGTCACCTTTCAATATTTAAATCTCACTAGTATGTTGATCTTTAACTTTATATAAAGTAAGAGCCTTCAAATGATACTTAAAAGCTAGGAATGGAACTTAAACAATCAAACTACACTATCTTAACTATGAATAGAACAGGTGTACTGCTGTATAGATAGAGTAATACAATTTTTATATTGTATTTGTGGTTTGCTTTTAAATTCTACAATTTTGAATTCGAGGATATTAATCTAGCTGCATCAGGCTGTATGATCACAAACTAAACATTGTGTCGTGCGTGGTTTCAGCGCGAATATTGGCATTTGTGGTGGGTTTGCTTAACTGAAATAGCAATTATTATGTTATAAAAGCTCTCTTCTTGGCGAAATAATATTCAATCTGGGGTTACTAGAGTTTCCTTTGAAATGCACGTTGAAATTTCCAACTTGTTATAGCTTATCCCAAGTACCCCCACGTCAATCTTTCACAACCTAAATAGCTAGTAATATACTCAATGCGTTCAAAACTACGAGGGCTGTTCAGAAATTGACAATTGTTGTTCTGTAACTAGGAGATGAGAAAAAGTGCGTAAAGTATATGCCATTTAATACAATAAAATAATACTTTCATGTAATCTTCCCGCCGGCCAAATAATAATTTACGTAATCATATTTTCCGCCGGCTATTAACTGAAAACAATAATTTTTGGCCACCAAGTTTTGAGAAAGGGTTTTTAAAACCCTTGATCAGACAAACCTATTGGAATTTTGTCTTTGACTTTAAAGGGTGCACGTAATCCAGTTTCTTTTTTGCAAAGTTTCAAGCAGGGCGTCCGTTTTTCGTTATGGACACTGGTGGTTAAATGTCATGCAACAGCTTAGAAAACCGTGTGCCTTGGTATAATATGTGTTCCGAATTTTAAAGTGAATTTTCATAGGTGAAATAATGCTATTTAATATGAATATAATGAAAGGTTTCTAGAATAAATGACCATTTTACTTTTTTTAACGGAACTTAATTTTAAAATAACCCTCGTATGTTCTAAGATGATTAGGGCTAAACTGTCCTACGACCATGAAAAGAAACATAAGCGACACGAATGTCCTTTGATCCTCTCAGCTTACACCAGAAGAGCCCTTTTGGGAGCGTTTTACGCCAAAAGTACATGTTGATGCCAAAAACTCATATTGCGATTACAAAATCTATGATTTATGTATAAGTAAATAATATTTATATTGACTAGTTTTCCGTTTGAGTCAGAAGATTTTGGGAAGCTTGAAACTGCTTTCCATATTTCCATATTTTCTTCAACGTTTTGCCTAATGTGGCGATAAAAGTGAACACCTTGGTTTCATATGGGAATTCGCAAATATATACGCAGCATCAGGCTGTTAAACATAGTTAAAATGCCAATCTAAAACCCTTGTTTAGGTATCAATAAGCCCCAACCAAAAAGGTGCTAGAATATCAACTCACGTACACCATTGAGTATACGTTTAAATAAATACAATGTGTATTGCGGGTAAAATCTACATGACATTGAATCATCATCTTTTCATAACTCAAATTGTCTTAACATTCTGACGTTGAAGTCTCAATAAAGCATATACTTGCTCATGTACTCGCTAACATTCGTTATAATTATCTACTCTAGCCTTTTTGTCAGCCATAGCAATCCACATTCTCCCAGTTATGCGTTATAAACTAGTCCATGTTATGAAACACCTATGCGACCAAATCGTTTTCAAGTGAGTTTTGAATGACTTTGACGTTGGGACTTTTTTGGTGGAATTTTGCAACCTTTTACATTAAGAGACTTCTTCCCACAATCTTATTTAAAATCAATAGTAGAACCTATTTGAGTGGTCCAAAAACCAACTTCATTTCAAATAAAAACTCTCTACCAATTTAAATCTTCAATTTTAGTTGAAAACATCAAAATAACACATACAACTTCTCTGGTTTCAGGAACGATTTCGAGTGGAGGCCGAGATCTCCGTGAACAGGGCTAACATGTTGACGCGTCTGTGGAAGTACGCGGCCCCGGAAGTGATGGATTCTGAATACCTCCTGCACGCCGGCGTCTTCGCCATCGTGGAGTTCGATGACGACATCTTCGCTGCCGGCAACTGCTACGATCAAGTAAGTCATCTGTTTTATTTCGTAGCAAAAAAACATTTATTTTGTATTAATTTGACATTAAACGTTTCGTGCATTTACCATCCCCTATTCTGACAGTTCCAGTATAAGGACTACTGGCTTTTTTGTCCCTACGCCTACCGACTCCCCGAGGGCCCGATCCTGGTGAAGGACCTGGCAGTGGAGTACAAGTACCTCAGCAACACCAGTGAGTGGTTCTACATCGCCAGAAAGAACGCAGAGAACGTCATCATGAACTATAACCAGTTCAGTAGAGGTGAGTTAAGGTTACTTTTCAACTATATGTATCAAAGTGAATAATATTTAAATTATAAAAATTGTAAGTGTAATTCATTATATACACAACCAAATTTGCAAAATATAATATACTCTTACAAAGCATCCACAATTGAAAAGTATAGAAATACTTGTAACTTAAATGCCATTCTAATTCCTGTTTATATGAATTTAATTTTGATATCATTAAAACCCTTAAAATATTAAATATCTGGAATTAGTTGGGATAAAACTCATTCTCTTTGGTATAAAGAGCCTTTGCAAAACGGCAGAATAGCACTTTGTGTAGTCGTGAGCCTATATTTTGTTTGTTTCTCATTAGTTAGCAAAATCAGTTCAACGGAAGTGTTTTTCGAGGAAAAAAAATTTGTCTCCCTAAAAATAGGTTTTTGTGTAGGGAAATTTAATTACTACATTTTGGTAAAACTAGGTACAACAAACTTACGTTATTGTATGAACTATTTGTACTAAAAATCAACAAAATTGGTAAAGCCAGACCTAAATAGCGACGGAAAACAGCATTTGGGTACATAACAGTAAAATTAAACCCCGGGAAACGCTCTACCGAAAGACAACTTTGAAAATAATTTATACCCCCGTGAAAGGAAAATCACTTGAATTCAAGGTAGCGCTTATGACTACGTGTCGGCTAGGTTATTAATTAAATAAATAACGTAAATATCTGCCTTCTCAGAGGTTAATAATGTTATTGTTTACAAAAAAATCAAACTTTTATAAAACTGTCACGAAAGGAAACTAATCGTATTCCATTTTAGATAGGAGCGCGATTCATCACGGCAGTGTCCACGAGGCAGGTTTTGAAAAGGAAAATATCGCACATTTCGCAGCCCATTCTGTCGGCAGATTTAGAAGCAATCCCAGCACAAGATTACGCCCCGGTTGTTGACAAATACAGCAATACCACACTTTTATAGTTAACACAGCGTCTGCCTCGGGCAGTTACTGGACTCTTTTATACAGGGTGCTTCCCAACTCAACACAACATTTTGTGCAGTTGGGTTGTTTATGTTTAAGGTAATAAAGTGTGTAGTTTTGAAGTTTGCTAAGTTGGTTTTTATAGTGTTAAGATGCCGTTTATGTATTATATTTGATTTTAAAGTATTTTTGAATGTATTATCATTACTAAATGGCTATTTTAGATGCCGACCACTTTTATGAGGGTGTTTAAAGGCAAATATGTGGTGAAGGATGAATGTGATGAGTAGTAGTAATGAGTTTTGAGGTGTCTTGTTACAAACTAAGGCCGACTCTTCCTGAGAATGGGTCATTAATTAATAAATAGCCCAATTACCAATGGAAATACAAGGACCAACGGCTTAACGTGACTTCTGAACCACGCAGGTGATGGTCTGATATGTCTAAACGATTGTGAGAGTTGATGCAGGTATCATCAGATGATCACTGAGACTATCTGAGCCACTTAAGACCTATATCATCCTCAAAACCTAACCTCCATGAAGTTGGAGTACAGGACCACTCCACGAGCCCCAGTCACACGACATGGCGTACACGACAATTCGTTTCTTTGTATCACGCGACTCTGCTAGACAGTTATCCACGAATACACTATTTACGAGTATATTGTTCTTAAGATCACAGTAGGTCGTAAACATAGCAATTGTCAATCGTACAGATAGTATAAACAGAGAGGGCGGAAAATGATGTGTTGATGAATTATTGTTTCCTGTCAGCACCACGAAAATGGGTTCTCACATTTATCAAAAGTGTGCCACAACTAGACGGTTAAAATCTTCGAGCAAACAAAACATATCCTTCCGGGCTTAACACCATTATTTAATCATTACAAAATAGCCCGCAAAACACTATCAGCCTTGAGTATCAGCCTCCCTTTTGTTTTTTTTTCATACGAATGAACTACATCTATGAGTAGGTGCAGCTAAAATTTAGTATAATGCTTTAAACTTCATAATTGTGTTTATGTAAGACAAACCAACGGCTTTGTACAGTTGATTAGTACAGAGTCTTAATTATGACACTTACAGCTAAAAATAATGATATTCTTTATATATAGTAAAAATTCAGCTACTTCTAAATAGTTTTTAATAAAATTATTACTAAACAAGTATAATATTTAATATCCAATTGCACCAAGTTTGTAAAAACAGCGGTTCATAAAAACTTAAAAATGGCAAAAGAGTTACGAAAAGCAATTTGAATAAAAGCAAAAAAGAAACTTCTAGAGAAAGAACAAACAAAAAAGAGAAGGAAAAACAAAGGACTTCTGGTTCCATTTTTCGGGGAAATATTATGTTAGTACCCAAGGGCCAAAATTCCTTAAGGTAATTCCGCGTAGTTCCAGAACACCCTGTATTCAGTACATTAATGCCAACAGGATCAATGAGCTTTTCCTTTACAATTCCTTGTAAAACCTTTGAACAAATAAACTTAAGTTTCAAAATAATATATTCATGTAAACCAATACAGGGTGAGCTACAAGTACGGATATATTCTGTAAAATTTCGAATGGTTATAAAAAAATTAAATATAGTTGAAAGAATAGGCTACCTTGTTAGAAAATAAAAGTGAATTTTTAGTTAATGTTACAGATTTGCCCATTGCCCCAAAATGGGGTTTTGAGGGGGGCAAGCTCAAATATTTAAAAAGAGTAATATAAAAACTTATATTTTAACTAATAGAACAAAGAAATTGATTAAATTTATGTAAATGCCACTATAGATAGTCAATACGGAAATAACAACAACTGTTGAACGAAATACTTTTCAAAATTAAGTGTTGAAAAATATTTTTAATACTATTTAGTTTAAACTATTTCCTAAATTAATTGTCTTTCTAACAAATAAAACATATTACAAAACTAACCAATTAAAACCCACCAAAAGCGTTGTAACTTTAAAGCTACACATTACTCTGGTGTAGTTAACACAAAAGAAACCCACAAACTTCGCAAACAACGTAAATAAAAACGAAATAAAGTGATATCGACGTGTAGTTCCGTGCTAGGTAAACAATCCAGCAAATAAAAGCGGTCAGTAACTGCCCTGGGCAGACAAAAGTACCATACAAGTATGGCATTGCTGTATTTTCTATGAAACTGACTATAATAATTACGAGTATGTTACCAAAAATATTTATGTTTTCCGCCAGTATATTATTAATCTAGCTTAACGGACTTTTTCTTTGATCTTTGGTTGCTTCAATGTTTCATTGAATTTAAGTAATAATTACCGTTTAATAGCGTAAGCCCATGTTTTATAGCCCCCATCCCAATAAAAATCATTTAAGTTGTACCTATTTAGTTGGTAACGAATGTAATCAATGAAAAACATACTAAATAAAGGCTGATTTATGAACACTCTGTATATAAAATAAAATACGTTTTTACCTAAAGGGTATGTTTCCTAAGATGAAGATTCTATCCTTTATAGTTTCGATACACCTTGCCTAAAGAAACAGTGGACAAGATTGTAAATATGACAACCCATTTTTGTGACCCAAACACCAAACAATAACAATATTTTTCACCCTCTCTAAGTATTATTTTTATAAACAGCAATTGGATTGTTCATGAACTACTATGATTATTAAAAACCACCTACCTACTCAATAGAGACACATAAAATACTAAAACCACATAACGAAAACAACCAGCTCTTATATTGTACAATAAAATCAATATCTTGTACACGTCATGATTAACAATTTCATAAATACTTTTAAAATAAATTACTGGCTTCCTAACAATTTAAAGGGGCACCGTAGTAATTTTTAAAACTAAACACTTTAAAAACAAATACACAAATAAACATTCACAAAGTGTTGTGTTGAGTTGGGAAGCACCCTGTATAAAAGAGTCCAGTAACTGCCCGAGGCAGACGCCGTGTTAACTATAAAAGTGTGGTATTGCTGTGTTTGTCAACAACCGGGGCGTAATCTTGTGCTGGGATTGCTCCTAAATCTGCCAACAGAATGGGCTGCAAAATGTGCGATATTTTCCTCTCCAAACCTGCCTCGTGGACACTGCCGTGATGAATCGCCCTCCTATCTAAAATGGAACACGATTAGTTTCATTCCGTGACGGTTTTGTAAAAGATTGAATCTTTTGTAAATAATAACATTATTATTTCATACTAAAGAAACTATTAACGTTGTTTATCTAATTAAAAACATAACCGACGCGTAGTTACAAGCACTACCGTGAATTCTAGTGATTTTCCGATAAATGGGAAAATTGTTTACGGGTATTTTGATAGGAGTTGTCTCCATAAATATAAAGATTATGCTATTAAAACTTCGTTTAAGAGCAGTAAAGTATCAATGTCCATGATACTATGTACTCGTATAACTATTTATTTATCTGTACCAAAAACTGTTTTCCCCCACTGTATTGTTCGCCTTGCACTAATCCACGACTACATCACTTTACGAAATTTTGGTAAACATGTTTAGTACCATAACTCAATAATGTGTACACCAGGGCTTCAATAAAGTTGAATAATAATGAAATTACTGTTTTATATAAAAAAATTCATGTTTAGAGCGAAACGCCTCTTCCTACCAAAAGCTCACTTCCGTAGTTCTGATTATGCTCAATAAGGAATGTAATAAAAACAAATCGCTTCATGAATAAACAACGCGTTATTATGCCGTTCTATGGTTACTATAAACAGATTTATTTTTGTCAACCGAAAAAATTACATGTATAGCTTCGATGTATAACGAGTTAGTTGACACGATTGTACTCACTTCCGTGGTCATGGCAGGAAACACTTAATCATCAAAACATAATTTTCCGGTCTCTCGATTTGAATTACCTGTGCAATCTGCAACTAATATGTTCATGAACTACTTTGATAATTGTAAACCAGATAATCGTGTATAGTTCAATGGAAATAACTTATTTGTACGCAGGACTCAAACCTCGTAAATATATAACCGGTTTCAAACACTTTGGAAAACCCATTTTGCAAATATTAAATCCACACAATTTACCACCTTAAATGTACAACCCCACTGCATAAACAACCCAACTGCACAAAGTGTTGTGTTGAGTTGGGAAGCGCCCTGTATAAAAGTGTCCAGTAACTGCCCGAGGCAGACGCCGTGTTAAACTATAAAAGTGTGGTATTGCTGTATTTGTCAACAACCGGAGCGTAATCTTGTGCTGGGATTGCTTCTAAATCTGCCAACAGAATGGGCTGGAAAATGTGCGATATTTTCCTCTCCAAACCACCTCGTGATGAATCTCTGCTCTTATCTCAGAGAGCACTGATGCGTTCAGGAGTAATTTTGTTTAGAGTTATTTTGCTATGAATAATGCTCCAAAGCTGTTTGTTTGTACCTTCCGTAGATAAAACATCTAATAGGTTTTTTGTATGTATTATTTAAATTGAACAAAGTAATGTATAAATTAACATTATAAAAATGTTAAACCTGGCCTAATTTTACCAGTTAAATCAAATCAGCTTACCAGAAGTTCCCTTTGCTGACAAGAGCGTTTACCTTGAAAACAGGGGTTTGCCATACGACTGTACACATGATCATATTTTAACTAAACTTTATATAAATATGAGTGGCATCGTAACCAACATATTCCCAAAACCCAACAGTTTTTCTAACTTCATTTTTGTTTGGTGGTTCTGATTTTGTTGATTTCAATTACTTACTGTGGAACGATGGCACAATGCTTATATAACATGTTTTTGTTATCAGGTCATATATCGTATGTAGTTTGTAAAGCCTTGAACACCTTATTTTGTGGAAAAGTTCCTAAAGAGGGGTTTGCGGTGTAGGCTACACTTGCAGGAAACCTAGTAGAATTCACAGTAGTGCTTGTGGCTAGACGTTGACCATATGCTATGTACATTGCACTTGTCCAGGTTTCAACACGTACACGTACAACGAGACTGCGCACACGGACCGGGTCCCGGACGAGATACTGAGCGTGCGCTACGAGGACGGCAAGTGGAGCAAGCCCTATTACGACTGTGGGGGAGGCAACATCTGGATGCTTACCTACACGGTACCTTTCTTCGGCTATGCCAACAACAGCTACTTCTTCAAGTGAGTCATCCACTGCATAGTTAGTAACTTCACTCTGGGGTTCATAAAGCTGAGGTTTTTAGTTGTCCGGATGTTGAACATGCTCCGTTCCCCAACAGGGTAAGTTGGATCTGATATCAATGTGAGGAGCCGCGCCTCAGGAAAGGCCTCCCATAATTTTGGGGGAGCCCCTACAAATGTTGCACAGCTCGACATTTCTTAGGGGTTTAAGTACCCTAAGTGGTTGTTATGGTAGCCTTGCGTGTTTCTTTCATAGTCGTCTGGCCAGCCAATCCCAGTTCCAATGCTCCTTTAATTCTGACTACCTTTCATTCCATTAGTAGCGCAATGTGCCCAATCAGACATGACAGATGTGCATAGTGACTAAAAAGCCCTCAACCCAACACCTTACTGCTTAGAACTAAATTCAAGCAAACAGCGAGTATACTGTTTTCTACGAGCAGTTTTATAATAGTGCTACTTGGCAAACGCCAAGGAAAACGTGCTTAAGGTAAATACTACGACAAAGACAAGTACCCTTAGCTTTAATGCGAATGAAAAGAATGCTGTAATTATACTTTTCGTGTTGCCGTAAAACGGAAGCGGAAATTCTTCGGTAAAGAAATGTTCTTAATTATTCTTCCAGGTGTTCTTTTAATGAAGGTCAGGTCACCTGTCTAAGCCAAGCTAAACTTTAGACCTATAAGTTTTAGAAATGGTTTAGTTTGTTGAAAATCATTGTGGCTAAAAAACAGTATATGCTAACGGCTTTTGATTGGTCGGCTAGATGCAAGGTTAGTATAGAGGAGGTTGGCCCACTTCATGAAAAATCAGTTTTGTCTACGTGACGTCACTGCAGACCTCCGAGAATTGACGCCCGACTCAACTTTTACAGCACGTTAAATACTCGCTCACGGCGACGTAACCAGAATTTTTCGTACTTACATACTTATATATTTCTCTTCAGGAGAAAACGGTCTTTCCAACGATATGCATATCAAGTATATTCCTAACTATTCTGAATTTATAAAGTAAAAAATGTTAAAACCTTTTTATATCAAAAAAATTATGACATCAAAAAGTAAGTGATCTAGGAAATTTTTTATTTTTGACTATTTTTATGTTTTAAACTATTTGTTTTAAAAAAGACACTTCAAAATTTCATTTAAAAAAGAGTTAATTAATTTAGCTCAAGTGGTTTGTTTGCAATTCCACTTTAAAGTCGAAAATTGAGATTTAAAAATATCGCATGTTAGACTTCAAAGTGGTGTGTTACTAGAAAAAACCCAAATTTCTGGACTTTTACTGAATTTATTATACATTATTTTAAATTCATTTTTAAGATCAATGCAGTTTACGGTAAACTATTAACTACAACTAATATTTTTTGGAAATACGTTTTGAAAATCCGTACTAGAAAGTCAGATTCTTTGCGTTTGCAATAGTGCAAATTGCTGAAATTTTATGAACACTTATTTATCTGTGGAAGTTTTATGTTACATTTTCTATTTATATGAATTATTATTTATTTATTATTTAAAAATACAATAGTGTAATTAGTAAGATGAATAATGAACAATTCTGTTGAAAGCATCCATATGTTCTAAAATTAATTTACATTTATTACCCTTAACGTTTAACATTATTATTGAACCACATTGTTCTCTATCGGTACGTATTGTAAAAGGACAAACGACATTACACAAATTATTAGTTTGTATTTACCATGTTTTTAATTAGTTGTATAATGAGCACTAATGTAATGGACGCATAAAGAAAACGCGTCAAGAATAAAATAATTGTTATAAACTACTAAACTCATATAATTTAATACCGCTTCCAGAATCCGAGAGTCTTTTGGGCAATTTGTTTACTCGTTATTATGAAATCTAGTTTAAATGTGACGTAATATTGATTAAGAGCTTGCATTTTTAAAGAAAAATCACAAATAGTTGAATGGTGGCAAAGATATAGCCTACTACAATTATGCCCCCTTTAAATTATTATTTTTAATAAGTACGCTTGACTTTTCTTTTGGATTGTCAGATTATTGCACGCACTATGTTTACCTTATAACTTAGTTTTCCTAATTAAGTTGTCAGATTCATTTCAAGTAAGCTTAGGACCCAGGACTCCAACTAAGTTACTCTGAGTTATTCTGATTTGTAGTCATGGAAATTCGTATTAAAAGTAGTACTGTAAATACTAAACCACTGATGCCGTGACTGTTGAAAATACCAAAACTTATGAGCTTACATAACTTTTTTTCAGAAAGCCAGTGGATATAACAACTGAGTATTATATCTGAGTTAAATAGTATCTATTTGCGTATCCTAATTCCACTATGAAAAAATATGTATATAGGAAACAACTTATCAGTTCCACTTGAGTTGCTAAACTAACATCATGATTTGGTTTCATGATTTGGTCCATGAAATAAAAATATGATTATGTTAAGTTTAAAATATAATGTCCCATTAATTATATCTCTTTGTTCTTAAATCGAGATAATTTATATTTGATCCATTTAAGTTTCGGCTGTTACATTGTTTCGCCATTAATGATATGATCCAGTTCTACAAGGTTTTATGTTTTTTATTCATATAATTTAAAATTATTTAAATGAAAGAGGTTTGATTTACGGTAAACATACAACAAGTAGTAATATGGCCAAAGCAGTGTGATTAAATATACAACATTGTGTGAAATAGTGTTGTCTATTAATTTTACTTACGATAATGTCTCAGTAGAAAAAATATTAATATTAAGCACAATTAACCAAAAGTTGTCAATTTTTTGCATAAATTATTTACCATTTACTAATTAAAACTCTACACAAAAAAGTTACTTAAGAAAATAGACAAACCAATAAGTTTTCATAAAATTTCAGCAATTTGCACTATTGCAAACGCGATGGATCTGACTTTTTAGTACTGATGTTCAAAATGTATTTCCAAAACATATTAGTTGTAGTTAATAGTTTACCGTAAACTGCATTGTTCTTAAAAATAAATTCAAAATAATGTATAATAAATTTAGTAAAAGTCAAGAAATTTGGGTTTCTTTAGTAACCACTTTGAAGTCTAACATGTGATATTTTTAAATCTCAATTTTCGACTTTAAAGTGGAATTTCAAACATACCACTTGAGCTAAATTATTAAACTCTTTTCCAAATGAAAATTTGAAGTTTGTTTTTAAAACATAAAAATAGTCAAAAACAAAAATTTACCTAGATCACTTACTTTTTGATGTCATAATTTCTTTGAACTAAAAAAGGTTTTAACATTTTTTACTTTATAAATTCACAATAGTTAGAAATATACTTGATGTGCATATCGTTGGAAAGCCCGTTTTCTCCTGAAATATAAGTATGTAAGTACGAAAAATTCTGGTTACGTCGCCGTGAGCAAGTATTTAACGCGCTGTAAAAGTTGAGTCGGACGAGAATTCTAGAGGTCTGCAGTGACGTCACAATCTTCCCCGAAAACTGGAACACGGAGTCTTATGAGAGTGGGCCAACCTCCTCTATACTAACCTTGGGCTAGATGTACGAGAACTTTTACTTTCTTATAAAACAATATACGTAGTGTGTAGAGAAAATACAGCGACACCCGAAAGATTAAGTGGCAATTAACTTCTTCAGCGTAGTGTGGGAATTGATTCGTCTTATCCTTGCTTAAAAATAAATGTGTCCATAGGTTTACAGTACCTGATCAGACAGCGAAATTACCTTCGTTTTCCTTTGTAGGTGACCTGAGATGTCAACATTTGATGATTATTTACGAGCCTTGTACTCATGCTATGATAATTTAAGTAGTCACAGTCGAAATTATTTCATGCAACTTTAAACTAGGTATAAAATAAACTTCCGTTAACATTTGTAACCATAATGATGATGATGAGAATCTGGCGGTTAGCCTAAAGAGATTCGTGGCCGTTATGGGCCATTTTATTTGCCAGAGAAGTAAACAATAAAATTAGTTTAAGCGTAATTTTTTGTTATTAGAGGGTCATGGTTGATTTTATCTTCAGAAACAACTAACATCCAGCAATCTCATTTTGACCCTCAAACCGGTTTACATTAATTTTAAGCCCTTTATCCTTTTAAGGGCAGGAAGGTGGAAATATTCCTACCCTCTGAAGTATAATTTTACCTTCGTTTATTTCAGAGGAACCAGCGGAATCGACATAGATTTGAGAAGAGTGGACATCGACCAATGTCCTCTTCCCTCGGGCAGCACTCAGCTGAATATCTTCGCAGCATCGGATAAATGCAAGAACAGGACCACCGAGGTAAGTTCACTACCTTGAGGCTGAAACTGGATATATCCGGACACAAGGTTGATTACTCTCCCAAAGTCGACCACACACGATTGGACATTTCCCCGATCAAGACACCGAACCGATCAGGGAGGTCGAAGGAAACTCATAGTGTATAGGTCTAAATCCCGAATAAAGCGTCAGATCGAACATCAGCACGAGAAGGGAGACGAGCGCTCTCGAGGTGGTCCTTGGACGAAACTTCAAAAGGCTCCCTTCTTCCTGCTCGGCCCGGTGTCTGATCAGGGTTTCAACAGTGTGTATTTAAATACTTTTGCCGATTGGCTTAAAATACTTAAAGCCGTACATTTCAACTTTAACTATATTTTCATGATTTTAGAATGACTAGTTGGTCCAAATCTGTATACCAATATTTATGTTGTATTTATTTCCATTGTAGTTTTTGTATCAAAAGTTCTTGCTTACAAGTTGTATAATTTTAAAACGTTGTTGACTTTAAAATTAGCATTGGAGACGAGTCAACAAAATGTCGGTTGTACACTGACTTAACTAAATAACAAATCTAACTGTTATATTGCTTCTTACTAACAATTCCCGTACATTACATCCAGCCAACGATTTATGTGTTCGAAGTTTTATTACAAGCAAGGGAGTGAGGCAGATTCGTTACAAACAAGAGTTGAGTGACAAAAGCAATATACCAGAGCTTTCAACGCCGAACCCTTCACTTCGTTAAATTGCTGCCCAGTAACTTTCCGGAGAAAATAATATTGTTTCGCTCTATATCCACGAAAATGTATATCAAGAGTGAGCTAACTGAACTTTGCGATTTTAAAACACTCTTCTTAGTTTATTGTTGGACATACGAACGTTTTAAATAAGTTCACTTCCTCTTCTCTTCTCTTGACAAAGATTCAACTCAAACGAAATATACAGTTTTCTGTACCTCCCCTTTCCTTTCTTCTCCTTAAATCCTTTTTTAAGTGTAACGTATGTTAACTTTGTTTGATAAAGCGGCTAAAAGGTTTTTGGGTATTATTTTATTAGAATCTTGTATCGTTCGGTAAATAAAATAATGAAAGAACTTTTTAGTTTTTCCTTTTTTTAAGTCTTGGAAGTCCTATACACAATTTTAAAATTATTTAAGTTGTTGAAAGTAACGTATTTTATTTTCCAAATACCTATTACCTTAGTGTACAACTAGGGAATTAACTCAAACGTATCTCCAAATCGAAAATTCGATTCCTTTACACCGTAATGCCACACAAACTAAACAACATTTAGTGTTGATCGATTAAATTTTATACAAATTTCCATCGAAATGAAAACATAAAAGATTGCAGTTTTTAAAGCGAAACCTCCTTTTTGGGGGGAAACGCTACCCCCTCTCAAATGACACTTTCACTGATTTTGCTGGTTAACAAACTAAATCTAGATGTTCACACATAGGCACGTTTGTACCGGTATGAAATTTCGTGACAATTGGACAAAAGAATCATTAAATCACTATTTGAGATGCCGACCACTCTCATGAGGGTATTTTAAGGCAAATACGTGGTAAAGGATGAGTGTGATGAATGGTAGTTATAAGTTATGAGGTGTAGTCGTGTTACAAACTAAGGCCAACTCTTCCTTAGAATGGGTCGTTAATTAATAGCCCAATGACCAATGGAAATACAAGGACCAACTGCTTAACGTGACTTCCGAACTACGCAGGTGATAGTCTGATATGTCTAAACGATTGTGAGAGTTGATGCGGGTATCATTAGATGATCACTGAGACTATCTGAGCCGCTTTAGAAAGTTATGAGGTGTAGTCGTGTTACAAACTAAGGCCAACTCTTCCTTAGAATGGGTCGTTAATTAATAGCCCAATGACCAATGGAAATACAAGGACCAACTGCTTAGCGTGACTTCCGAACTACGCAGGTGATAGTCTGATATGTCTAAACGATTGTGAGAGTTGATGCGGGTATCATTAGATGATCACTGAGACTATCTGAGCCGCTTTAGAAAGTTATGAGGTGTAGTCGTGTTACAAACTAAGGCCAACTCTTCCTTAGAATGGGTCGTTAATTAATAGCCCAATGACCAATGGAAATACAAGGACCAACTGCTTAACGTGACTTCCGAACTACGCAGGTGATAGTCTGATATGTCTAAACGATTGTGAGAGTTGATGCGGGTATCATTAGATGATCACTGAGACTATCTGAGCCGCTTTAGACCTATATACTCCTAAGTTTGACTTTGTCGGCAGTGTGTGGCACTCCCTGGCCTCGGGTTCCGCAGAGGCAGCTACAAGTGTGTCTGCAAACGTGGCTTCTACTTTCCTGACACGAAGGCGTATCACCGCTACTACAACGGCACCGTCATTGAGGAGGAGTACGAGAAACTCATGATGGTGAGTGTTCTTCGTCTGAAGTTTGTTGTAGACATTGGTAGAATTATTTTGTAAAATTCTTTGTTGAAGGCGAGCTTATATATCAGATATAATTGTGTTCTTCTTTTCATATATAAAAAATCTTTTGAAAACGTCCGTAGTCATTTTTCAACATCAGGTGAGTAATTCTTTCAATGATGGTGACGAGGACGCTGATGGTAGTGAGCACTCCCGAGCCAGGCTGACGCAAGTTTTAATACATATTACGAAGGGAAAATTCATTTCAGATCATATTTAAATGTGACTAATCAGTCAGCTGAATCAAGCGTAATCATACACCTTTTTGCTGCTATTTTACGAAAAATCTCAACAGGTTGATACAACTTTTAGAATAGTCAAAGAACACAAATCGGACAAAATTGGCTGTTGTAGATAATTTAAATTGTTTTGTTTTTAAAACTCCCTTCCAAAAGAGGACTTCTTATATTTTAATGTTGCTAGACAATTAAAAATTCATAGTAAAAAATTCACTAAAGAAACATGTCTACCAAATTACGTGAAGATTGTAAAACATGCAATTTTTATCGATTCTACACATTTACACATAAATACGTCTACAGGCTTTTGAAATGTAAACCTTAGAATACATACGTACGAATATATACAGTTTTGAAAAATGCTGAACACGTGATCAGGGTCAGGATCGGTGCTCATTTCACGGTCCTGGGCCTGGGTGTGCTGACGGTATGAATACGAGTATCTCACTGTTCCAAAGGAAATTCGCTAAAAATATAAATTCCTCTACAATGTACTAGTCACAAATCATTTCTCTCGGGAAACACTTTTATTTAACGAAATGGACTTTTATTGTTCATAAATATTGGTGTATATAAAAAGAAGACAAGTTTTTACTCTAAATACTTCAAGTATAGAATAAATAACAATAAATAATAAATAAATGTACAAAAAAATAATAATCAAAAAAGAACATAAGTAATAAAATTAAACACGTAAACAAATTAATGGTTTTTATATGAATTGTATCATACTAAACGCATATGCAATAAGATTTTAAGAATAATCTTTCAAAGTCCTATAACCCTATAGAGTTGTCTACGTTTAAACTGTTAAGCAAAATTGACTCTTAAGCGTTTTTTCGTGGAACTACCTCTTTAATTGAGAAAATATTCACAGTATAAAATGTTATAAGTACAAAAGTAAATGTTATAAGCATCAAACAAGCATCATCGGTGTCCTTTTTGTAATCTAGTTTGTATTTACAACCGTTACTCAAATTTCAAATTCCAATCAAGACGGTATTATGTACCTAAGTACAGGGTTATTACAAATGATTTTCACGATTTCAAATGTATGTAAAATGAAGTTTTATATGTTATACAAAGAAATAAAATGATTGCATTTTAAGAAAAACTCAAAAGGTTTCGTCACATGTACTAACTATAAGTTTTTGAATCTTCATTAAACCTGGTTCTAAAAAGTGGTTGCACACTTACACAAAATTGGTTAGTGTGATAATCCACTACATAACAATAATTACTGTTAAAACTCAACCATTACACAACACGTACAACACTTGACTTAAGAAACAGCAGACTCACACCCAAACCAGTATAAATAAAACTGTATGAGTTGTTCTTTCCAATGGTACCAATTAAAATGGACTAAAAGAAAATTTACCCAGTAATATGTATAATAAGAATCAAGAACATCATTTGTAATAACCCTGTACATTGTAATGTAGTGTTGGCAGGTAACACGTAAACCTGCCATGTAACGTATTCCGTTGCATCATGAGGGGACACAAGTATGCAGTAAACCCTGGGATATACTGCAACGGCACACAGTTCCCTACTTCTTGCCTCGTTTACTCGTAACTCTCGGGTAAAAGATAGGGAGCACTGGGGTGAGGAGAGGGGGGTATTTATTGAAGGCTGCAGTCGGAATACAGATTCCCTCTTTTGCATGTTTCCTTGGTGATAAACTGACTTCATACGTTTCAACTTATCGTTTGCAGCTTCTAGTTGACGCTTTTGCGAAATGAGCTTTTTATCTCGTTTGACAACCTTTGCTCTATCGTGGAGGTTTGTTGAATTTGGGTAATTTTTACGGTACTGTAGTGTTTTTGAATGCACTTTTCTTTCGTAAAAAACTTGTTTTTCTGATAATATCATATGATATGAGGAGATATAAAGGTGGTATGAGGGGGGATAAAGTGGGCGAGGTTATATGAGGTGATGTCATGCGATATGAGGAGAGATGAAGGAGTATATGAGGTAAGATGAGGTAATATGATACAATATGAGATGATATGAGATAAGATGAGGAGACTTGAAGTAAGATGAAGTATTACTGATCTTGTGATAGATTGATATGAGCTGATTTGGGATTACATGAGGAAGTGCCTTTGGCTCTTATTGTCTCATTTTTGTATCACTTATGTCAGATATGTTTCACGTTATTTACCTAAAATCTACTGTACGATTTCTGTACAATCCCGAACCGAATAATTTAGTTGGGTAGAGTCATTAGTTACATTCATTTCGTTGTATGTCATCGTGATTAATGTGCAAACTGCCGACCTATGTTTAATTTACAGTAATTAATAAAAGAAAACATACTTACCAGCGAAGAAACTTTACTCAAACCTAGGCGTTCGCACTCACCTGCGAAAATATGAGAAAGTTAATAATAAAATATCAAATAAATAAGAAGATGACACAATATAACGCGATTCGAGCAGTTTACTTACTGCATACCTATGGTAGCGTGAAGATTTCCTCAGTTTTCAATCATGTTCTTAATGAATTGCGAGGCAAACGTCACACGCTGTAGAATACTATATGTCCCTGTCAGCTACCTGGAGATACCCTATTGCATTAGCAATGTCCAAAGAACTAAAATCCAATGAGTACCGCCGGGCCCAGAGTTCCACCCACCCTAAGCATAAGTCTCTTCGCAATATTGCACACCTACAATTTTTAAAACAGCATATTATGGTTTAGTTCACCCTTACATGTCTTATGGTGTATGTTTTTGGGGTAATTGTTCCAAAAATAGGATAATGAGAATATTCATTTCACAAAAGTCTGCGTTAAGAATAATTTGCCGTTTTGGTAACAGAGATTCCTGTAGATTTGCATTTGAAACATTGCAAATTTTGACACTGCCGTCCATTTATATCTATGAAAGTATAATATATTGCATTTCAAACTGTAATTTAGTTCAAGGTAGAAAAATGCATTGTCATAATACTAGATTAGCTAATTCCTTTAGAACAAAGCAACACAGATTAAACATTTATTCCCAGCTACCTTTACAGGCGGGTGTAACATTATTTAACAAACTCCCGAACAGTCTGAAAAATAACGAAAATTTTAAAGCAATTTAAACTAATTTAAAACACTTTCTAATTTCAAAAACATTTTATAGTGTTGATGATTCTCTGACTGGTAATTGGATTACTCATTAGGTATTCTGTTTATTTCTTGTTACTGATGGCTGATTTGTTTCAAAAATGAATTCCAAACATAATTTGTATTTAATTTAGATGTCATTATTTTCATCGTATATTTTGTGTTTATTGTTTTACCAAAACAAAACATTTTGTATGGTCAAATAAAAAATAAATAAAAAGTGCAGAAGAACACCTAACTAAATAACGTAGTTTTTGTAAGCCACAAAGTCATCGAAAAAACTTAGTCAACGCGTAGCCACAAGCACTACCGTGAATCCTAGCGAATTTCTCGCAACAAAGGGATGTATTTTTACGTGCCTAAAATATTTCAAAATTAGGCATCACAGCCGGTAAATTTCTACTGAGGCCAGCAAGATGAAGGAAACTGCACTACGAAGAGCAAAGAGGTAACTATTGCACAACTGGTTGTTTGTTCACAGGGTGAAGACAACCAGTACAATCAGACAGACACGTTTGTCTGCCTGCCTTGTGCGGAGGGCTGTGAAGTTTGTCTAGACAACAGCCCTTGTGTAGTATCGCTCAATTGGGTCATGCGCACTGCGATCCTCATCATGTCTTGTGTCTTCATTTGTTGTCTGCCTGTGGTGGTTCTGTTTACCTGGAAGTACGGAAACGTTAAGGTAAGAGTTCCTCATGCAGATCGTAAATGTTACATGGAACTTCTCATTTACAACAGAAAACAGACAACGATAATTATAAAACATGATTATACTTGACATGTTTCAAAAACTATTTAATATGTTAAAAGTTGTATGAATGGTTTCCAAGGTTAAAGATTTTGTAGTTTTACAAATTTTACGCTTTGTTGCAGGTTGTCAGGGCTGCAAGTCCAGTTCTTCTTCGTGTCATAACACTTGGCGCGTTTTTTATTTACTGTACGGTAAGTATTGTTGTTTGTTTTCAAATATTTTCTGTGATTGATGAAAACTATTGAAAATGTACCACGATATGTGGGACAAAAAGGTTAGAATTATGGATTACAAAATTGAGTTGACCTATTTAACAAGCCCCATTGCACATTACTAATTACAACTATTCTGTTTACCACCCTATGACCTCTCATTTAAGACTTTTTTCTGACTACTTGTGGACAGTTCCCTTCGGATGACTGTTTACGAAACGTCTAAAGATTTGAGTGAATTCAATAGTTAATCGTTAACAAGATATCAACCTGTATCGGGGTTTTAAAGAGCACCCCCAAAATTGCCTGCGGACAAGTAAGCATAACATTGTACAACTTGAATTAACGGCTAAGCAGGATACAGTATGTCTTGGCAAGATAATGTTCCAGGTAACAAGTGCCAGGTAGAAAATTAGGAAGTTTTTGAAATAAGAGTAGCAAGTCTTGAGAGATGTTTATTTTCTCTAAAATTCCAAATGAGTTTTTAGTCAGTTGTCTGGTGACTAACTAAAGGATCTTGCTTACTAGTTAGACAGTATGGAAACTAAAATAATCTGGCAGTTTTGATCAGGGGCTAAGAATGATATACCTCAAGGAAACTATTACCTATTTAGTTTGAATTTTCAATAATGCTGTTTGTTTGTTACAATTTTTATTATAAATTGCAAGAGTTACCACCTAACAAAGTGACAAAAACAACCCTAGCAAGGAAACATTTATTTTGCAGTGCTACAGCTACATTTAAACCCTCCCGTAAGCAAAAGAATGCTCTCTTTCTCAATAATGTTCCCCTTGTTGTGTTTTAGAACTTGTAGACAATAATTTTGGGGTGAAGCTTCTTCTGAAGAGTTCCCTTCGGATGACTGTTTACGAAACGTCTAAAGATTGAGTGAATTTCCATAGTTGATCGTTAACAAAATATTAATCTGTACCGGGGCTTTTAAAGAGCACTGAACACAATGTCGTGTGAAAACACCATCAACTGCAATAACAGCAGACCCATTACTATAAAATATTCTTCCAGTGTATCATACAGCTAATGGTGTTTCGTTGTTTCATTGCACACTGTATTTATGACGACAATAGGCTACATTTGATTCAGACCTGGTTCTCTACTGTGTACAAGGTTCATTACACTTGTGGTGTTGTGGTTACAGACAATAGTGATGTATCCTAGACCCAACATCATCACTTGCACACTGAGAGTCTGGCTCAGGGAGATCGGCTTCTCCCTCACGTACGGAGCCCTCATGCTCAAAACCTGGAGGTAAATAACTCATCCCACTCTGAACTTCACAAGATTTCCAAAAAGAACTTAACCTAATTAAATTATTAGCAGATAAATATAGGTTACTAAAATGTATACAGAGTAAGTTTTTTAAATGCCCCCACCTCAACTTTTGAAAAGGAAAACACCTTTAGGGAATGTTTTTATAGGATTCTGAAATTGTTTGACGTACTTTGGCGTCACACACCCCCACCAGAAGTTCGAGGCGGATGCCCCCCAAATATTTTGAATACTCGTTCTAACATCCCTACTTGTGGCACCTCAAAAGATAGGTACTTTGAACACAAATTCAACGACACTAAGGCAATCTTTTTACCTCAACTCGTTTTTTTTGTAAAACCGATTTAAACATTACACATAATTAAGTTTAAAATTCCAAACTTCACGTACATTTAATTTTGAATTACAAATTTGTTCTAAATACTCTGTCGGATTGTGTTATAGTGTTGTTATGTTTCCCTCAAAGTATTTTGAAGAAAACTTTCCTCTAATTCCCTTTCTTTTGAGGTCCCACAAAGGTTTGTGTTCAAAAGATTTGCCCCCCCCCTCCCACCAAGGATATTAGGTGGGGGGTTGGTGACGCAAAGTATGTCCAAACAAACTATCAAGAGTCATATAAAAACATTCCCCTAATGGTTTTAAAAAATATCTTCTTATTCAAAAGTTAAGGTTGGGGGACATTTGAAACTCACCCTGTATAGCCAGTTTGTGTCAAGAGTTTGATAGGTCAAGGGTAAAATTGTTACAATTTCAGGTTAAGTAAATTAAGTGGAGTCAAAGTTGCTTTACAGAAAGTTTGGAGAGTTGGTCGTAGGAGGAATGTCGGGTTGTACCTTTATTTAAACCTTTAGAAGAGCTAATGACCTTCTACTGTATCTAGTAACATTATACTGTATCTAGTAAGTACCTTAACTCGTATCAACTCAGATACTCAACATGCTGACTTGGTTTATGAGACGTCACTCCCAGAGTGCTGTGTCCGTATGGCAACTCTAGGGTGTGACAGGCCAAGAAAGACTGTTTTTAAATGTACAAAGGTTTAGGGTCTTGTAGTATCTTAATCGCTAACTCATAACCAACCGAAAACAAAATTACTGTTAATAAACGTAGTATTGATCTTTTCAAATTTATAATCTCCTCTATTAATCAACAAAGAGACATTCACCTGTATCATTAAAACAGCCAGCAAAATTTCACTCTGAGGTATTGCTGCAATAGTAGATATGCGTTATGCAGATAAATTAAACCACTAATGGAGTAGCATTACGTGTTACAATCAAGCCTTCTGATATGGAAATCTACATAAGAATATCATTAAACTAATGATGTGGATAGAGGCAACAGTACAGTTGTTCAGTTTTTTAATAAAGTTATAATAACTTCGGGTAATTTTATAAATTGCAGCTTAATTGAATTGTTTTGGAAGACTTAATTTGAGTATTAGAGCCGAATATTTTTCAAATAATAAATTTACATGTGGTTTTAACTTTTATTTGAGATCTGACGGAAATGAGAAATAGCGAGATCACTCATAATATGCGAAGAGTGTACTCATGAGGTGAGAAACAAACTAAACGGAAAAACAATAACAACCTTCTCATAGGTTGAAGTTAGGATCTGACTGGGGTAATCAGGTTAACATCAAACTCTGCTCAGGGTTAAACAGGTTGAAGTTAGGATCTGACTGGGGTAATCAGGTTAACATTTAACTCTGCTCAGGGTTAAACAGGTTGAAGTTAATCGATCAACCAATCGACGACCAATAATTACAACACAAAGTTTATGCGTTTGCAGAAACTAGAAAACTGTTAGGGCTCTCAGCAGTCCCAACCAGAAGATCTTGAGAAATGTAAAAGGCGGAAAAGGCAACATTCACGCTTCTATTAATGTATGTGACCTCAGCACCTCCAGTTGCAATTACACAAACCCCTTGTCACGATACCGTGATTCCTAGTTTCGATGTTTTTAGACTGATAACAACAGGGGTTTCTTTTGGACGACTGATTTTCTAGTTACACAAAGACAATTTGCTTATAAAAAGGTAAAGTTTGTCTTGCTTAACGAGGCGAAGTTAGGACTACAAAGACCTCTCTACCACGCAACCTCGATGTATAAACAACAATAGTTGTAACTAGACTAATATCCAGTTGTTCTCAAGAGGTACCTGTTTTGACACGTTACTGTACTTTGATTGTTGTTTTGTACAGGATATCAGTGATCTTCCGTGTAAGATCGGCGAAGGCTGTGAAGATCACAGACCTGGATTTGCTCAAGCGGCTGGGGGTGATAGTACTCGTGTTCAGCGTGTTCCTGGTGATACGCACCCTGGTGGCACCCCCTCATGTCATTATCGGTCGCACCGCTGACGACCTCAAGGCCTTTCTCTGCCACACAGACTGGTGGGACCACTCCTTCAGCATGAGTAAGTAACTCTGCGTTATACGAAGCAAAAGCCATTATTACTCGTACATAAAAGTAATTATTACTTTTATACCAGAATAAGACTGTATGATTAAATGGGAGGATCGAATGTCTAGAACTAGGCAGGATGACATGAGTCGTCACTAACCATGAGTTTGTGGCATGTGGCATCTTCGGGTATGATAGAGACCCTGCAGCTTAAAAGTAGACCTTGGACAGGAGAGGGAGTGGTGGAGCAGGACAAAGGTGTAGACGCGCGGCCATGTATTACGCGCTGTTCACCTGCGCTTGACTCTATCTTCAAGCCCGAACCGGGGAGGGTTTATTGTTCTTAAACGTTCACGAGAGGGGGAGGGAGGGAGAAAAGAGGTGAGGCAGAGAGAATCGTATGTACCTAAGCAGAAGAGGGCGAGCTAAAGAGAGAAAGAGGGCGAGCTATGTTGGGCTCTAGTGGCAGTGGAACAGGAAAAGTCTTGGCAAAGTACTGCCTGGTTGACTTGCGCACTTACAGAGACGAAAACACGAAACGCGCGGTGATGAACCATCACGTGGTCGTAGGAAATGCAGGCTATCCAAAAGGGTGAAGCGTGGTTATATCACTCTCGCATATAGTCGCGGGGGTATTGAATTTAAATCATTATCAACAGAGTTACACCGGGTGGCCTCGATAAAGTGTCCTAAATGGATTACGGGAGTACTATTAGAGCTAAAAAGATGAAAGAAACTTATGACAACTTGTGACACTTTATCGTGGCCACCCGGTATAACTAGAGAAAAACATGTTTTAACATAATTGACTAAATAATTAACTATTAAACATTAACAAAAATTTGATCATGACCTTTTCCTAGTGATAAAACCCCTAGAGGCGCCATTTCACGTTTTGTATCTTCGGTCAGAACGTTCCCTATTGTTACACTCATGAAAATGTTGTATCTACCAATCATCTTCTGTGCTCAGACCACCATTGTTCTGCATGCTCAGAGGCAATCAGCCACGGTAACTTACGTTTGTACAGGGACTGTACCGAGAGAAGAGGTGGACTGTACAAGGCTGATTGATGAGTCAGAGATCCCTGTGAGAGTTTCCAGATCTAATTTATCCAGTGATTGATGTAACATTTTGTCACGTGACTGTGACTTATATACGCAAATCTCCTGAGACAAGATATACCTCCATATTACCATTGCGAGAGAGGTATCATTTTTCACAGGTATCAATTTCAGCAGTTATTTGGAAGGTTCGTAGTAGAACTTGGTGCAGAGTATTGGCAAACAATTAAATTTATAAATCAAAAGGGATTATGGATTATGGTATGTCGTCTAATAAATGAAACTGTTGAGTTATCGTTTGAACTTCTTAAGAATATAGAAAATAGAAATGTTAGTGTCTGATAATCTTCGCTACCCCGTTTTACCTTTTGAAAATCTGAGCAGTAAATAACAAACGATGATTTAATCAGACTGTACGTTTTAAAATAACTCAAAATCACTTTGTTACAATACAAAATTGAGTTAACTAAATAATAATTTAAATCGACAGTCAAAATAAACTAACAAAGCAACATTAAAAGAAAACACATCAATAAAAACCTTCAAAAATAAACCTACAGTCAAATTATCAAAAAGGTTTAAAATAAGAAAGCTTCAAAATTTGCAAATGCTTGAAGATGCAAATAATAATGAGAAATAAATGTCAATGAATTGTTTATTATTATAAATAATTAATTAGGTAAACATTGTTTTGAACTAAGCAGTCAGAATTACAATGTTTTGAACAAGTGTATATAGTTTAGTGTTAAGTGTTTTTTAGTGTAAATAGACAGCATTCCCGTGAAGATGACCTACCTTTAGGTCGAAATGTACATCGGGAAATAACAATATCCTAAGGTATACAGGCTACTTACTACACCAGGTAACTTAATTTTCAAAAAGGCCTTAAAGCTGGAAATAAACAACTAGTTAATGTTTTTAGAAACTTATTTAGTGTAAGTCAGTGTTAAAATTCAAAACAAATTTATTGAGCCAGTGGATGTCCATGCCACAATACGATCACTAAAATGACAACAAAACATTCCAAAAGTGTCACTTTTACATCGAGGTAAATAAAGTAATGTTTTGATTATGTTTTTCTCCGTAGGAAGAAAAAGGGTCATTTAATAGATCTTTTTGTGGCTGGTTCAAAGATTTTGTTTTGATTGTTTTGTATTTTAACATTGACTTTTAGTAGCCTAAATAAGTGTAATAGCTATCTCTTCAAAGCAATATAATCGAGACTGCTGAATTCAAAACAATGTTTATTTAATTATTCTTTATAATATTGAAAACAATTTGACATGTATTTCCTATTATTGCCTCGGCTGCGCCTCAGACGTTCACTTGACCTCGCGTCAAAAAGTGTCTCTTTAGGACCTACTGATCAAATATACTATAGTTTTAAAATTGTATTAAGATTTTCTGTGTTTTTTAAAATATAGTATCTAGTAAAACTTCAAATAATACTGTTCTTATTTCGTTCATGACAATGTTTAAATATTATAAGCTAATTTCAAGGTCCCAGAAGATGATTTCCTCCCCTTTATTCCTCATTCAAAAAGAAAGTAAATAGAATCATGTACAAAAAGGAAGACCGATGAATTTAATGGTTTGTCGCCAGTCGTATATTTGAGTCTTTCACTGCAGCATCTGCAAATAAAATATGACCAGTGGTGAGTTTCTCTACTGTAACTGTATAACTCTGAAATATTATAGGGATTTCACAAAAAATATACAGAGTTTGCCAAAAGGACTACCACAAACAACTTAATAAAATTTACTTGAAAATAACAATCTGAGACATCGGCATGTGTCATAAAAATTATGTTTTATTTGTTTTAAAGAGACAAACGTTGTTTTAGAGCAGCGTAAAACCCGTAAATCAATGTATTTCACTCTCTAGTTTACCCCATGTCAACAAAACAGGAAAGTTAACAGCTTCAATTGTGTAAAACGATATGACAATACAAAACAAACCACGCAGCTACCAATAAACCAAACGAATCTCTCTCAACTCCCATTGCACCCTATCAATCACTCTGTTGAAACTATGAAATGATTGTGTGTAAACACACTGACTGTACCTACTGGGAAACGGACTGGACTGTACTCTCATAATATGTCGACTTTGAACACTGAAATTTTAACTTTTACAGCTGAAGAGTCTTTTAGAAAGTTAAATTTCTGAAGCAAGTGAGATTGTGAATTCATGAGGACCCTTTCAACTGAAATCTTTTCTTGGTTCCAGTTAACAACAGTATTCTAAATTTCCAAAGCATAGAAGATAATTTTACAACTTCACGCTCGGGTCTCAGTTCTATATGCAGAGCTTGAGTGAATAAAAAGTGACAACTCAGTGAAAGTTAATATTTCAACTTAAAGAGAAAGAATATGCTTAAAATATGTTTAAAACTAATAGGCAACACATTGAATTGACAGTAACTACCAATAATACCTACTGATATATGGAAAGGTCCTGTGGAAGTTTCGTGTTTAATTTATACAGGGATTGATGTGACGTTATGTCGTATGACGTAGCTGTACAAACCACACACCTGTACACACACTGTTTACATTGACTGTACCTACTGAGAGATGCAGTGGACTGTACCGTGACGTCACTGACTGATGAGTACGAGAGTACAGGAAGAGTTTCCGTATCTAATTTATACAGTGATTGATGTAGTGTCCGTGCGTTTCTTCGTGACGCTTGATGAGGGGACAGAGTGGGGGAACAAATTGATGTTCGCGAAGAAACGCACGGACTCGTTCTGTAACATGTGCACTGAAACCACATCTGCATACACACTGTTGACAGTGACTGTACCTACTGAGAGGTTGACTGTACCGTGACGTCACTGACTGATGAGTGGGAGATCCCTGTGAGAGTTTCCGTATCTAATTTATACAGTGATTGATGTAACGTTCTGTCTCGTGACGTAGATGTATAAATTCCAAAAGTCCTAATCTCACAGGAATGTCTGTATTCATTCCTGGCTTTATTTACATATGAATAAAAATTAAAAGTTTTCATGCGGTTCGAATTAATATAATTATTTCTAGAGTAATGCAGACTATTGTACAAAATTTTTTTCATTAACATTTTGCTGTTTTAGAAAGCGTTTCTCAAAAAAATTAGAGATATCATTTTGGCTGTTCTCGTACTTAATAAAATACGAATAACCATGTTTATTTATTTATATCTATACTAATATATAAAAATGAGATGGTGTGTGTCTGTGTGTCTGTGTGTCTGTGTGTCTGTTTGTCTGTCTGTTCCTCAATCACGCAAATACCACTGGACCAATTTTAATGAAATTTTACAGGATTGTGGCTTATATACCTGGTTAACACATAGGCTATTAACATGTTTGATAATTTAATTATTTTCAAAATGGCGGTCATTAATAGGACCTCACTACATGTAAAAATCTATAACTCCAAAACTGTAACTTAAAATTCTAGAAAAACCGTAACAGATATTTAATTTTTGACAGCACATACGAGCTTTAAAATTTAATTTCCTACTCAAATGGTTCTGAGCACTTTGGTCGTATCTTCAACCGTTTGCTCGGAAAGCTTGCTTCAGCGTGGAAAAACAGGCTCATGATGCGCGCCGCTGCACGCTCAAACTCGGCACTTCCACGGGTTGTACCTCTCCTCGGCGCGTCAGTACGTCTGACCGACAGTGTTTGTTGACCATATTACTTACTATTCATGCTTTACAGTGAGTGTTGTACTATAGCCATGTAGTTTTCCGTTTTCAACTAAACAAAATTAGTTTATTTTGGATTTAAAACGTATGTGGTTTGTCATGATACATTTAAAATAAATGTACTTTAGCCATGTATTTTTTTATTTTCAACTAAACCAGAGTAGTTTATTTTGGACTTCAAACTTATGTGGTTTATCATGGTAAATTAAAATAAAACCTTTGGGTCAACCAGATTACAATAAACATTAATTAATTAAAGTTGAAAAACAAACTGTCCAATAACTGTTTTAATTTTCTTGGTGAGGCCTTTCAGAAACGATGTTTCTATCTTCAAACCAAAACACCAACTGAAGGTTATAACAAAAATAATAAAAATATTTACAAAGGAACATATTATTTATTATTTTTGTTATAACCTTCAGTTTTGGTCTGAAGATAGAAACATCGTTTCTGAAAGGCCTCACCAAGAAAATTAAAACATTTACTGGACAGTTTGTTTATCAACTTGAATTAATTATAAATTCCAATAAGAAGCTGTCTCCTGATGATACAATAAACATAGTTTTTTATTGTGGTCGAACCAGAAATTTAATTTTAATTTAAAATTAGTTTAATAAAATGGTTTTAATGATGGCTTATAACTCAAAATCAGCTGAAACTATGGTGGTGAAAATTCGTTTAAGGGTAAAGCCTATAGTGCAGTGTGTTTTAGACTAATAACTAAGTTATTAGTCCACTGACGCGGTCTGACACCGAAAGCCTAGATAGTAATGATGACTCCGGCCGCTCAAGCCTACGCATTAAGATTGTTTTAGCTATATTTTATATCCATACAACAACCACAAAATAAATGGCGAGGGACCAAAGTAGGCACTGAACATGTTTTTACGGCATATTCGACCACTTAAAACTGAAAATCGGCTGAAGATATGGTAGTGAAACTTCGTTTAAGAGGTTAACCCACTACGCAGTGTGCATTTAGCTCTATTTTGTATCCATATAACATACACAAAATAAATGGCGAGGAACCAAACTGAACTCTGAAAACGTCGGAATGACGGGATTACTACGACTCTCACGAGGTAGTCAAACATCGATAAACGCTTACTTGGTTTCAGTTTGTCTGTACATTGAAATTAATCCATCGACGTTTGTTTATTAAGTTTTCTTGCACTTTGTTAAGTGCTAAAACTGACGTTAAGAAAATTCCTGTCTGTAAGTATGTAAAATTTTAAGCCATTTTGGAACTCCAGCCTATCTAAATTGGGCTCTGAAAAGGTGTTTCCCCACAGGCACTCTCTGCGGTGTGTCCGGCGAATTAGTACCCCACTTTTCACTCACGTGGCCGCGGTGGCGAGACTGACTGAAAAAAAATCCTGTCCGTCTGTCTGTCTGTAACGTTTTCAAGGCATATGGGACTGCTTATACCTCAAAATCGGCTGAAGCTATGGCGGTGAAACTTCGCCCCATTACTCAGTGTGTCTTTAGCTATACATTATATTCATACAACATCCATAAAATAAATAGCAAGAGACCAAAGTGGACTCTGAAAATGTTTTTAGGCATTTTGGACCGCTTATAAGTCAAAACCGTATGAAACTATGGCGGTGAAACTTTGTTTTAGGGTTAAGCTAATCACACAATGTGTCGTTAGCTACATTTGATGTCAATATAACATCCTCAAAATAAATTGCAAAAGGCCTAAAACAGCCGGAACGGCGGAGTAACTATGACTCTCACAAGGTAGCCAACACTTATAAGGAGGAGATGGTGAACTAACGGGCTTATAAGTCAAAATCGTATGAAATTATGGCGGTGAAACTTTGTTTTAGGGTTAAGCTAATCACACAATGTGTCGTTAGCTACATTTGATGTCAATATAACATCCTCAAAATAAATTGCAAAAGGCCTAAAAACGGCCGGAACGGCGGAGTAACTATGACTCTCACAAGGTAGCCAACACTTATAAGGAGGAGATGGTGAACTAACGGGCTTATAAGTCAAAATCGTATGAAATTATGGCGGTGAAACTTTGTTTTAGGGTTAAGCTAATCACACAATGTGTCGTTAGCTACATTTAATGTCAATATAACATCCTCAAAATAAATTGCAAAAGGCCTAAAAACGGCCGGAACGTCGGAGTAACTATGACTCTCACAAGGTAGCCAACAATTATAAAGAGGAGATGGTGAACTAACAGGCAAACTAAATGAGTTTTCGAAGGATATGCGGTATAGGAAACTTTTTTTACTTTAAATTTGTTTTTTTATTAAAATAGACACACAGCAATTATAAGAAAGCCCCGAGGCGAAGCGCGGGTACTCTCAGCTAGTTCCTAATAAAAGGAGGGCTAGTAATATGTATATCAATTACGAAATATATGGAGAAAGTAAGCTTTTCAATGTATACGTATGATTTCTTTTGATACTAGTTTCAGGGTAATCCAATTCACTAACAATACAACACATTTTATGGTAAAAAAACTCGTACATAATTATTATACAACGTTTTATTTGTGCAAATATCATATGTTGCCTTCAATGACTCGTATCTTTGTAGTTGAAAATGGTGTTTTTGAGGTTGATGTATTATTACAGACGTTTTCTATAGTCTTTAGTAAACAAGAAGAACATGACGTTTCGGGACCTGGAATCTGACCCAGTCTTTTGGTTAAACGTAACTTAAAAAGGAATAAAAAACATCGAAATGAACTAACCTAAAAGTAATCAGCGTAAGCTGACCAATCACCCACCACTGAAGAACATAGAACAACGTTTTCTCTTTTATTTCCTTTCCGTTATTTTGCCTAAATGTATTTAGTTTCCTAACACAAAATCTTATTGAACACAATTAGATAAGGCTAGCATGTTCACCGACTGATTGGTTCGTTGTATAGGAGTATTCATAGCGACCAATCACAAAGGTGTTTCATACTGATCAACCATAACAGAGAACACACTATTATTTTTTCTTGCACGGTCAATAGAGAGGGAGAATTTCTTCAGAGTTTTAATGAGTCAAACAGTTTTCCTAACAAAAGAGTTGAAATGACTAACAAGAATTAAAAAAGTTCTCTACTCGTGAATCATGATAAGTGATGTTACAGGCCTGATGCTAGGTTTATGAATTTTGAACAACCCATGCATGTGTAGGATTTTAGGAGGGGGCTTCTTACACTAGCTGTCTGTGGCCTGTTTTGAGTCCAGGTTAATAAAAACTATGACGAAATTCCCCTATGTGGTTAAAACCGCAACTTTAGATTCGTACCTAAAGCTAAAAATGAATTGTCATAATTTTTATTCGGAATCGCTCAGATTCAGATGCTGGGTTTTAATCCAGGTGTCGTATAACAACAAATTCAGTTTTTGATCTTAGGTTTGTTTGGCAATAGTTCAGTTTCAAGAGAAGTTCTCTTGAGAACTATACAACGTTTCTCATCATGACTCTTGCCGCAAATTTGGAATTTGGAAAAGATAATTTTGAAAGTGATACAGTGAATGATAACCAATTAGTATAAGTTTATTAATAATTCAAACTCCAATTATGCCGACTGGGCTAGGACTATAGGGACTAACGTTATGTCCTTAAGGAAACACGCAAGTCTTCGAATAACTCACAAAATAAGAGTGGTTCTACTTTAAAAGAACTAAATAAAACAAATCTACTTATGTATTCTCCTGAACTAGGCTAGCCTAGCTTACCAGATATCTCACGGACAACCGAGTTTAAGCAACGGGCTCTGTAAACCCCACCTGGTCTGTCTTCCGGTTGATACGGGCTATCAGGAGTGACAAAGCTAATTATGGCAAAAAGAATAACAATTTAGTTTAAAATGGAAAGGGGTGTGACAATACCTTATAAACTTAGGTTCAAAGAAACAACCTAGCTACAGAACCATGCTATGAGTATTTTTGTTATGTTTTAGGATACTTTTCATCTGAAGACCCCGATTTCAGATCCCGAAACGTCATGTTGTTCTTGTTGACTAAAAATATGGAAAACCTCTGTAACTATATTTCAATCTCTGATCTGAGGAGTTAAACTTAACAATACAAATACTGGGCTATATAGCTTGTGGAAATTATTTGTTTAAAGCACTTTTAACTGGTTTAAAGCCCTTTTTATCAGGACACTTTTCATGCGTACAGCTTTATAGCACTTAAATTTACTAAACACAAACCATCTAGTTTTAAACTGAAAAATCGTAGGTATTTAAAAATACCACTACTTTGTATCGTGTTCGAAGTTTTTAAGAATTTTCAATCGTTTTTAATAAGCCATACGGCAAAATACTGCGTCATTTGTTATTGTTGTTGTTAAGACTGCCAACCCGCAGTCTGTTGTGATGTTTATTTACCCGAAACCTTTAAGTTAGAGTAGTATTTAATATTGTAAACACGAAAACGGAGTTAGGTTAACGCACAACATCGTTACCTATCATAATGATGTTTAGCGAGACAGGAGCTTAGAAAGCAGCTTCCAAATTAAATTCCGTCGGCAAGCCAAGACACACTGAAGCCTAACTTCCTCTATGTGCTGTCAACTACAACCACAGATTCAGTGAATATCGGTTCGTGAGAGGCATTATTGTTGAACAGTGCCGAAGTGGGGATAGGAAAACTTACAACAACATAAGATACGTTTATTGTCAATAATTGTGTTGACATATTCAGCTTAAACTAAGTTTACTGATAATTTGGAAACGATAAGATCTCCAATATCACAGTAGACTTAATGGTCCAAAGTACAATAATGGTAATGGAAAACTAAATTCTAAATATATTTTAAACTTAACTTAAAAATTTGAATGATTTTATTATATTCTATACTTAGTTTAGGTTACATCCATAAATTCATCCACACTATAAAATGATTTGTTCAAAATATGTTGTTTTAGTTTGCGTTTGAAATAATTGAAATTTGTCTCAGGTCTAACTAAGCGGACCCGTGGCGGGGTCGATCCCCGCAGTCACCACTTACATGTGTAATGTGACTTTATGGCAACGCTAGGTAAAGGTCGAGTTTGAGTGGTAGAGAGGACTTTGCAGTCATAACTTCCCCTCGTTAAACAAGACAAACTTTACCTTTACACTATCAGGTATATAGATTTTAAATTAATTGACGCTATCCATCCAGCAGAGCTGGTCACCGATTCAGCGGGAGGTAATAAGAGGTAATACGAGGTAATAAGAGGTAATTTATAATATAGTTTAACTCCAGCTACACGAGGAAGTTGGTGGTAATTGTGCAGCCTATGAACGTTATTTCGAGAGCGATTTACGTACCTAGTATCGTGGGGATGATAAATTGTTCCGGGTTCTAACATCTAACACTTGCCTAAACAAAAGATTATCGTTTCCGAAATGTAAATGAAAGGAATAATTAAAATATTGAGGGAAACAAGCACCCTATAACTGAATTCCATACATCTATACTATTAGTATTTCGGTTAGGGTTGTCCGGAGTGTTGAGATCTCAGAATCTGGCTGGGATAATTCAGATTTTTTGAATAGAAATGGTCCTAAGTGTGTGGTGGGTGGGGGAAACGAATAAAATTATATAGATTTTTATTTTATTTTTATGGGGTTTTTGAGGACCCCAAGTCCCCATTTTATATTTCTTTTTTTTTTAGTAAATATGTATTAGTAAATATCAACGGATTTGTTTGAAACTCAACACAAAGCGGGCACCGAGGCCGTAGGCCAAGCTGGCGCAGCTACTTATATATAAAAACGTTTGATTAGAACGTTACTTAAGGAGAAGAGTAGTTAGGACTGATGAAAGTAAAATAGCTCATTCCCAGGGAATTAAACCAATTTAGACAAAAAAACAACTTTTCAAGACGTCTCAAGCGTTAACATACTTCGCATGATCTGTCTGAGCCTTTACGTGAAAAAATTACAATACCTAATAGTATGTTTGGAAATACAATAGTTTACTTATCAGACTCTATACGCAATGGGATGGTTGTTCCCGAGCGGTTTCCATCTGGCAGGAACTTTATTAGTCAACTAACTACCAATTAAAATTAATTTCAATTATCCCCTCAACTGTGTAATTAATGACTAAAATTAGGCTGTTAACTCTGTCAGACAGTTCAAATTTTTCTGATCCAACTACAAAGAAATTTGAACTGTATGACGGAGGTAACAGCCTAATTTTAGTCATTTACTACCAATTTTGGTAAAAGTGCCCTAGCCAATAAAGCACTTAAATATTGTTTTATGACTTCCAAATTTGCTTATGGTATAAACTATTTCATGTCGCACTTTTGGTATGCCTTACACTGATATTAAATATTTTATTTATACAGGATAAACACCATGTTTCTAATATATAAATAGACAATCGTGTAGAGCTAAAAAATTCAAGCATGTGCGTAAGATACATGGGAATTTAAAAACAATGATTTGTGATTTCTTCCAATCCGACCCTACTTTAGTGGTACTTTAGGTGCTATAGTGGGCCAATTCAAAGTAAGGGTTTTATGTAAGTGAAAAATTGGTTCTTTGGTGTGAATTACTGTACTATTTTGGTTATGCTAGGATTACTATTTCATAAACTTTCGTTGCGAAAATACACGTGTTTCATTAGTTGTATGATGTTCCAGTGGAAGTGCTGTTTCTGGTGTGGGGCATTCGTCTGTGTATTGTGGTGAGAAAAGCACCTTCAGAGTTCAACGAGAGTCGGTTCATCTCCATGGCCATCTACAACGAGTTCTTACTCTCCTGTTTCCTCAATGTTTCGATGTAAGTTCAGTGTTTACCTTCAGTTACTAGATATGCTTACTTTTTCATAGGTTGAATTAAAAGTTCATTATAGTGTCGAAGATTATTAAACTGTTCTTATTAGACATTTCCAACCACTCGAGAGAACATTCTTTTTAAATTTCGGGCATTTTGGAAATTCCTCTTGATACTTTGCTTTGAGACACCGACCTTTCTTAGAGGGTGTTTTTAGGTGAATACGTGATGATGGTGAGTGTAATGATTGTTTTGATGGATGATGAGGTGTAGTCTTGTTACAAAATAGGATCAAACCTTCCCCAACTCAGGTTAATAGTTAATAGCACAACGACCAATGGAATGGACCAACGGCTTAACGTGACCTCCGAACCACGGGGAGTGGCCATTGTGAAAAGTTGTCACTGCAGCCGGAAATCGAACCCGGGCCTATGTATCGGTCAATGTGCCTGTTGAGGAGATTTTAACTTTTGCAATGCTTTTACAAAGTTATAAAAATTTGATTAGCTGTTGTGTTAGGCTAAATAAAATAGCTAGTATAAATACCAACTCATCGTTTGATTAACTAATTACTAAAATGAACGTATTAAGAGGCTCAACATTTTTTAAACTTCCTATGAACACACTTTACGTTTTAGTATAACATGCTTAATATTTATGTTACAAATCACTATATCAATATTTGAGATGCCGACTACACTCAGGAGGGTATTTTAAGGCAAATATGTGGTGAAGGATGAGTGTGATGAGTGGTAGTAATGAGTTATAAGATGTAGTCTTGTTACAAACTAAGGACGACTCTTCCTTAGAATGGGTCATTAATTTATAGCCCAATGACCAGTGGAACTACAAGGACCAACGGCTTAACGTGACCTCCGAACCACGCAGGTGATGGTCTGATATGTCTAAACGATGGTGAGAGTTGATGCGGGTATCATTGGATGATCACTGAGACTATCTGAGCCGCTTTAGACCTATATCATCCTCAAAACCTGACCTCCATGAAGCTGGATTACAGGACCACGCCACGAGTCCCAGTCTACCTGTTTAATTCTTCAGTAAAACCTCTGTTTACTAATTTCCAGTCAGCTTTCGATTATTGACAAGTTAAAATTGTGTGTGTCTTTTATTTTTAAAGAGCCATTAGATTTGCGGTTAATTTAGTTTTATTGAGTCTATCTAGAAAACTAGGCTGATCCGGCTTTATTTTTTATGCTATACCATATTATCCAACTATTATTAATTTGTTTTAGGTTGTTTCTACAGTCTCCAGCCAATCCGGATCTGATGTACATCATTTTCTTCGCACACACACAACTGACGGTGACCCTTCTTCTGTGTCTTATATTTGGCAGCAAGGTAATGTTATCAGACATTTTTTGACAAAGCATCAAAATACAAAAGTCTTTTGAACTTTGAAAAAAAAACTTTCTTAGTTATTTTGCTAAATTCAATTGTTCAAGCAACGTATATTTCTTCTTTAATCGACCACTACTCACACATTCCAGTTCAGAAAAAAATATTTAAACGACTCATTTGCGCAGTTCGTTGGAGCAACGGTTACTAATACCCCTTCTCCCGATGTTATTTAGGCATACATGGTGTTCAAAGGCCAGGGCAAGGCTGACGAGTCGGCCAGCACCATTGTTAAGACACAGACTGCCAAGTTCATCACCAAGCCCAGGTCTACCAACTCTCAGTACGCGCCTTCCAGCAACTCACAGTACGCCATGAGTACCAACTCCTCAGCCACTGCACACGAGTACGCTAAACTCACCGAGCTTGAAGTCCAGGTAGGTTAAGAACATTAGGTAAAAGTGAGTTTTATTTATTTATTTATTTAGCTTATCTGGTGGGAATGGTTTGTTTTATTATACGGTTGTAAGGATGCTCGTGGGTTCTTTTGATAGCGGGAAGTGCCCCAGGCCGGCTGGGCCGCCTTCTGCGAACGAATTCATCACAAAAAACCTGACACTACAATTATTGACACTTTTATTGCCTACGCGTCTGCCTCAACTTAGAAGTATCCACGACTTCAATGGTCTGCATTCAATTGAATATCTTCTAGAATATTCTAGGGTATTCCATTAGGCCATTTGATGTATACCATATTAGGCCCCGTTCAGC
>CM032058.1:49520506-49536512 GCA_018831715.1 Matsumurasca onukii | reverse complement strand
TATATCATTGTAAAGATAATTTTAATATAAACATTTTGGTATTAAACATAATTTCGTATCTTTGTTCGTTTAAGAGCTATAACAAAAAAAAAAACCATTTTTAATCTTAATTTGCCTGTATTTTAGTAGTTTACACGGTAGGTCGTTTGAGATAGGAATCAGTACGGTTCTCAGGAAACCGTTGAATTGATTTCAAGACCAAGTAAGTTTTGATATATGAACTGAATTGTTTCAATTGTTAAGTTAATAATAGCAAGCTAAAGTGTTCAAACTATTTACAGATGGATCCTAGTGTTTGGAAACCTATCTTGCCTGGACCATTAGGAACACCTGCAACATTCAAGCGAAAGTTAGAAGAAGCAAGGGAAAACAAAGACTCAAGTGTGTCATCGTCAAAGATTTGAAGGACGTGTTCAGAAGAAAAGGACAGTTCGTCTAAACCCTGCAGAAGCGAACTTGGAAACATTTCGACCAAGCAATGGTTAAGCAATTATGCCTGACTTGCATCGAAACGTAATTGTACATAATATGATGTTAACAAAGAACTGAATTTATTACAACGTATTGAACGAGCTGGACACAAACAAGCTTAAGAACTCATCCTTTTAGAAACTGATCTCGTACTGTCCGGCATGGACTATGATTGTACGAAAGGGAGAAGATGAAAGTCTGTTAAAAAAATATACACACGGAATAACTTTAGTTGAGATGGGGAAAGAAGGTGGAAACATGGGCTAATGTTGTGTTTATATTAAACTAATGTTTCCAAGCAGCCTCACAATTTTCCTATTTAATAATTATCCACGATGTTCGATGGATATTTGTAAAGGTCCCTTTACTACTACAGGAACTAATAACCAATAATTTTATCAGGCATTTTAATGTACAAACGACCCTTGTACTTTAGTACAATTGGAAAACATGACCTGATATCTTGTTACTCAAGATATGAAACAGTAATACACACGAATGTTATTGGTACTAAAGCAAGCACATGGGCAAAGTTCAGGTCTATATAAAATGCTCGGACTTAGGTAGGGATTTCGCAACAAATGAGGGTTAGAGTCCGTTTCACAGGAAAAGTAAGAAGAGTCGATAAGCATAAAGCGAGTCCCTGGCGTGAAACTGGAGCGAAACCGATGTGCAAGCTTGGCTGTTTGTTCATGGTGTAAGGAAGCGCTAAGTTTCAGCGCAAAAGCATTAGTTTATTAAAAAAATAAAATAAAAATAGGCAGACACGTCACTAAGCGCTAAAGCCTATTTAAGCAAATTCCTTGCAATTTGTTACCTAACTCACTAAGTTCTCAGCCGCGCTTTGGTCTTAATAACTCAACCTTAAATTGAATTGCGCTTAACTTCATAGTAAAAATATAATTCAAAACGTGGAATATAAATAAAACATTTTAAGACCATTTGTTATGCTGCAATGGAGAAATTCAGTTGTTCTGAGCATACTCTTTTATTTATATTTAAGAAACATACGTAAATAACGGATTAGCTCAGAAAACTTGAATTTTTCCTTTTCATTTATCACAGTACAACAAAATTGGCCTTAAAATGTTTGTAAAAATATTTGCCACGTTTTGTTTAATTGTATTTTTACTATCAAGTTTAAGAGTTTTGAGTTATAAAGATTAGACAACCTAGCATGGCCGCCATTTTAAAACTGGAAGTGGTAATAATTCAAATTTATTTTTAAATGTTGAATTGTTTATATTAACAAAATAGGCCTATGTGCAAAAGTTAAGTTTATAGCTTATTTTAACTCGAGTTTACAAAACTATTTAGTGAAAAACATAGACAGACAGACGGAAAACTAAGCAAGATAGGTATGGGTGTTATTGGAACCTTTTGTTTATTTTGACTTGATTAAATATATATGAAGTTTGATCCCCTAGTTACTGGACCTGTATATAAATTAAATTGTTAAAGTTATATATCTGTGAAACATCTATAAAAGTCCCATATACTATTTAAAAAATAAACATAAAGTTAGTTTATGAAGAAAATAATAATTAAAGGTGTAAAAGCTTTTAAGACGATGTAGCCAGGTTGGGCCTTACCCACCAGGACCACTGGGATATATCCTGACAATTTGTCAGTTTCATAAAAAAACCAGACCGTCCAGGTTAAGCGCCGCAGGAGAGTTAAGATAAGTTTTATAACTATTGCGTGATAATTCATTTTAAAACAACCCATGCGAAAAGATTATTTTTACTTTCCAAAATCTAGAGGAAATAATAATACCATACTTATTCAATTAATGATTGATATAATATGTAAATAAGCCAGGCTTAATCTGTGGTTTGTGTTGTCTCGTATCTTATTGATTGATGGATCTGTGTGAACAGCTGACTTTTCCGCAGTAGATCAAGTTGTTACATGAATGTTTACAATCATTCAGTAATGTGAATAAACCATACTTATTACTTAGAAGTAAATACTTAATAAGTAAAGTAATTACTTTATAAGTTTAGTAAATACCATTAATAGGTGAATAATCTCTTACTTTTTTTTCTGTTAAGGTATTACTGATAACTTTCAGTAAATTCGTGTAAGTTAACTTTCAGTATAAGTATTTCTTTTACTTAAACTTAAGTAAATATTTGTTTGTTAAATCAGCTGTCTTATTCAATAATGTAAAGAAATAAACAACAACACAATTGTTATATTAATCTATTGTAGTTGAGTTTTATTAATTTATTTGTGCCTATAAATTGCATTTGATCATACATTTTACATTTTGAGTCCTAAGTAAAGCCATGTTGTATTTTAAGGTTAGAAATTAGATACCTTAAACAGTTACGTGAATAAATTACTTATTACTTATAAGTAAATACTAATAAGTTATTGCAATAATACTTCTATGTTATTGAAGTATATTTTAAGCCTTATATGTAAAAGGTTACCTGCAACTAGATGTATTTACATTAAACGTTTTTAATAAAGAATTTGAATTTGAACAAATAATAGGAGTGGGGATAAGGTAGTTGGGTACTGTACTTACATAATGAACTCTTCTGGGGGCTCAATACAATGTGATGCGTTTAATTATATTTGTTTTCAGATTGGAGATGATTAACTAAAGAGGAGGTTCAATGACAGTTTGATCGATTTCTCTAAATGCTCATTACCATGGGATAAATTTAATTTGTATTTTGATTAAGTAACTTAATTAAACTTGTTGTTGCCCCCCACCCTTAAATAGGTAGCGGAGGGTGACCCTTTGAAATATTTATTTTACCCCATCATGTGACATCTTATTTGAAAAAGTATAAAAACACAAATTCATTGATACCATAAAAAAATACGATGCCCCTGTTCAAAATGGCGGCCCAAAACAAGTGTCATTGTTTGAGCAGATAAATGAACGCAGTCGCTATAATTTTTAAAATTTGGGGGACAACAATATGGATTCAGTTTTTTTTTTGGTGGTTAGAGCTTTAAAATGATATGCTACAAGACAAATTTTGCAAACCTTTGTAAACTGCCCCTTTTTTCAAAAACACCAATGTTCAAAAGTTTGCAAAATGTATCTTGTAGCATAGCATTTTAAAGCTTTAAAAACCAAAAAGTTGACAGCATTTTCTTCCCAAAATTTAGAAAACGACGCGACTGAGTCTATTTATCCCCTCAAATAATTAATCTAATGTTGGCTTAAACTTTGAACAGGTCACAGAACCATCGTTTAAATTGTTAATGGTTTCAATGAACTTTGGTTTTTATACCCTTTCAAATGAGAAATCTCTTGACGGGGTAAAATAAATATTTCAAAGGGTCACCCCCTCTGGCCTCTACCCCTATTTTGGGGTTGGAGCAAACCTATAAAATACGCCAAAAAGTACTTCAGTTGACCCTTATACCGGGTGGCCACGATAAAGTGTCCTAAACGGATTATACAGGAGTGCTATAAAAGATAGAAAGAAGAAACCAACTTTTCTCTCTGAAAATCGTGCATGGAGATTTCAGGAAAAATACTTTTAAGATTCTCAGTATACAGGGTGTGTCAATACTGAAACTCACGGGGTCAAAACTCGAGATTTTTAAACGCAAAGGTGGGTCATATTGTACATCATTTTAAATAGAAGACAATTCTCGACATATTGACGAAAAAATTATTTTGATATATTGCCCCGTTACAAAACTAGAGCTATAAACGCGAACCACGTAAGCCTTTACGGGGCGTCCTGTAGTCAAATTATCAATTGGATTAAAAATATGGTGTTTACGTATTATTTTTCAGAATTTGACCAGCTTTTCAACGGTATGTCGTACAACCATGTTTTTGAAACATTTCTAACCTGAAAATTGATGTAAACATTGAAATTGTTTAATCATGAATAAGTCAAAAACACTAAATAGTAAGGTACCGTATATTATGTTGCATAACATTGTAAAGATAATTTTAATATAAACATTTTTTTGTATTATACATAATTTCGTATCTTTGTTCGTTTAAAAGCTATAACAAAAAAACAATTTTAACCTTAATTTTACCTGTTTTTTTGTAGTTTACACGGTCGTTTGATGAGAGGAATCAGTACGGATCTGTAGGAAACTGTTGAATTGATTTCAAGACTCAGGTAAGTTTTGATATATGAACGCTGAATTGTTTCAATTGTTAAGTTAATAATAATAAAGCTAAAGTGTTCAAACTATTTACAGATGGATCCTAGTGTTTGGAAACCTATCTTGCCTGGACCATTAGGAACACCTGCAACATTCAAGCGAAAGTTAGAAGAAGCAAGGGAAAACAGAGACTCAAGTGTGTCATCGTCAAAGATTTTAAGGATGTGTTCAGAAGAAAAAGGACAGTTCGTCGAAACTCCCTGCAGAAGCGAACTTGGAAAAATTTCGACCAAGCAATGGTTATTGCGCAATTATGCCTGACTTGCATCGAAACGTAATGGTACATAATATGTTGTTAACAAAGAATTTGAATTTATTATAATACGTACTGAACGAGCTGGACACAAACACAGCAATTTAGAAATCTCATCCTTTTAGAAACTGATCTCGTACTGTCCGGCACGGACTATGATTGGTATGAAAGGGAGAAGATGAAAGTCTGAAGAAAAAAATAATTTGGACACTAATTGGATAATAATACATGGAATAATTTGTAGTTGGAGATGGGGAAAGAAGGTGGAAACTTGAAAATGGGCTAATGTTGTGTTTTATATTAAACTAATGTTTCCAAGTAGCTTCACAATTTTCCTATTTAATAATTATCCACGATGTTCGCGATGGGATATTTGTAAGGTCCCTTTTACTACTACAGGAACCAATAAACACTAATTTTATCAGGCATACTTTAATGTACAAACGACCCTTGTACAATTGAAAAACATGACCTGATATCTTGTTACTCAAGATATGAAACAGTAATACACACGAATGTTATTGGTACTAAAGTACGAAGCACATGGGCAAAGTTCAGGTCTATAAAATGCTCGGACTTAGGTAGGGATTTCCGCAACAAATGAGGGTTAGAGTCCGTTTCACAGGGAAAAGTAAGAAGAGTCGATAAGCATAAAGCGAGTCCCTGGTGTGAAACTGGAGCGAAACCGATGTGCAAGCTTGGCTGTTTGTTCATGGTGTAAGGAAGCGCTAAGTTTCAGCGCAAAAGCATTAGTTTATATTTTAAAAATAAAATAAAAATAGGCAGATACGTCACTAAGCGCTAAAGCACCATAAAGCAAATTCCCTTACAATTTGTTTGGTCGTAAACAGTTCCTGATTTTCTTGGCCGGCTTGAATATGGTTTGGATGTTATGTTTCTTCAGGATTCTCCCAACCTTATCTGTAGTCCCCTTGACGTAAAGAATGTAGGCTCGTTTCGGTGGAACATTATCTTGTATTTGTCGCTGGTTTTCACTTTGGATGGCGGCTGAGCTCGTTCTTGCAATCTGTCGGTGTAATGCCTTGTTGTTAATTACTACGGTGATGTCTCAGTGTTGTTGTGAGTACCTAGCAGTTTTCAGCCTAGCCTAAATGGAATTCTACAGAAAAGGTAAAACATTATACAGTACTGATAGAAAATTAGACATATTCCGTCTTAACTTAAATTAAGTAGTGACAAGTTAAAATTCTACAAGTCAAATAAAAACTCGGTTTAGTACCAGCAAGTTATGATTACAGAAAAATGTTTCATTCAGTGTTTTTGTCCCCAATACGCGTATTTGTAAAAAGATAGGCTGTTGTTCGGGTACTGGCATAAAAATATCGATCCTGTGTTACACCTGTCCCTGATCTTTGAAAGTGGACATAAAGTTAATAACTTTTACCTAATTTGCTCCAAAATATGTCATTTAAAACTGTTTGTAATATATTTTTGTGTTATACAGGGTGTTTCAGAATTCGTGCTTGTAACAAATATTAACAAAAATAGTAAAAGACAAACGCGATAATGATAAAAAGTTAAAATTATCTTTCATCACGTTTTAAATATAACGAGACTTTTAAATTAAGTGAAAATGGCGATTCTTTCAAGCAGTTAACTCTTAATTCCCACTCAAAGGAGGTTTAATTTGTTTGAGGGCTCTTGAAGATCTTAGGCTGATAACAAAGTTAATTAACATGTTCTTGGAAGGGGACGGATTTTATCTTCTATTTCCACCGGTAGAATGAACCGTTATCAACGCTGTGAGCATCCGTCTTTATCTGACGAATAAAGTATATTTTTTAGCATTTAGATCTAAAACTGCTGCTTTAGACACATGTAAGCCTATTGACGTGCTAAAGAGTCACTTTTAAACCCTGATAAATAAAGTATTGTTTTGATGATCTTTTGTGGCACTGACATCAGCTGGTTCAACGAGTTTGTTTTGATTGTTATGAATTTTTACTCTGACTTATAGTAAATTGTAAATAACAAATTGTAAAAATAAAGGTTTGTTATAAAAAAAACCTAATATAGTAAATCAGAGTAACAGCTTATCGCCATGCTTCGACTTTGTTTGATACCATAAGACTATCTTACGTCTTCGCAATAAACACACTAAAAAAAAAGAAAACATAGCCGACACATAGCCACAAGCACTACGGTAAATCTTAGCGAATTTTCAATAAAACAGAAACAGATTTCATTTATCTATTTTGAATTAGACAATATTTTTTTACACACTGTTGGTAATTTTACAATTTTATTTTTACGTTTTGCATTATTAATTGACTCTATGGTTTTGTATTACTGTATAAACAAATAACAACTCTTAACAGCTGTATTTGTTGTATAGTTGTATCCAAAACAACTAGTTAATTTAATTAACTAGTTATTTCTGCCCAGTGCTCTGAATGTTAAAGTGAAGAAATTCTAACTAAATAATTAAACCGTAATAAATTTAAAACGGTAGGTTTTAGAGCAACGTGAGTGGTTTTGATCTATTGAGAGAGTGAAAGTCTACTATACAGGATGGACTTGCGTTCGTTTATGGCATCTCTACAGTTTTATTGGTAAAACAAAACTTTGAATGGTCGCGATTTTGAAACGAATGATTAACGAACTTGGCCTAGATAATTGCAAAGGAACATTTGTTCCAAATTCAATGAACATCATAATTAAAACTGCAAACCGCACTTTTTTCGTCGTTTCGTTCTTTTTGACGAGAGAAATGAATATTTCTATTTTCAAAAGAAATTTGCTAACAAACGTGTGTGGGTGTAACAGTTTAATTTAAATATACATTTATTATTCAAAGTAGCTACAAACTAAACCACAAATCTCCTTGATAACTTGTTTAATTACAAATTTCAACTCGGGTTTACTGGAAGCGAAGGTTGATTGCTAAATAAGCTTTTGCATTGTGATATTCACACGATTTTGTGACGTAATCCGAATTGGTTGTCTTTTCGTTTCTAATTCATGTACAGTACTTGTTATATATATCAATATATGTTAATACAAGTGATGTTGTGTTGGATTATTGAATACATAGAGATTACCTTAGCGCAAGTAAATATATTCGTCACTAACTAGACCTAAACATTATCCAGGAAATTAAGGTAGATTAGTTACGTTTTATATGTCATTTTTATAACTCCAGTGGCAGGAAAGCACACTTATATTGTAGTGTAATTATAAATAGTTAGTCTGCTCCTTAACTTACTATTTTTGTGTATTTGTGTGAATTATTATTTAGTTTAAGAGGCCCTATCTTTTTTTTTAATTCAGTAGGCCTAAATCGATAAAGCAATTTCATTGTTTTGTGTACAGACTAGTAATTTTATTAGCATATATTTAATCTATATTGTAACAACGTACAGAAAAACAATGTAGGCCTAGAGAAAAATAAAGAATTGATTGTTATTACATTAGATTTGGTTTTGGATTCCAGAAATACTTGTACAGTGTGTTTAGGTGTTTGTACAGTATATTTTAGGATTGCAAACAAATCATTATGGTCTTATTTGCTGTTGTAAATAGTCTAATCATTAATTTAGATGTTTTTATTGCCTGTTTTTGGCTTGACTTGACCTGAAAAAGCTATGCAAAAGACTAGTTAGCACGAACTTTACAAAGAGTAACTGTTTTATTTTATGAAAAGAACTTATTGCCACTGGTTTGATCTAACCATTATAAAATAATTTTAATGTTAATCTTTAATTTTAAACCTCTATTGAAATATTTCCTAATCAGTTCAAAATTTGCGGTGAGTGTATATTTGAAAACTTTCGGTACAAATGCTTACCATGGGTTTTACAGAATCACACCCGTTTTCGGAAACACCCCTCAAACCGCACTGTGGATAAAACTACCCACATAAGTTACAGGAAATTCGCACTGTAGCGTTATTCAAACGTCGTCCATATTGTTACACCATGTTATTATTGCCTTAGCCATAGATATATGATTACTTTCACATCAATTTTCGGTATGTAATAAAGCGTACACGCTCTCGAGTTTGTTAGGACCATTGAGGTCAGTTTTTTGTAAGAAAATCTAAACTATTTAAGTATTAAAAAATATACCGACGTCGTTTACTCTAGTTTAGGTAAAAAACGACAAGAGTAAGCACGTATAAACGTTTGCCCCTTTTGTAAAACATAGTTTAAGCCTTGACAAATAAGTTCAGAGCAAAATATGCAGCTTTATTTTAGGAGACGAAGTTGATAAAAATAAAACTACCCGGCGTTTGTGCCGTAACGATTCTACGAAACTTGGCTTCTTAGTTTGAAGAGGGTTTTAATTAAATTTAGTCTTTCGGAAGTTCCAGAGTTTAAAGTTTAAATCTCCCCTAAAGCAATTTCTCGTGTAGTTTAACATCAAAGTTTGGATCCAAGAGGTAAAGCCTTTCCAAGCCAAGTTTTATACACAACGTAATGCGACCGATAAATTGAAATTGTACATCGTAAAAGTCAGTTAATGTTGTAGCTATTTTGCTTCGTATTGATTTTGTTCTTCTTTGTTTTGAGATTTGTTTTGGACGTTGTCCATTGTTTTTATTGAACAGGAAAAACACGACGTTTTGGGATCTGGAATCTGATCCCATCTTCAAGTGAAAAGTAACCTAATTATAATAATAATAATATTTATTGCCATTTACAAAAATCATTGTGTGACAAAACAAGAAACAAAGTACTGTAAAACAAATAAGTATGGCAAAATCGCCATCAATGTACAGGGTAAAGACTAAAGACTGACAGTGAAATAATAATATTCTTACTGAATCAATAACTTTAAGGGAGGTTTTATCGGTCCAAAAATCACTTAGATTATAAGAATATGCTGAATCAAAAAGTGTTTTAGTCTAGTCTTAAAAGTGTTTAAATTTTGTATTTGTTTTAGAACTTCACTCCCATTTGACTAGGTAGTCTTTAGAAGATGTTTGTTATGTAGTTTTCCAATCTACATTGCGAATTGTTCCTAGTTTTGTAATTATGAATATCATAGCCTCTAATTAGGTTGTTATGGTTTAAACAAAACATAATTGTCTCATACATATAAATAGATGGGAGGGTTAAAGTTTGCAAATTTTGGAACAATTCTTTGCAAGAATCCCTATATCCTATATCCCTATATCCTTGCTCTTTTTTGAAGTACAAATATCCAACGAATTTTGTAAGTAGGACACGAACCCCAGAAAATAATTCCATAATTTATCTATGATTGGATTAGACCAAAGTAGGCCGTTCTTAGAATATCTGGTTTACAGTGTTGGCATAGGTTTCTAAGCAGAAAAGTTCCTGATGAAATCTTTCACCAAATATAATCAGTGTGGCTGTCCCACGAAAATATTGACACTTTCAAAAGCTTAGACCTCTAAGAGTTCTGTATAGCTGGAAACAACACTGAAGGTCATGTCATCAGCGTATTGAATTATTCGTCCTTGATTTATGCCACTAACGTCATTAATGTAAATTAAAAATATAATTGGGCTTAAAATGGAACCCCGTTGAACATAACATAACATGGTAAGAAATGAGCTAACCTAAAAGTTATGTTGTGTTTTTTGTGATGTTAGTAACATTTCACCTGAGAACGTCGAAACGTCGTCCAGGTAAGATTCCAGATTCCGAAACGTCGTGTTCTTCTTGTTCACTAAGATCTACGATAAACGTCCGTAAAATATATATTTATCCTCAGATTTGTTATTATTGTATCAATTAATTTGCCCAAGTTATCGGCAGGATCAGAGCTTGATGTTCCTCGTTTAATTGAAACAGTTAACACTAACTGGTTTTGATAAGGTTTGAAGGAAATTAGCAACAGTATCATGCCGGTCTCAGCTTTGACGTCGTAAGCTCACTGCTCCCATCCGATAAAACATAATTCTTATACAGGGTACGCGAAAATGGAATGTTGAAAACAAATGTTTAATAACGTAGTTTGACAACTTTCCAAAGGGTGTTGTATAGTAATATACTGGTTCGGAAGTCACGTTAAGCTGTTGATCCATTCAATTGGCGGTTTCGCTAATAATTAATGACCATAATCTGGATGACAGTCAGCCTTAGTGTGTAACAAGACTACACCTCATCATCCATCCAAAACATTTAACACACTGACCTTTCATCTCATATTCACCTTAAAATACCCTCTTGGAGTGGTCAGTGTCTCAAATCAAAGTATCGACAAGTATACTGACTTAATAATACTGTATAGTAATATACTTTGATTGAAAATACCGATTACTCTAAAAGAGTATTTTAAGGTGAATATGCATGGGATGAATGATGGGTGTAGTCTGGTTACAAACAGTACCCCAGAATGGGTACCCCAACGGGCAATGGAATGGACCAACGGCTTATGCTTCTTTTGGTGCGTAGTGAAAATAACAACACCCAACGAGTTAGCTGATTCGGAAATCACGTTTAAGCTTTTAAAAGCAAACCACTGTTAAATCACATATTACTGACATGACGGAAAATAGAGACTAATGGTACACATTTCAGGTATAGCTACAAGACTTGAGTACAAAAGTGTCGGCCAGTAAAGTTATGAGAGCCTTTGTTTCAAACTTTAATGGGTGGGTGGGGGGAGGGTTGTTAACGACATGGTAACATTAATGCTTGTTCAAAGTTATTGAATAGATTCATAAAATAGTTTCAAAAGCGTACAATTAAATCTTTGGGTATATCACTAAGATCTAAGGCTTCCGGTTTACACGAGTCACAGTTGAAATATAATTACTGCTAAACGTTTCGACCTCGCTGTGGAAGTCATCATCAGTAGCTTGTTGACTGGCTGAGACTGGATTGGCCGGCCGTGGCGTCTTCTTATATATATCCTTTGGGTATATCATCCTTCGACCGGTAATAAAATTTTACAACTCACGGTGGAGCTTATGACTGTTTGACTACGTTTTGTCTTCTTTTTGATGATTTATTTAGTATATGAAGTTATTTCCAAAACTCTTTATCAGATTACATTTTCATAGTCTTTTAGACAATTCATTGTCCAAACTAAGCTTATGTGAACAGGTATAATAAGAACTGATGATTCCGCTGGTAAATATTGACAAATAATAGTACAGTAAAACTTTAACTGAACGTTGCTGCTTGAGTTACATTTTTGGTGCAAAAGCAGGCAACGTAGATTTGTTGTGACTGGTGCTCCGCTCTAGCGGAAAAGGTTTGAGTTAACGCCTGAAATATTGATAAGGACCGTTGTGATGTGTTACTGTACTCATATGATGAACATACAACTAATCCTGGGTTTGGCTCGTTGATAATAAAGTTCATACTAAAATATAGAAACTTGAAAGTGTTCGTTGTTCCTTTATAATAAATAATATTAGGGTTTTAATTGGTTGTCCTAAGAGGTAGTAGACTAGCCACCTCTTAAGAAAAAGGTCTTGTAAAGTCAATTTCAACTCTACAGTTGATAGGATTTGAAATTCAAGCACGGGTAAATCAATGGCTCCGGAGCTTGTAGTTGAGGGTTGAAATCCCACTCTACTGGGCGTATTTGGTTTTTGCTACTCTCAAATATCTCGCAGTCCACTCTGTGTGAAAAAAGAGAATGCTATAAAGTAGCGCATCTGGTAACAACACTGGAATCAAAACATGACAGGTTACAGCGTCAATTCAAACCGTCAGACGCGAGGAGAATAATTATACTAATTGCTAAAACGGTTGAACAAGCGTTCATTTTATTCATCTTTCAATCACAAAATACATCAGCCCGTCTTTTTGGCAAAAATAATGAAATAGAAATAGAAATAAATAATTAGAAAATAGAAATAGAAATGAAATATGAAATGAAATAAAATGAAATGAAAATAAAATGAAATGAAATGAAATAAATGAAATGAAATGAAATGAAATAAGTGAAATGAAATAAGAATGAAATAAGTAAATGAAAGGAAATAAGAAATGAAATGAAATGAAATAAATGAAATGAAATAAGTGAAATAAAATAAAATGAAATGTAAATAAATGAAATGAAATAAATGGAAATGAAATCAAATAAAATAAATAAATAAAATGAAATAAAATGAAATGAAATAGGAAATGAAATAGAAATAAGAAATGAAATAAATAAAATGAAATGAAATAAATGAAATAAAGAAATAAATGAAATAAATAGGGGAAATAAATGAAATGAAATAAAATTAAAATAAATAAATAAATAAATCTTTATTATTGAGGTCGGACTTATGAGTCCTACTGTAACGATGGTTGAGTTTTAAATAAAGAATTAAATTATTTAGAACTGTATTTGAACAAACAAAGGCAAGAGCCACCTGTTCAGAGTAAAAAGCTAAGAGGGTTTAATATGGGAATAGTTGTTGTGTGTGAAGATCTCAAGGGGGATTAGGGTGAGGGGGATTAAACAAAGTACGTGCCTGGGTTACAAACTTTCTCCAAGCTTTTCTTGCTGGTGGATCTGATGTGCGCTAATAACAGTAGACATGGATCCTGAGAGTCTGGCTGCTTTACCAAAGTGCTGTGGTAGTGTCACAAACTTTAGGATTCGGTTTATTGGGTCGAAATAAAGGAAATCAAAGTCACGTTTTTTAACAAACGCTTTTGTTTACCAGTTATCCGCAATTTTGTTTTCACAAATGATTTACTATCTCCAACGCCATAATGACATTTCAACTCAAACTTAATTTAAATTTGTGTGTAAGTAAGCCCAACTTTGAAAAAAATTATTAGTTAGGATCCTTTAAAACTACATTCCTCAAAGCACTTTTTCAAAATATTTTCTTTTAACAGTTAGGTGGGGAGGGACATTTAAAACTCACCGTGTATAATGTTGTGATACGTTAAAAGAGTTCAAAACAACTAAACCAGATTCCAAGTCACTTCAGTGGAAGATGAACTTAAGTTTAATTGGATGATTACTTTGAAACATAAGGTAAAGGGAAGAAGATTATTGAATTCCTTCTCCAGGATTCCTACAATATTGACGTATTTATGATCGTTCGAGGTTTAAAATCTTAATACTGCTTTGAGTGTGAACCAACAGTGTCGCTTGATACTCGTAAAATAATTAGTAATTTTCGTTTAGTGGGTTACTAACTCTCTTTGATTTAACAGTTATCAAAGAATAGTTAAAAATTAGATAACATTTACTACACTATTAAGATGAGTTCTAAAATTGCTTAACATTGTTGGTGAACATCATACAATAATGAACTGGAACGAGGCTAGAATAATATATCAGGAACTGCACTTTTGGAGTCCTCGTACGTAAAACTAGTAGACCGTGCAATCAACCAAACTTTGCTTGAAGTGGGGCCTTTTTGGCTACCTCTGATCAAAAATGAATTTAAGCGTAAGGATGATCAAAACTTTGGTCCTAACCTTCAGCAGGAATAGCACAAAAAGCTCATAGCTTTACTTGTTATTCATGGAAGCAGCACACAAAACTTATAGAACTGTATTAAAACTCAACAGTCTACATAATATCATACTAGTGTAAAGGCGTCCTATTCTAAAATCTTATACATGGTATGTACTAGACTATTCATCAATACTGATGATAATGATTAGTTTGATTACCTTCAAAATTAAGATTATTTTGTTGTTGGTCACTAGTCAGCTTGCCGGATTACTTTAAGGCTAGCTTATTTCCGAATGTTTTAAAGTTCCTTTAACTGAAGACGGGGTCAGATTCCAGATCCCGAAACGTCGTGTACTTTTTACTCAAAACAGATAGAAACGCTTTAACAATTTTAGAAATTGTACCATCATCAATAGGTTTCAAATACGGGACTAAAACTTTACTTATATAAATCTCCGAAAATTAAAATGTTATTAACTACCATTCAATTTCACATGTAAGGAGACATACGTTCGACCTTCTTTCTATAATATAAAACTAAGGAAAATATATCATCTATTTTCGAAAGCATTAATTGAAATTTGCACGTAGTGTAGGTATTGTCTAATAAACAGTTATTTACTGCCGTTAGAACTCCCAAGTCGATTACCTATTCATACAAAACAAACAATCTAGACGGGATGCAAATGTAAAATTTAACTACTGGAATACTTGCCCTACTTCTGTAATGGCTTTCTACCTGCCTTATCGGCTTGCGTTTTCAAAAAAGAAAAACAACTGTATGGACCAAATACATTATTGTGTTTTTAGAACGGATATTTTTCTCTGTCACGAGAACATATAGGCTAGTCAAATTAGACAAAAAGGGCAGTTAGAGGAAAGTTTAGGCACAGTCTAATCTTTTGATCTTTATGTTTTCGAGGTCGCTGAACACGAATTTGAGGTTTGCTGACAGATATTTTGGCGGAACATTGTTTTGGCAAAAACAGTGAAAAGTTGTACTTATTTTAGTCTTTGGCCTAAATCTCAGTAAATATGCATTTATCGAAAAATGTGCCCAATATTAAATTAAAGGTAGAAGATTTACCACAAGTTTTATATTTGACACTTTTTTTTCTCCGTAATATCATACGCCGCTAGAGCACATGGAAAACCATGAAAAATATTTCAATTATTGAAAATACGCCATACTTGCATCCGGCTTTCATGAAAACAAGCCGTGTTACAATAATTTGACTATTTATAAGCAATTTTTACAGGTTGGACATGACACTTTTATTTTATACTATAATATTATAATATACAGGGTGGCCCTAAGTCAGTTGACCGACATGCATTCAATGAAATGCGACATTAACTGACTTATAGGCTTCCTGAACCTATCGTAGGGATCAAATCGAGAACAAATCGACGTAGTAGTATAAAACAATGTCAGATTAGTTTTGTCTACTCAATACAATTTTTATTTGGAAAACATTGAACTCAATAAAATATTCTTAAAATACTCTGTCTAGCACAAGCTTTACCTATATTTGACTTTAATGGTAGAGAATAATTAGAACAAAATAGAGCACAAGCCCTTTCATTGAGTGGACCAGAGATGGGTAATTTTTATGAAAGAATAAATATTATGGAAATAGTTGCATACTAGAAATGATATTGGGATGTGGTGGTATTTATATAAGTAAGAGAAAATGTAAAAGCAATTGTTGGAATATTCAGGTAATTGTGTATTTAAGTATTTTCACTAGCCTTTGGCAGGGTGTTAACAAA